>JARHVA010004109.1:940000-1540000 GCA_037957365.1 Torreya grandis
CTTTTATTATATTTGACTATTTTGACCAAGATTGAATTTAAAGTCTTATTTTTAGCCTCATCTTTTCCATTAGCCTATGGGTAGTATAGGGAGGCCATGTGATGAGATATAATGAATTTATTACACACTTCATGGACATATGGGTTCTTGAAAGGAAACCCAATGTATATGAATATGACCTATGGGTCTCCAAAAAAAATGATTTTATTTAAAATAAATTTAGTGATGACCTATCTAATAATAATTGTTAGAGGAATATCTTATACCCACTTAGTGAAATACTCAGTGGTTATGATGATGAAATGATGACCATTTGAGGAAGCAGGAGAAAGCATGTTAATGAAATATAGACCCCAAGTGGAAAATGGCCATGGAGTAATGATGGGTCAAAACACCCTATTAGGGATGTAGATTTTTTGGGATAAGTGTTGACACATCTCAAATTTTCATACATAATTAATAAAATCATGTTTGATATTGGGCCAAAAGTATCCCATCAAGTGGATCTTGTCTGTAGTTGTGTGGACACTAAAGCGTCCATTGCAATTGCCACTATGATAATGAAAAGGGACCCTTTATGACTCTTATTGGTTGACACACATAAATAACATATCATTAAAGTCTTCTCAATAGATAAATTATCCTATAATGAAATATTTTTATGTTATGATATGAAGGTTACACTTTTATTATGAATTGGCACCCTCAAGATAAGTATGGTTAATTCAATAGTTGATGATATTTATATACCAAGGAGATGATATGATTATAGGTTTATAATTATAATAAGTTGATTCATTGGGAAATATGGTATCAATGAGATATATGACCTAAATGGAGGATTTTTCCAACCAATCATCAATGATTTTTCCCTTAATGGACTTTTGGTTGACATACTTGAGTTTATTTTGAATTAAGAGCATGACGGAATGCCAAACCTTTCATGAGAGGGTTGGTTGGGTTATAAATTATCATAAGGCTTGGGGCCTTACAAGAAACTTCATTTTTTGTGTAAGTATGTAATGTTAGAACTTACTGGTTACAAACAAAATATCCAAGCACTCCATTGCTTGAGTATAACATGACTTTTAATCAACAAAAATGCAACTAATGAAAGATATGGCATGCTCATTTCCATCATCATCCTCTTGGGATAACATGTAGGAGAGAGATTCCTTAGTTTCCCTAATGTATAGTATTATAGACTTATTATGATTAGGTGACATGAGTGTTGGAGGAGACATAAGAAAATGTTTTACCACTTCAAATGAATTCTAGCAATCACTCATCCAAGTTAAGCCACTCACCTTTTTAAGAATATTGTTGATGGGATGAATTGCATAAGTAAGATCAAGTATAAACCATCGAATGGATCCTAACTTCCCTAGGAATGACATAATTATTAACTCATCAATAGGGGAGCATGTCTAATATTGTATAAATATTAGATAGGTCAATATTAATTACACATTGAGATATGATATAACTAATGATTTTTCCACCTATGACTCTAAATACATATTTCTCAAGATTTAGAGTGATACCATATTCAATCAAATGTGTGAAAATTGCATTAAATACCTCTAAGTGCTTAATCCTTATTTTTACTTTTCCTATAATATCGTCCACATAAACCTCCACTATATTATGGATGAGATTGTGTAAAATATGGGTCATGAATCTCTGATACATTTCCCCAGTATTGGCTAAAGGGCATGATCACATAACAAAATGTCCCCCATGGTGTATCAAAAGAGGTTTTACTTTGATCCTCATCTAAAAATTAGATCTAGTTATATATAGAGAAGCCATCCATGAGGGTTAACAATTCATAACTATTTGTAGCATTGATAATGACATCAATGGAAGGGAGTGGGAAAACATATTTGGGACATGACTTTTCAATATCATGACAATTGATGCATATCATGGTGTTTTAGTTTTTTTAATAACGAGAATGATGTTAGACATCCATTTATAATAGTATATGGGATTTATGAACCCTACTTTGAGAATCTTAATAACCTCTTATTTCACCATTAATACAAATTTAAGCTTGATTAGCCGAGGATTTTATTTTATAGGTTTCACACCAAGCATCATGACTAGATTATAAGTGATTACTTCTAGTTTAATATGTACAATATCCATTTAAGAAAAGGCAAACAAAATTAAAATATTGGTAAGTAATTGTTTGTGATATTCCACCTATTATGGTGAGAGTGAAGACCTAATTTTGAGGAAATGAGGGCTTTTTTCATTGCCTATTTTAATATAGTTATGTCCTTAATGAGGGAGGAATTCCATTATTTAAATTCATTAAGATCAAGATGAAGATAGATTTTTTTGTCTTCTATATGAAAGACATAAACCTATTCATCAAAATATAAATAATCTCAATATTATAATAGGAATCATAATATTCACATCTAAGGGAGAATGTAGGATAACAAGTGAGATCAAAAAATATCTTATAATGTGAGGACATTAGGTGATCATAATCTCATAGGCATTCTATAATTTCCTCTTCATTCTTAGTTAAATCAAGGACCAAATGGCTAGCTTCCTTCCCAATATGAGTGAGAGTTTGGCCATTTGACACTTTTTAAATGAGGGTTTATGTCTTAATAGATACTATGAAGTCATAATCATGTATTTTCAAATAAGGATCAAAATGTGATGAGGAATCAACCATAGATCCAACAAGTTGGTTAATTTTTATAGGAATTACTTCGATGGAAATGAAGTCAAAATCCTTACCAACTTTACACACAATAGTTCTTGGTTAGTCACTAATTGTGAGTTACATTAGGTTTTTAGGTTTTGTACATCCAATTATTTGTCAATGAATATTATAGGAAATAAGTCTTTATACCTAGCCCCATTATTTAATCTTTAAAGCATGAAAAAAATGAGCTACTTATCTATTTAGTATCACAACATTTTACATTAGTGATTCTGACATTGTGTGTCATTGTGGCACTATCAGATCTAATTTCATAATTGTCCTTTTTATTTAGGACAACAATGGGGAGAAAAGAGATTAGGGTGTTCCTATCTAAATTCATTTTGATATAAAACTACAATATGGAACTCTATGTAAATAATCTATAGGTGTACATCAATTTTTCCCAGTCATGTGGTTACAATATGTGACCTATATATTTCCTTTCTTTATTCAAAAACCCTAATAGAGTATTACACCCAAATAAAACATAGGTTAGATGTAAAGGGGGAGATAAAATGGATAATTTTGAATTATTGATCTATCCTTAGAACCTCAATGTATCGAGTGATAACTAGATAAATCCAATGATAGGGACCTCACGTCAATGTAGTTCTCCCATAAGGAATATACTCAACTAGATCATGCACACTATGTATCTAAATGATTTTCACCTAGGCCCTCCTCTTGGTCAAGCATGAAATCTCAATGTGATATGTGTGTAATTAAAATAAATTCATGGATTGATATTCTTGTGTAATTATTTTATTTTATTATGTTAGTTCTAAAATGATCGATTCAAGATGTAAAATGCCTAAGGAAACCCTTTAGATATAAGACTCCCAATTTTGAATTTGAAAAAGCTATTCCTACACCAACTAAATAAAGCAAGGGTTAAATTTTCATAAAAAGAGACCCAAAAAAATGTGCATTGAGAAGAGTTATGAAACATGTATTAGACAACAGTGGGATGTGTTCTTTTTTAATAGGGTGCTCCTATCTAAAATTAATAAAATTGAAGAATGAAGCAAAATAAAGACCAGGGAACCTTGTGACTCTAACATGGATGATTGAGATATTATAAAAAGACTAAAATAAGGGAGAAAGATAAAAAAAAATCATAAGATAGGATGAGATGCAAAAATAAGATTTTAATTTAGTATTAGGATCGTATACGTACAAAATCCATAAAAGACAAAGTACTTGTGTTTACTTGACCATATTTAGGTTTTTAAACCTATAAATGTGATAATTTTAATATATTAATCTATTAGTAGGTGTAAATATTAAAATCTAACTTAATTAATCTTATGGGAGATACATTTACATATAATGTTGATACGTAGTTTATAGATTGGTAAGATAAACTTTAATAAGTGGTTTAGACTCAGACTTCTTTTGTTGTTGACTTTATTATATTGATGAGGAAAACTTGGTTAAGAGATAAAATTATGTGGTTAGAGTAAAATGGGATTTTAGTAATTGATAGATTATGCATTATTTCACTTTTTTTACAATGGTAAAGGAATTATTAATGTGCTTAGACATGTTGAACCTTGTATCGAAGTATTGTTCGTTCTAAACTTTATAATAAGAAAATTATTTGAAAATGTTGTGAATGATTCATTAAATGAAAATTAAGAATGTGAAACCTATCCATATATTTGGCAACATATTAGGTAAATCCCTTTGATTCCTAAGTTGATGACTTTAATTACTATCTTTCAACTGTTATTGATTGTAACTAACTAGAAATGGTTAATCTTTGCATAATCAATGTACAAATTATTTTTTGGGTTTCTTTTGACATTTTTTTTTAATCTCTATGGGATGATCCTTGAAACTATAGAGTAATGTTGAGTAAGATGTTGGTGAATGACATATAAAATTGCTTTAAAAGTAGTGGCACTAAGCCTCCTCACTAAACCCAACCATTTTTTGTTGTAGCAATTAATTTCATTTTTAGCTTAGAAACCTTGTGATGAGGGTTTTAAAATATCACATAAATATTTATTTTTTTATAAGCACACAATATCTTGATGTGAAGTGGGGAAAAGTTTTGCCCATCATTATAGGCACCCAGATAATATATGTACTTGGAATTGTGGTTCCACGCACTTCAAGTATATCAGAAGGCCCCATACTCATTTCCAAATCTTAACCATATGAAGGCTTTAGTTTTTTTTTACTTTTATACACTAATAAGTGATTAGCCTCAATAATATACTTGAAACCAACCATGGAGATGGGATTTTAATCTAAAGGTACATTCTACCCTCTAAAGTTAGTTCTTTGAAACATTAGGCTGATATTATTTAAGAATGAAATAAGTCTAAATTTGAACCCAAAAACTAGACACACCCTATAGAATCTATAACCAATTTCATCTAACTATGTTAAACCCTATTTATTTGGAGTTAAAATAAACCACCACCAATTTATCCTTTTTTAAAAACTTAACAATATAAATCAAATTTGACAAAATATAGGAACAAGTTATAGAATTTAGTGGATCAAAATAGTCTATAGGAAAAATATGGGGGTTACATAGTACAGATAGAATATTCGGGCCATCTCTTTGTAAAACAATTCCAAACATAAAATTTTTGATCAAATTATTTCCCATAGGGTAACCTTCAAGTTAAAAAATGTTTTCAAGAAGGTTCATATTAGTAATGATCATAATGTGGTGGCACAATTATATGTATATTTAAATTTTATATAGGATACATTCAAATAAAATATACCAAGTCCTAAGCTTAGTGGGATATCCAAAACTCAATTCTATGAAGAGGAATTTTTGGATGTGTAATGCATGGCATCCATTATCTAGAAGAATAACATACATGACCTTGGTAAAGTATACAGTTATCATTTGGAACATTAATAAAATATCCACATAATATTTCATATGTGAATATAAATGTAAAATATACATATTCATTGTGTAGTTACTAAAACTTAAAATTTATAGTATCTTAGTCTTGTACATTTGAAAAATACCATTTAGGGCTCTACTCTTCAATTTTAGACATAATTTTTTTTGAAAGGCTTAGATTATCCATTTCACTATGCATAATTTATGATCTTATAGTTTGAACCATATCTTTACAATGACCCAAAAAACTTGTACACTATATAAATCTCAAAACTTGATATATATCCTTCACTTACAGCTACAAATCTATACATATTTTTCTATCCTTCTGGACACTATCAACTACATAGGGACACTAACATTGACACTAGTGCGCAAATCCTTACTTAGTGTTCAGTCACATAAATTCATCTAAATTAGAAACTATTTGAAACATATTGGTATACTTATTTATCTTATTGAAGCCTACAATGATATATTTTTAAAAAAATTGGTATAAATAAAAATATCTACTCATTATTCATCTAAAAAAATTCAAAGTGAGCACCTACAAAGGCTCATTTAATCAATTACATAACTAAGTTATTCTACCCTATTCATCACTATTTATTTATTAATCATAAGATCAATCATACAAAAGGTCTAAATTATTTAAATATTAGCTTATGAGTGATATTTATAAAATTACAAGATAAACCATTACCTACATATACATATAACATATTACACCAGTGTTCATACAAACACTCCCACACATAGGGGAGAACTACATAAGTCTAAGGCCCTCCTTAGAGTATTAGCTATGTAGGCATCACTCATTAACATAGGGGTCTTTGAGGTCAACTCAACATCATGAGATCACTAATCCATTTTTGGCAAACACATCCCAAGGGTGAAGAAGGATGAAGATCTAAGTGTTAATCCTTAATAAAACATATATATTTTATGTTCCATTTATGAATACATTAGAAAAAAGGTGACATAAAACCCATAATAATGAATTTGTTATCATCATAATTCAATGCATTTTTTGTATTGGACAGTAGCATCATAGAATGAATAATAGCATCGATGACAATTTCCAAATGTCAACAATAGTGTCTGTTATAAAATATTATGACTATCATAGAATCCTAATCCTATACACTTTTTCCTATGTACAACTTAAATCTTCCCATGCATTATAAATCTAGATAAGTATCATTTCTCCTTGGCATTTTAATCAATAGAACATATTTTATACTTGGTACTTTTTTATATTTAGCACATATTAGTATTTTAATCCAGAATATTCATGTATATGAGTTTATAATTAATTATCATGCTATAGAATATTTTTATTCCTCCTTATGTATATGTTATTTTATCCTTTTAACCCTTAACACAATATATTTTGAAAAAGTGGTTAATTTTTTTATTAATCCAACCTATGATTCTTCTTGTTGGATCATCATAATATTGCTAATGCTTGCTACCTTGTTTGCTCTAGTTTTTGTATTATTTATTTCACTCCTCATGGATTATATAAATTATTTTGATGCTTATGATTAATAAACTATATAAATTTATATACAAGTGGGAGTGAAAATACACTACTCCTATCTTCCAAATTTTATAAAGCCTCCTTTCAAATATTTGGATAGGGATAGCTACCATACCTCTAACTAGGTCCACGCCACCACCATCTCAAGAGATGAGTTGAGACATCTTAAGGAAGATAGTCAGCGTACTCTTTTATCTCATAAAACCACATTTGATGCATATTGGAACCATATTTCATTTTTTGATCATGATAACTTTCACCAAAAGCATAATGATATTATTTTTGATTTAAAAACAAATAATAATGGGAATGTTCCTTCATAAAAATTGATTCAACCCCCTAAGTCTTAAAAATTTCCAAATCTTGTTCACCTTATTAATGATAACAAAAAAAACATTCCTTCATTTAATTGAAAACACTTTCAAAATGTCCATAAATATATCATGGATTTGAAACAAAAGGTTATTTATATTCCATAAGCTTCATTATTTCAAAAAAAACCATAAATTCCAAATGATTTACCTTTACCAAAGCTAACTCAACCTCCAATTATTATATCATTATTGTTGACATTTTTGTTCCAAAATATTAAAACATTTTATACCCTAAGGGAGACCCACTATTTTTTTGGAAAAAGGCTTCAAGTGACCTAGGAAACCCTTTTTTTTAATACCTAGAAGAAATTAGAGATTTGGATGCAATTTGAAACTTGAAAACTTACTAAATGCACCCAAACCTCTGATTCCCACCATTCACCCATACCTAGTGGAAAATGGAGATTTGGATGCAATTTTCAACTTGTAAACTTGAAAATTACAATCAAACCTCCACTTCCCAAACACCCAATGCCTAACAGAAACTAGAATTTTGGTTGTAATTTGTGACTTTGTAAGTTGCAATATGTAAGTAAAACCCTACTTCCTATCATTCATTACAACTATGGTAACCAAATCTCTGACTGCACATTGTAAATTGAAAATTTTTAAAGTGTAACTTGAGTCCCTCTTGTCATCATTTACCACATATGTGGAAACTAGAACTCTAGTTGCACAATGCAACTTATAAAGTGTAATAAAAGTTTTGCTTTCTACCATTCACCCTATCCATGGAATTTGGAACCCTGGTTTCACTTTGAAACTTTAAAAGTTTCAAAACGCAACTCAAGTTCCACTTTCCTACTTCCATGTCACTAAGTCAATTAATATGAAATGGATATCTAGACATAAATAACAAATTTAAAAAACTTGTAAAAGTACATGATGACTCTGAAACTCCACTTCTCCCACCATTTTTCCAACCACTAACCTAATTATCTTTTATTTCAAGGTTATATTAATAAAATTAGGTTTTTTCAAGGTCAATTTTTAACATAGCATAATTAGATTTGGAGCTCTCTATATCTAAAAGTTTTTTGAGCACTCACCAAGCCACACTTCTCCAATGCTATGCCAAGCCATGACTACCATTGTCATCCCTTCCAAGCACATTATTCCTATGTTTTTCCCATGTTTTTGTTAAAACATTGATATCCTTCTAAAAAAAGCATAGATTTCCATTTTTTCCTATTAAAATAGGGTTTTTCCATTTACTTTCCTTCAAGATTTCCTTGTCTGTATTTTTGAAAGCTTGTCTAAAGATCATCTAGTCATTTATTCTTCATAGATTGAAATCTAGGGTTTTTTTAAATTGATTAGATTAATAATATTCCCTAGAGATTCTATACCTAGACCCCATGGAATATCCCATTGCAAAAGCAACTCCAAGACCTCCCAAAAATTCTCATTGTAAAAATAACTCTAAAACCTATAAAAATTCAACCTGCAAAAACAACTCCAAATCCTTGTCAGAGATTTTACCTATAATAAAAAGCCTAAACCCCATCAAAAATTTCATCAAATTTTGCAAGTGCATATTTCAAGTCCAAAACCCATCGAAATTTTTAGCTCCAAATACATAGTATAACTCCCACTAGACTTTTTACCTACAATTACAATTCTAAAGCCCACCAACTCTACAATTGGTTTTCCCAAACCAATTTCCCCAAAACCTATATTTGGAAAGAAAATGAAGTTCAAATCAAAGGGAACTAGTATCCCACTCAGCCTGGACTATAACACAAATAAGATCATAGACACAGATCTAGGTCACATAAACCTAGCTATTTTATGGGCCAGAGTAAATGTTGATATCAAGAATGATTAGATTCAAAGCATTTATGATACTGAATTACCCCAAGTATCAACCTTCCCAATATTAGTACAAATCCATGAACTTGTGCTCACATTGGCAAATCACTATGATGCAAAGAAGAGGGAATTAGTGAATGATAAAGGGGAAAAAATTTTGAACCTTGACCTTGATTTCATAGATACTATGTTCCTAATTCCAGAATATGAGAGTTATCTTGATATAACCCCTGACTATTCAAATAAATTTTATCAAGATAACAATACTGTATGTCTATGGGTTGTGAACAAGGAAAGACTAAGAACCTCTAGACCCACATCTATAAGACTTTCTAAAACCTTGGTAAGAATAGACTTCAAAGATGAAGTAGGTGATATAATCATACTTTTGCATAGAGTTACTAGGTTACCAAATGTCAAGAACTATTAGGATTGGATGTACCAATACATCTTGGTCATCCACCAAAACAAAATATCCATAAGGCCTAGTTGATTTATGACTCCATCAATAAAGAATTGATGGAATTCCAAGCTATAGGTAAGTTTTATATGACTTCATATTTGGTCTATATGTTAAAAAGAGGAGGGCATTCCTAGGGTTAAACACTATGCCTAATAAAATTTACAAGGTCTTTAACTATTACCCTAACCTCACCCTTATGGCTATAAAAAAATATTTTAGAAGGGTAAATGATGATTTCATATTCTAAATCATAATTATGTTTGACAAGGAGATAGAAAGAAGAATATTCTCTGATGTTACAACTTCTGAGATCACAAATTGGGGATCATATTTCATTTAGTTCCCACCATACATGTACATTTGACTAGGAGGTTCTAGTGGTTTTCCTTACACCCTTTTGAGGTATGTATGTGACAAATGGGCCTAGGTATACATGTCCTTCCTTATCAAAAGCCAAACGTGTATATACCAAGATAATGTAAATGACCCTAAGAGTTATTGATGTAAGGCCATTATATGATGTGACTAGACATATTACCAGTGTATTGGGTATAACCACATATTCCCACATCCCTTTTTACAAATATTACTTGGAAGAAATGCAAGATGAAGAGGAAGTGAGGTTAATAGATTATTCTAGGATGACCCTAGAATAAATCAAAACTTACAACATGGAAATAGTCCTTAAGGACTTAAAATATGATGAGTCTCTAGTTTATAGAGTATATTATGATAATAATATCTATTCCCAACCCCTTTCACTAGTTAGGTGGTCCATACCTAAATCTTTCTCATTGATGGATAGGACCACCCATGTAATAAATAAAATAATCAACTAGCTAATGAGCAAAGGGGTAAAGGTCATCAAAGAGACCTTGAGTATCAATGATAAGTTGAGAGAGGTGAAGGAAAAGGGCATGGAAACAATATTAAAGGATTCTAGTATTGGAACCCTAGTAGATCAAGCAGACATGCCAGTTGTATCACACAAGAGAAAGTAGAAACAAAAGGCTAAAAGAGGTACATCTGTTAGACAAAAAGTAGTAACACAGTAAATGGATCAATTATTACCAACTTCTATAGAGGATAAAACTTTTGCTCAATAAGCACAAATAATTCTCCCTCTTGTCTCTGATATTCAACCAACTATAGTACTCCCTCCTCCTATTTCCACTACCCAATCAGCCCAAATAGCAACCCCTCATATTTCCACCAATCCTCTAGTGCAAGAGATTGCACCTTCACTTGACCCACCTATGCAAGTTACTTCTTTGGTAGAAATCCAATCAATATAAGTGGATACTCAGACTCTACCTTCACCTCCCTCTTTTACAATCACCTCCACTTCATCCCTTATATCTACCACTACTGTAGACACCTAAATATGGCCACCGCTTCAACTAGGATTTTAACCAATTTCCATCCAAAATGCACAATTTGGCCTAAAAACACTAAAACATGCTAAATGATGTGAAAATGACATATTCATGTGCTGATTTTGGCTAAGGTATCCCTAAATGGGGTAATGCAATTTATGGGCTAGCTAACTTTGATCAGATCATTTCGAGTCAAAATGTTAATTTTGCACCTATGTGCTCTAGATTTCTCTTTCATATCAAATCTTCTGCACAAGATGCATGGATTTGTTATTTGTTATTGGTAACATCCTAAATGATAATATGGTTCCAATACATCTGACATTGACTTCCAATTCCAATCCAGTCAAAATTTGGACCAATAACAAGGCATTCTAATCAAGTTGAGTGATTTGTGCATAAATTGTTTAATCATGCTTAAGAGCTAATTAATCCAAATCAAGGCATAATAAAAAATTCCATGAAAACTTGTTAGAAACTTGTTTTTATAAATGAATATTTAATATCTACATCATCAGGTGACCTCATTTTTTAAGAAGACATCCTTAGGCCATAAATGCCACAAATATCAGGATTCATGCCCCCCATGCCTCTTAATTACCCCTTCTTCCAATGGCATGATGAGGATAATTAAAAAATTAATTCCAAAAATTGAATTAATCCTCAACCATATATCTCAATATAAATATGGATGGTTCAAGTTGATTCTAGACATTTTCAAACATCTATAAATAGGAGGCCTCACTATATCATTTCTAAGTCTTAATTATGCAAAATTATAATCATCAAATGGTTCTAAAAGCTTCAATAAACTAGTGTTAGCATGCCAAATTGATTACAATCCAAGCCAAGCTACAAGCTAAATGTGCCAAGGAGAGATGGAGATATCCAAGCTTCCATTGACAAGGACTTCATGAGCACAAGCCGACCACCACTACAAAGGCATTTAGAGCATCCAAGGAAGGTGAAAGAATTCTTATATTTTCATTCTTTGCTTTTTAGTTTGTTTTTCATTTGATTTTGTTAACTAAGGTCTCCCTAGTGTCTAGGCCTAGAGATGTTATGCTATTAGTGTGTTTATTTCATTTTGTTTTTATTTTGGAACAAACACCATACTAACCATCCTCTCTTGAGTCAAATTTCTAGATCACATAATGACATGCCTAATGGGACTAGACATATCTCACACCTAAATAAGATCATTTTTCAACTCTAAAATATTTATTTTCACCCTTAAAAATCTTAAAAATTGATTTTCTAACTTTATTTTACCATTTTTGGTTGCCATGGTTTTACACAATAACCAATGTCGATAGGTAATACCGACATTGGTTACATAGCTTAACCAATGTCAGTTGGGTAACTAACATCGATTAAAAAAATTAACCATAATAAATTATAATAATTGATGTTGATCACTATGTTTTCTAAAAACATAGACTTGAGAGCTATTTTTCCAAAGTTTATTATTTCAAACCAAAAAGAGCTTCAAAGCTAAAGGACATGCTAACATTTTTTTTGTAGGACCAAGATTGATATTTGCTCAAAACATGTTTAAATCACCTTTACATGCTTAAAAATCAATTAGAAACCTTGTTTTGGGTATTTAACAAAGAATTTAGATGTTTTTGGTGAAAGTTTTCAAAGTTTGAAACTAGGACCAAGGGGTCAAATGAACACC
Source organism: Torreya grandis (assembly GCA_037957365.1). NCBI lineage: Eukaryota > Viridiplantae > Streptophyta > Pinopsida > Cupressales > Taxaceae > Torreya > Torreya grandis. The sequence goes on from JARHVA010004109.1 coordinate 952,853, forward strand.
ACCAAATCTTTCATTTTGGGCTTAAAATTGAACACACTTGTCAATTCTTATTTTTAATATTTGTTTAGATCAAATATTTATTTGTAAAAAAGAGGAATTTTACGTGTATGCTCTTCCATTTGGTCCCTATAGGGAACCCTTGGAATCAAAAGTGCCATTCTTATTGCAAGTAGCCTAGTTTAAGGCTTAGAAAGAAAGTCATCTAAAACACTCCCTAAAAACTCATCAAAGTTTGGGTGACCTAGAAAATGACCCTAAAGTCTTTCTACTTTCATGATTTATTTATTTTTATGAAAAATTGTCTTGTGAGGGGGACTTCATCACCTCCAAAAGTTCTTTAGGGAAGCTTTGACTTGGGGTTTCATCTCCCAACGTTGACTTCATTTGGCTCCTGTGGAGTTGCACATGGGATGTAGTGGCACTTTGGACATCACACTACACTAAGAAAATAGTAGTATGTAGTGGTTGCAAAAAGGACTAGACCTTTTTGTAATAAGCTTAGTGATACAGACCTATAATCCATGCTTTTCTTTTGCATTGTTTGGCATGAAAATCATTGTGTAATTAATTCCCCTAGATCATTCAAAAACTTATTGGATCTTAGACAAATCCCCACTTACTATAGAAGTATTGATGGTGCAAGGTGCACCTCAAGGTCCATGTTTTAGTACTATCATTTGAGAGAAGGGGGGTTTAAAAACCCTACTATATAATGCACATTTACTTTTGGATGAACACTTAAAATCCTCTCAAATGATGTATATTGATGGATTCCAACAATACCAAGCAACCTTGTCAATTTAGGTTCTAAAGGTGGTCAATTATTTGTTCTTGCCCTAGACTAAAGTCTTGTTTGGAGTCAAAAATTGGTGTAAACAAATAATCCAAACCAAACACATAGTCCAAATTTTCATTTAAACAAAGAGGCATTATGTTGTCCATGTGAGATCATAAATTTGATTTGTTCAAAAGTTCATCAAAATCTTGAGAGTTATATCATCCACTTTGACACAATTATGCTTCTCAATTGAGTCTAGACCTTTACCAAAGTTATTGAAGTCCTTCACTTATAATCTAAATTTATAATTGCACCTTTATAAGTTCATAGGGTTGATGTGTTAAGTGGGTTTGCCATTTATACTAAACTTGAGGGAACTTAGGTTTAATTTCTAATTTAGGTTGAAGCCCATTTAAGACTCATAATCATTATAAACATTTGATATACTTAAGCCATTTTGTGATAAACACTTACACTTTGAGTCTGTATATCATAACATTTTGAGTTAAGAAAGGTAGTGTTATGCTGTCAAAATTATAGGAAAACGTCTATGCCTTAGAGAGTTTTTGAAATAAACCTTTTTGTCACACCTTTTGGGTAGTATAGAATTGTTATGCTGCCCAAAGCATTACAAATATTGTTGCATAGACCCTCTTGCATAAAGTTTCAAATTTGTTCCTACATTTTTAGACCAATCCAAGTGTACTTTTATGATATTTTATCTAAAATAGTTACACTGCTCACTTTCATCTAGATTTTTTGTCAAAAGAACCAAGTTTTATACCATTTTTAATGAGAAAATAAAATATTTCTAAAGTGCATTTTGTTTCATACCTTATACCTAATCGATCAAGTTCATGTCTAAAATCAAATGCCTAGTGTTTGTTAGAAGTGTTTCAAATCCATTAGATTAAAACTTTCACCTATTTCAAAGTCTAGATTTTGACATCATTTGGCCAAGAGTCCTAGTGTATGCCTTGTTTGAGCCTAGCTTTGATGCCATGTTTGGCCAAAAGACATAGAAGCTATTAAATTCCTAGATTGGACTAATTTGAAGCACTTTGACCTTAGAGTTTGGCATTTTGATTTTTAGTCCATTTACTTGCTTATCTTTGTGTGAATAGTGAAATGTTAGATACTTCACGCTAGCTTAATTCTTCACAAAAAATTGCATAAACCTTTTGACAAATCTAGACCAAGTTGGGACATCATCTATTTTAGACATTTTCCTTTTTTAGACATTTTCATTTTTATATTTTGTATAACTTTTTGACCCTTTATCACAAAACATTGACTATGGATCCCAACATGTATTCTTACACTCATAGTGGAATCATGTACAACCCACAGATTAGTAATGTAGTTGCACAATAAGAAATGGTACAAGACCTCTATGTAGATAATATTTCTTATGATATGGATTCTTATGCCTCCTATAATACTCAATCAAGGGTACAAAGCCAAGATCCATTAGCTAACTATCTGGTTAACACACTACCTTATTCAAAATAGGACCAAGAGAAAACCAAATAATACCTATATATAATACCTATAGTGAGCAAGCTAGTACTTCAACAATCATATTCTACTAATATGGCTTCCACATATGATCCATTTTTGTTTGAGTGACATTTATTAGAGAACAAAGATAAAATTTTGGTTACAACCATAGAGGTAGGGGCTAATTTCCTAGCAGACTTCCCCCATGAAAATTTACCAAGTTTAGCAAGAGTGGCCCACAATATCATTTATGATCAATAGGCTTCTTTTAGCATTCCTATGGCTCTAGTCCAAACAACATACCAAGACCCTAATCTATTTGATTGAGAAAAAAACATCATGTTAGATCACTTTAACCAAATGTAGATGGCATATCAAACCTACCTAAATCTAGCACATGATTTCAATTATATGAACATGGTAAGTGAGCCTCTTATTGACAAGGTTCCTTTAATAGGAGTGTTGATAGAGTTAAATGGATAAGAGAATTTGTGTTCAAACCCATTCGTACAAACTAATTCGATAGATAACTTGATGCATATACTCATTATTAAAGAAGTGTATTTGGCCTATACATAGAATAGTAAGCCAAACATAGTAAACAATGTGCAAACAACGTCCAGTCCTGATCAAAGTGGTACTAATGTGCAAAAAATTATCCAATAACATGTGCCTATAGTTAATCCTATGAATAGGTCCTCATTATAGGGAGTGGGATTTTGTACACCCCAACCTCAATCGAATGCTTCCTCAAGTGTACAACCTATGGGATTAGGTAATCAAACAATGTCTAATGTCATTCCTCAATGATGGAATGTGATGAATCCCACTCCTCCTCAACAAGTAATGAGTATTATTCCACAATAATAGGCACAATCTAGTGTATCAACACAATAGAGGACAAATACATTACCACCTCAATTAGGGGAAACTAATGTTACACCTCACTAGGTAATGATGAACATACCTCTTTAGTTATATACTAATATGTCGATCCAAAACCAAGCAATGACTAGTCAACAATGTGTAAATGTGGGTCAATGATAGATTCCAAATTTGTAAACTACTTTCAATTTCTCACAGGGATTCATGAAACAAAGAGGTCCCCATGTTTCTTAGGTACCTAATAGACAACCATTGGTTCAAAATGTGCCATAAAACTAGAGATAGGGTCTTGGTCCATAAGTTTTCACTCAACAGTAAGGTTTGATTAGTTGATAACATGTCCCTTTTCAACCACAATAGGAATAATATAGTTATATCCCTCCATCCCAACCACAAAATCCTCCAATTCAAACCTTTATCACCAACCCAAACTAGAATATCATACAATCAAATGCATAATTTCAAATAAATCCTAATCCACGTATGCATATTCATGGTCCATTCCCCAACCAAACTAATATACCCCAACATGTATCTTTGTCATACCCTGGTCAAAGTGTCCCACTTGTGACCTACCAACCATCTATCCAAACCAATATCCTCCCTCAAACCAATATTCCTTCCAATTTCTTGTCCCAAGAATTGCAACAAATGAAGGATACAATTGTTGCCATTCAAGCTAGTAAATAAACTAAAAAATTCAAATTGGATGATGTATGTTCCTATCCATTTAGCATGGAGTATTTGTAGATACTATTTCATCCAGAATATGAACCATCAAAATTTGATAAATACAAAGGGAAAGGTGACCTTAAGGCTAATTTTACCAAATTATTTGTCGCATGTCAACCAGTGGCATATAACGACATATACCTTTTGCTATTTTTTCTAAGGATCTTGGTTAGACAAGCCTTGAAGTGGTTTTCAAAGTTGCCAAAAAATTTAGTAATAGATTTTGATGATCTTAATGATAAGTTTATGCAACACTTTTCCTATAGTCTCAATCATGAGATTTCATTAGTGGACTTAATGCAAGCAAAGTAAAAAGCTGGTGAGATTTCTGTAAGATATTTATAGTGATGGAGAACCCTTGCAAGTTGTTTCACCCATAGTTTACTAGATAAACAATTAGCCACTATGTTTACCAAAAAATTGCACATTGAAATAGCTTATCATTTGGAACTACAATGTGCACATACGTTCAAAGAGATCATTGATAAAGGCTTATTGATAGAGCAAGTGATCATCAATAAAAGAGTCATCAAGCTTAATTCAAAAAATCAAAATCAAGGTAGCAATTAGGGAAATGACCAACATCAACATCCCATTTAACTTCCAACATCACAACTGACACATGCCAATAACCATGAAAGACTAAAATAATTTAACCATAATAGGAATGTTGTAGGAATTGGAGTAACTAAGTCAAGTCATGTCCAAATGGTCCAAACATCATCTGCACTACCTTTTTAGCTTACTCTTACTAAACTAATGCCATAAGCACAACAACCAAAACCTACACAACAAATACAATAGTTGTTACCATTACAAACCACTCCTCTTAGAAGAATCATGCCTGCATGTCATGTCTTTAGTGACCTAGGAGAACCTATTGAGTTGTATTTTAAAATATTTATACCACTAATCTAATTAGTTGGCCTATACCAAAACATTATCTAAAATTCATTCCTTATCTTTATTGGTACCATGAAAATGAATTCTGTTACTATCATCGGGTCAACAGGCATAATCTACAAAGATGTGTCCAAATTAAGCATTTAATTGAGAATATGTTGGAGAATGGGGAAATAACATTGGATAATGGTTCTTTCACTTCCAATCAAACTCTTGGGATTTATCAAAACCCCTTTCCATGACATAACAATAATGGCCAGTGTAATAGAAAAATCAATAGTAACAAAATCAAAAGCCAAACCAATAAAATCAACAAATTCAAAACCCTTAATGATAGAAAAATAGACAAAACCAAAGGTAGAATGGTAAAACCAATAAACCTGCCATGAAGTTTCACATGACTAAAATAGGGTTGTAGCTCATATTACAAGGGGTAGCATTAATGTTATCTCCATTAATCCTAGACCAAGCACTAATCAACTTAGACCATTGCTAAATAACCCCATTTATCCAAACTACATGGATAGTAGTTATTTGACCTGGGAATGCATATAGGCAAACTAGCAAACTAGGAATTCCCCTTTTAGACCTTATATCTATAACTCATTCTTGCCATGTGACTACATGCAAGTGCATCGATAATCGAGACTTGTCTTATCTGGTCCCACACTATTCCCAACATTTGTTCGCAATAATAGTCTAATATTTAATCCTAATTGTGAAATCATAACTCAGAGGTCAAAAATTACTATCCCTAGCCCATAACCATCTACCACTTTGCCTGTCATCTAACCAACCGTTCAGCCTCAGAATAAACCATTCACTACTAACCAAGATAAGAAATTTGATATTATAGAGAAATTATAGAAGACACAAGCACAAATTTCCATTTTAGATTTATTATGAATGTCAATAATACATAAGAACATCTTGAATGATTTTTTGACCCAATCCACTATTGCTAGTGACATATCCCTTGGTAAATTCCAGGCTTTAGTTTATACACCTAGTTCTAACCCAATAAGTCACATTCAACCAAAGTGATACATCCTCCCTTAGCCCACTCCATAATAATCCATTATACGTTGAGGTTTATATAAGATGGCATAAATTTAAACATGTCTGTATAGACAATGGATCTATCCTCAACATAGCATCTCTAAAGCTCATCAAGCTTTTTGGGTACACAAAGGTAGATCTCTAACCAAAAACAATAACTATTAAAGCCTATGACAATTAGGAAAGAGAATCACAAGGCACCATTAGTTTGCTAGTTATCATTGGGCCTTTGACCCATGATACACCTTTTCATGTGCTTGATCTTCAATTATCATATAATATGCTTCTAGGTAGTCCTTGGTTACAAGAGATTTATGCAATCCCATCAATGTTGCACATTTGTATCAAATTTTCGCACTCATGGATAGAACTGGATATTCTAAGATATTTACATCCATATGAACACTACAAGCATCTTGAGGCCAAATTTCAAAGCTATAATTATCAGTATGGTATGAATTCAAGTTCCAAACAAGACAAAGGAAAGGCTATACTTATCGATCCTTCACTAGATAATTGCATAGATCATAATACCTTGGATTTCCTTTCCCACATGCCACCTCTTTTAGCTTATAATCATTTCACCATTTTAGATAATGGATCAGGAGAGTATGTGACCCATGATACATTTCATATTTTCAATCTTCCTTAAAATCTCAAAACCTTTGGGTGACCCAAAGTCACCCCACATATGCATTGGCAAAAAAATAACAAAGATAAGAGACTTGTCACATTTGTAACAACATCTAGCCTAGGACCTAACCCTCTTGAAGGGAATGAATCATGTTTATACAATGAAAACCAACCTAATTATTATAAAAATGTAAAATATCCTATTCCTAATAGGATCATGGAGCATCATAATTATGAAGGAAGAGGCCTTAGACTGAATCAAGAAGGAACCATTGAGCCAATTTCCATGAATAAGTATGAAAGACATTATGTACTTAGATTTAAACTACCTAGGGGTGACCCCACATATCTTATTCAAACTCCCTCACTAGTGACTAGTGATGATGATGATGTCGATAGTGAAGCAAAGTCTGATCATAGCCTCTCCTTTGATAACCTAGTTGAAACCAACTTGTTTGATAACAATGTCATTTTTACCCTTACCCTAGCCATTCATCACAACCCTTTGCCATTATATTAACCTCAACTAATAAATTGGGACCAACAAGAATCTAGTCTGTCGATTGATGAGTTTCAAAATGATGAGGCATTCTATGATTAATTAGGCCTTAGAGATAATGTTCTATTGGGAGATCACAAATCAAGATTCTCAATCACATTAGATCTTATAGCCTATTTTGGAGAGTGAGTGAACACCTTTAGCTTAAAAAAAATTAAAACATTGAGGTCCCAAAGTGAAAACCTCTTTGAGGCACTTTTTGACTAGGGAAAAAGTAAAGATAAAGGCTAGTTTAGTGGTGAAAAACTATTTCAGATGCTATTAGATAGGGGTGTTCATTCTTCTTTGAATTTAGACTAGGAGACCACCAATAATGAACTTGCTTGTAGATCAAAGTTTAGCTTTGAGAAAAAAGTATTTGATCAAATACTTTAAAAAAATTGACTATTTTTGTTACATGGCTAGATCTCCCACTAGGGGACTCAGATTCATCATGCCTAGGAGAAGTTGAAGAGCAAGTCCTAATAGAAGAACCTGGCATAATCTAATAGTTCAAGTCACTACCTATTATCCTATAAGATGGTTTGACCCTTCTAGTCAAATATGTAATAGAGATAAATATCAAGACTCCATCAGACCTAAAATGGATAAAATTAGGGGCATCCCTCATAGAGGAGGAATGTGACATCTTTACAGCTTTATTGAGAGAATATGTAGATATGTTTGGACCCCACCTTAGTTTTACACCACCTTTTGGTTAATCATAATGCCAAATTGGTAAAATAAAAGTTACATAAGATGCATCCTCGCATTGCTATATTGGTAAAGAAAGAGTTGGAAAAACTCTTAGAAGCAGGATGTATCCGATCCATTAACTACTCAGAATGGATCTCTGATGTGGTACCTATTAGTAAAAAGCCTAAAGGGATCAAAATTTGTACTAATTTTTGAGACATCAACAAATATTGTCCTAAGGATGATATTCCCTTGCCTAATATTGACATGATCATCAACTCCATAGCTGGTTATGAAATGTTTTCACTCATGGATGGCTTTTCAGGATACAACCAGATCAAAATAAAACTAGATGACCAACATAAAATAGCATTCACTACTTTATGGGGAACATTTTGTTATTAGGTAATGTCATTTGGCCTTAAGAATGAAGGAGCTACATATCAAAGGGCCATGACTATCATATTTCATGATATGATGCATGATATTGTTGAAAACTATGTCGATGACATATTAAGAATATCCAAAATTAGGGCCAACCATCTGGCAATGATGTGTAAGGTATTTAAAAGATTATGGGAGTACATAAGGTTAGACTCAATCCACATAAATGTGTGTTTGGTGTAAATTTAGGTAAACTACTTAACTTCATCATGTTTCATAGAGGTATTAAGTTTGATCCAGCTAAAGTCCATGTTATAATTGAGATGCAACCACCAACCAATTTGAAGCAACTCCATAGTTTTCAAGGTAAAATCTAATCCATTTGATGCTTCATCTCTCAATTAGTAGATAAGTTCCATCTATTCACACACCTTTTGAAGAAGGGAGTTTCATTTCACTGGGATGATCACTGCCAAACAACTTTTCAACAACTCAAAAACTATCTTGTTAATCCACCTATTCTATTACCTCCTATGCCAAGAAAGCCATTCTTGTTATACCTATCAGCTATCAACCATGCTCTGGGGCACTCTTGGCTCAACATGATGACAATAGAAAGGAGCATGCCACATACTACCTAAACCATATCTTGGTTATATATGAACATAACTATGCACCTATTGAAAAAGCTTCTCTGGCCATGGTTTTCATAACTCAGAAGTTATGCCATTACATGTTGAATAGTAAGACCATGGTCATTTCAAAAGTTGATCTGCTTAAGTATCTACTATCTAAAAATACTTTGCAAGGTGGAATGTCTAAATGGATCATGCTTCTCAGTGAGTTTGACATAGAGTATGTCAATTAGAAGGTAATTAAGGGAAAGGTTATTATAGATCAACTTGTTGAAGCACCTCTCACAGACACCCAACCATTCACATTTCAATTTCTTGATGAATCCATAATGATAATTATTAGCACACCCCTTGAGGAGAAACCCTCCAAATTATATTTTGATGGTTCATTTACTACACATGGATCCTAGGTAGGCCTATTATTTATTACACCATAGGGGAATATAATCCCTAAATCATTCAGAATTAGCTTTCCTTGTACAAAAACATGGCCAAGTATGAAGCATTTATTGTAAGACTTTGAAAATAAATACATTAGAATATATCTCATTTCCAAGTTTATGGTCATTTTCAAATAACCATCAATTAGGTCACATATCATTTTTAGATGAAAGATGACAAGTTGGTTCCATATAAAGCCATGGTTGACACTCTTAAGCAATAAATTACCAATATTCAATTTGAGCACATACCAAGGGCTAGTAATAAAACTACAGATGCCATGACTACTATTGTTTCTCTAATTTTACAAATAGATAAATCTAGAGAGTATTAGTTCCTCATTGAGAATTTGTCAACACCATCTCATGAACCTTCAACCGTTGCCATGATTTATGATATTGTTGGTCTTAATTATATTTGGTACTCAAACCTTTACAACTACCTTCATGACTAAGTTCTACCACCTAACCTATCTCAAAAACAATCCAAATCCTTCATTCATCATTCCACTCATTATACTTTACTTGGATCCACCCTTTACCATCATAGTTTTGATGGAACTCTACTTCATTGTTTAACTTTGATAGAGTCTACTCTAGTGTTAAGAGAAGTTCATGAAGGAGTGCATGGAGCTCATTCTATCAGTGCATCCCTATCCAAAAAGATTTTGCGTACTAGTTATTATTGGCCTACAATGGATGTAGATGCCACTTGAATATATAAAATAGTATGACAAATGTTAATGGCATAATAATCTAATCATTCCTTAGCAAAATATCTAAAATTGATGTTGACACCATGGCCATTTTCTACATGGGGACTTGACCTCAATAGGAAGATCAATCCCACTTCATCTATTTCACTAAGTAGGTTGAAGCTATACCCCTCACTTACGTGATTATAAAGAAAATTTCCAAATTTATCTTTAACCATCTCATTTGCCACTACGGTAACCCCTCTAACATTATATCTGATAATAGAGGATCATTCATGAATAAGGATGCAGACCAATTATGTACTGAATATAACATCACATAACATTTTTCTACAGCATATTATCCTCAAGGTAATAGCCAAGCTGAGGCATCCAATAAAACAATTATTAACATTCTCAGAAAGATTGTTAATGATGTTAGATGTGATTGGCACTTGCAGATATTTCTTACCTTTAAAGGCATACTATACCAATCATTATACTCCCATATGAGCCACTCCATACTCACTTGTTTATGGTATTAAATCCATCCTTCCTACTGAGGTTGAATTGCCTTCACTACGTATATCTTTCAATCATATCCTAGATGATCATGACTATCAAATATCCCACCTATAAGAACTAGACTTACTTGATTAAAAATGCATGGCTATGCTCAACAATATTCAAGAATATCATAACTGACTCAAATGCCACTATAATCAATGTGTTAAGTATAGAACATTTGAACATGGTGATCTTGTTCTTTAAGAAAACCAAAAGAATACCATAGTTAAGAAGAATCATAAAGAGAAATTCAAACCAAATTGGATGGGGCCTTTCATTATCAATGTAGATTATGGATCACGATCATACAGGCTTGCCACACTAAATGGTGATGAATTTCTAGAGAAGATGAATATTATTCATCTCAAGTTATACTATGCTTGAACACTAAGATATATTGCCTATAAGGACCATTTTAGCTATGCCATTTTAGCACTATTCTTATTTGTACAAATACCATACCTATCCATCCTCTTCACCATATCCATTTTCCACTTCTATTCTATCAACCCTGTATGTTCTAAAGCCTAGCCTGTTTGACCTTGGTTTTTGCCATTTATTATGTAGTTTTAGCATCTAGGTATCTGATCAATTTCATCAATTGGTTTAAATACTTCAGATAGAGATTATGTTTTAGAATAATGTGATAGATGTTTTGGTAGTTTCATCCTTCATTTTTTATGCCTTTCTTACCACTGATCTTGCTACTAATTATAACCACCTTTGGGCAAATTAGTACCATTGATTTATGCTATTATTTCTTAGTTATAACTACTTATGGGTAAACTAGGGGCAACATTAAGCCTTGATGTACTAACTTGCCACTTCCTATGCTATATTATGCCTTTTTACCAATTGAGCCTATTTTGTTTGAATTGACTGCTATACAGTAGTCAAGTTCCTCCACTGTAAAGGTATAACTATAGTGACTTGAGGTCCTATTATGGGACTATATAGGTAGTTCTCGATACTTATTAAGGTTAGCTCAGTCATCCTTTCTAGCCATGCTCTCACCATTTTATGAGCAACCTAAGTTTAAACACTCTCACCATTTTGTGAGTAACCTAAGCCATGCTCTCACCATTTTGTGGGAAACCTAAGTTTGAACGCTCTCACAATTTTATGAGATTGAACCATTTAGTGTCTCATCATTATAAATTGAGTTGAGGCACTCCAAAACAATTCAAATAATATTTGAAAAATCATTAAAAAAAAACAAAAACATTGACCACTTATTTGCCTTAAGGATTCTGGGAACCCTTACTAAGTTACAAGAAAATCACTTGTCATTTAGTTTACCCATCCTTTTTAGCCTTTTCTCTTATGCACTTGTCTTCTTTCAAGACCATTCCTATTATTCTATCACATCCATTTTGTTTATTTTCCTTAGTTATAAAATTATTCCCATTCCCTAAAAGAACTACATTTGGCTTGATGTTTTTTATTGGATATTACATCTATCAAACTATGTAGGTAGCATCTACTTGTCTAAAGCATATGGAGATTGCTCAACCACCCCCTTCCTTTTCTTTTATTCCTTCATTATTGTGTGTTTATTAAGTTATCACCTATTTTCCAAGGGCAATGTTCGTAGGGTTTCTATTGCTTTGTTTATTTGTTTCTGCTTATTTTGTTTGTTTATCTCCCTGTTTATTTGCTTTCAACACTGTTGCCTTAATTCAATTTATGTGTGTTCATTGGGTGATTCCTTGCCCATACTTACACTTGAATCCATCCATATTCATATGTTTACATTGTCATCATGGTTTCTATCATTAGTGTATTGTTTTCTATTGAGTATTGGATTATGGGAGTCAGTGCTCATGCATATTTTGGCCAAGTCCTCATGATGTTATACCATGATGCCTATCAACACGTGCTACAAAAAACCTCAGCTTTAAGAAGTCTATTTACCAATGGCATTATCAACATCTCTTTGGCATCAACATCTTGATTTAATACCAATCATATCCCAAATAAAGTAATTAACCATGAAAGAATTTCAACCTTTATTAGTTCAGATAAGCATCTCCCTACTAGTAGGTTGTTCTAATTCATCATTACCCTCTATGTTAAGTTGTCATCATCATTATCCATTTTTATCATGTTTGTCATCATCGAGGTCCAATGATTATAACTTCCTATGGGCAAATCATTTCACACTATCCCACCTACATATCCAATGATTATAATCGCCTTTGGGAAAATCATTATGTTATCACTACTTTAGTTTTTCTACCTATACAGGGGCATGTTGTTATCTTGTCTTTCTATCCTAATTGGGTTAGTTCCATCTTCTCAATTATTATAACTACCTTTGGGAAAATCATTGTGTTATCATTCTACATTCTCACTATCAAGGTACAATGCTTATAACTGCCTTTGGGAAAACCATTATACACCATCCCACTTGTATTCTTAATGATTTTGACTACTTTTTCACTATTATTATGTTTTCACCCCATCATTTTTCCTTTCTTTTGTCCTCTCATTTTTCTTCTTTCTTTTTAAGGGACAGTTTATCAACCTACTTGTGCCAATCATTCCCTTGAGGGGGCATCATACAGTTAGTTTATCATCACTGTAGTTGTAGGAATACAAGACCTTTTCATTCATTGATAAGTTGTTATTGTGCTTATATCTTTCAATGCCTTCATAAATAGGGGCAAACTATAGACACCTAAATTTAGCCAATGATAACTTCCAACCAGGCTTTTGACCAATTTCTACCCAGAATGCACAATTTAGCCTAAAAATACTAAAACATGCTAAATGATGTGAAACTGACATATTTAAGTGTTGATTTTGGCTAAGGTATCCCTAAATGGGGTAATGTAATTTATGGGCCAGCTAACTTTGATCAAATCATTTTGAGTCAAAATACTAATTTTACACCTGGATGCTCTAGATTGCTCTTTCCTATCAAATATTCTGCACAAGATGTGTGCCTTTATTATTTTTTATTGGTAACATCCTAAATGAGAATATGGTTCTAACACATTTGACACTGACTTCCAATTCTAATCCAATCAAATTTTAGACCAATAACAAGGCATTCTGATCAAGTTGAGTTATTTGTGTATAAAGTGTTTAATCATGCTTAAGAGCTAATTAACCCAAATCAAGGCATAATCAAAAGTTCCATGGAAACTTGTTGAAAACTTGTTTTTATAAATGAATATTGAATATATACATCATCAAGTGACCTCATTTCTTAGGAAGACATCCCTAGGCCATAAATGCCACAAATATTAGGATTCATGCCCTTCATGTCTCTTAATTTTCCCTTCTTCCAATTTCATGATGAGGATAATTACAAACTTAATTCTAAAATTTTAATTAATCCTCAACCACACATCTCAATCTTAAGATGGATGGTTTAGGTTGATTCTAGACATTTGCAAACATATATAAATAAGAGGCCTTACTACATCATTTCTAAGTCTTGATTGTGTAAAGTTATAATGGTCAAATGGTTCTAAAATATTCAAGAAACTAGTGTTACCATGCCAAATTTATTCCAACCCACAAGCCAAAGGTGAAGGAATTCTTGTGTTTTCATTTTTTGATTTTTAGTTGTGTTTGTTAGTTGTTTTTGTTAACTAAGATCTCCATCGTGTCTAGGCTAAGAGATGTTATGCTATTAGTGTGTTTATTTCATTTTGTTTTAATTTTGGAGCTAACACCATACTAAACATCCTCTCTTGAGTCAAATTTCTAGATCACAACTACTATGTTAATCATTAATGCCACCCAATAATACATGGCTATGGACTCAGTCAGTCTAATTATAATCCCACTAACCATCCCAACCATTGTGGTAGTTACTACTTCATTTTAATCTCCCACCACATTACCCTTTTGATCAAATTTAAGTGTTCCCACCACATTGAAAGATTCATTCGCTACCTTGGATTCCATACTTTCACATGTTCCCCTATTTTAACTACCCATGCCTACCCCTCCACTCATGTCACTCCTAGATCCCACACCCCTATTAAGTACATGAATACCTACCTTACCCATTCAAATACCCATTTATTCCATTCCATCAATAACCCAAGCCCCCACTCTAGAGGTGGAGACATAAGGACCCACTGATATAACTATTTCTTCTCAACCCATAAATGGGAAAGAGATAACAAAATCATTAACCAAAAAATCAATGGAAACATCAATGATGGATATTACACTTATCATAGTAACCACCAATATAGTAAATTTATCAATAGATTTATAGATGATAGTGCTAGACTCATAAGATGTAACCCCAAGCTAGCTAGCATAATCAGTGACAAAGAAGCAGAAGCAAATGGTGTTACCTAGCACATTGGATTATGGTCTATTAGAGGAATCCAAAAGGTCAAAGGAAGGTCCTAGAACCATATCCAAGATATCATATGATTTATTAGGGGGGAGATATGTGGAAATTATATTCCCCCCACTAGACAAATATAAATAACATCTAGTGGTGGGGGATTATGAGATATCTAAAGTACACCTGGGTCATCCTAAAAGAGAAGGACTGAAACATGATGTTAAATCAAGCATTAGCTCTCTTTTTTAGATGATGGATAGTGACAAGGCCATAAAGTATAAACTAAATAATAAAGTTGAGTAGTTGATAATTTCACTAAAGAAGTTCATTGAGCCCATAACCTAACCAACATAATCTCTTACTTAAGTTCTTGATAAAGAAACACTTGAAGTAGTGACAAAAATTAGCAATATGAGGAGGGCTATGAAGGATTGGTAGAGGAACTCATCACAAAAGGAAATAGAGTAATAGAGTTAACAATGGACTACTACAAGACTCTAAAATATGGTCAGGCATCTATGAAAGTAGAAATAAGCAAGTATGAGGAAGAGATTGAAATATTGAATCTATTTTTTACAAAATTGTAGGCTATTGACTTGATTGAGACTGATAACCTCATTTCAAAGAATATATTGAAAAGTGATGTAGAGCTTAAGGATCTAGGTAGGGCAGCCCATTCCAAAATTAGGATACTCACTAAGAGTTTTAATAAGACCAAGGCTACATGTGACAAGGTCATAATACAATTTATGACATTGAAGATTCACTTAGTAAATTTTCATGTGAAGCAACAAATCATCAAGATCAAATAATTTTAGTTCATAATCTTAGGATAATTTCAAAAGAGTGGTCAAGAGATAATCAACATGGGATAAAACATTCAACTTGAATTCCATCCATAGATTCATCAAGTATCATAATACACTGGATCATATGGGGAAGACACTCAAGTATATAGGGTTGCATCAACAAAAATATATAAAACCTTGGTAGAATGTGAGATAAGTAACTTATATTTAATTGGTCCTGATGAATATCATCTCCAAGAGATCTTCAAAAGCTTTGATGCTTATATTGAGAAGATACAAGCAAAGAAGGACAAGGAATATTCGAAGGTTATGGTTGTAGATTAATTCTCTCAAAAAAATACATTATGTAAATTATATTTATTTATTGTAAGAAACATTGTAAAATTTTAGGCTACAAATTGCAACTACTATTTTGGCATATCTTTTTGAGAAAGAGCCACTTATAATTTTTAAGTATCTTTTTGATAGGCTTTAAGTTGAAAATGTGAAACTTGTAAATTGTAATTTTCTTTTTTACAAAGTTTGAGTTGCTTAACTTGCAAAAACTCATGTTGAAAATTACAATTCCCTTTTTGTCAAGTTGGATGACTTAAAAAAGCTGTAAAAGTCTAAACTAGAAAATAAAATTTAGGTTTTGTAAGTTATAATATAAAATACCTAAAATCATTCAACTTTGCTAAGTGTTAGTTAATTTTGGAACATCATTCCTTGGAAAAGATAATAGTAGCTAAACTTAAAGAGGAAGGAAATGTTTTCATGAATATTTCAATAGATTTATCCACTCCTCTAACACTTGTTGAAGCATATAATAGTTGCATGCTTTGGTTCCAATTTCTTACTCCACTAAAGATGTCATTTGCATGAAGTTCCCAATTTTTTTTGATTTTCAACTAGGCATAAGGTTTTAATAACTCCCTCTTTTTCAATAGAGTACTTTTAATAAATATGGGTACCTTAGTGTAGCTCATCTATCTTTTTGTTGTTGGAGAAATTATTTTGCATTTTGAACAATTTTTATACATGCTGTAACCTAGAGAAAGATAATAAACTGAAGTTTTTCCTTCTTTGTGTGTGTCTTTATGTATACATGGCTTTTTTTCAAGTTTGTGAATGTTTTTATTCTTTTTTAAATCACATAAATTCATTTTTGGTATTACGTATGCCCTTTTGAAAAGTTGTTGATAAAAAATAAAGAAATTTGTTCCTTATTTGATAAAGATTCCATATTACCTTTGATCTCATATTTGTGCAAGATTGTGCTTTAACAAACTCAACATATTAATAATTCTAATGTGTTCATACAAAGCAAACATTAATTTCCACTATATTCATTTGGTATAGTCACCATTTTAAAATTTTAAAAATTCATTTTTAAAACTATTTTTCTCATAAGTCAAACCCTAGTTAGGAGTAAGGTCACTAAGAAATAATATTTGAACATGAACTGGTAATACATTAGTTGTACTAAACTTAGTCAAAGGAAGCTAGCCTTCTTCAGAGGTTCACCTCAATTTTATAAGGTCCCACACTTTGGAGGTTATCCCATTGTGTCATTAGATTTCCACTAGTTTACAAATCATACTATACAACACACTACCACACAAAAATGGGTGAAAAGGTCTAAGTGATAACATTTTTTGGCACACTTAGTGGGACCTAAAGATCATAACTAAGACATTGGTGCTATTCTCAAAAAGTATTATATGAGCCTTGTACACATTTCAAAAGTACTTGGTGACTCGACTGGCTTATGAATTTAGTAAACTCAAGTTTATGTATGCCAAAGATACATATAAGATCATCTACTAAAGGTAAGATAATTGACTTACAAGAATTATCATTTCCATATTAGAAAATCAAGATCAATTATACCTTATACTAGATTATATCCTAAAAATATATTTTAATATCCTATAAATTCCTATAGTTATTTGATACCTCTTATTATGGCCCTCAAAAATCAAAATTTCATAGCCTTCAATGGAGGCAGCCCCATTCAAGTGGCATAATATGATGATATACCCACATTGACTCTGAAGAGCCTTCCATATTTTATTGGTGAAACTTCCACCACTACTATTAAACATATTTAGGATATTGCTAACATTTTCTTAGTTCATAATATAACACAAGAAAATGTTGCAATAAAACTTCTAGCCTCCTCATTCAAGGGTAAAGTGTTGGTGCATTTATTTGATTTATTTGATTTACTTGTATTTATTATTTAGATTGATGCACTAATTATTTATTGTAATTAATTTATTAGATTTATTAATAATTTTCACCAGATAAGATAAGCTTGTTTAACTAGTAGTCAACTTGTGTTGATCATTTACACAAGTTTAACACCTATCTTGTTATTATGGAGTTACACTCCATTATTCATGTAGCCAGACAACAATTGAACACACACGTGTTGTGTAAGTTCCCTGATCTTTATATTGCATTCCTTGATCTATATAAGCAATGGTTATTTATGTATTATATATTAGATCAATATTGAATTATCAAAGTTATTCATTTCAGTTATTGTCTCAGATATATAGTTATCATTTATTACTATTAATATTTTATCTCTTATTCATGATTTCTATTAGATTCATTAGATCTTGTATGCTAATTCTAACATGGTATCAGATCTATCTTGAATATGTAGATTTTTAAATATTTAAGAGAAAAATATCCAGATATAGGATTTTTTTTTAATCTTGTATACAATCACAAATTGGAGCTCTATAGAGAATTCTTGAGCTCACCATTAAGTTTAGAGTGCCTAAAATAGTCGAAATCATCTACAATTTTATCCAGATTGGGCATAAGAGGCAAAATTGGTAAGGGTTTGATCCATAATAACCATGCCCAAATCTAGTGGGTACCTAAAAATTGAATTGGCTTTTAGCAAAATAGACCTCACGATTACATTTGGAAGGAATCAAAACCTAAAGATCCATAAAATTTTTGTCTAATTTGGACATAGTCACCCGAAAGGCAAATTTTTTTCTCCTAGGTATGGTCGTATAGATTATATGGAATGTGCAAGGCCAAAAAAAATTGGAGTGCTAAGGCCTCATAGATCAATAGGCAAAATTGATAGGACAACTTTGGGATCCCACCATTTGAACACCAAGAGGTATGTTTGAGTGATTTATTTTTTGATATTGCTTAAAATTTCATGCTCTTCACTGTTATACTTTCAAAAAATTTAATATTTATCCACATTTTTGTATAATTTAGGTTTTTCAATAATAGATCTTGCATGTCCTCATTTTTACAACTTCAAAGGCTCATAAATTTCACAAACAACTTTATATTGAGGTCCCCATTTTTTGAAAGTTAATATTTTTTTTATCAAAATGCATTGGTGTAGAAATTTTTGTAATAAAATGCATACTTTTTTGTACTTTTAGATTAGAGGGCTTAATTGAGCTTTTTGTCAATTGGAAAAATTATAATCCAACCTTTTAACTGCACTCAATTATAAAGTATCAACAAATACTTGCTAGGTGGGATAAAACTAAGTAATTCAAGGGGGTTTTGTGGTGTATTCTATACTTTGATTTCTACTTTGTGGATGGGTTATTTATAATTGCATCATGAGGAATCCTAAATTCCCACTATTAACAACATACAACTATAACACAAAAACAAAATGTTTGGAATGCATTAATGATGTTAGGATATACGCCTTACATAACCACACTTTCTCTTTGAAACTACTAAGGTTATTAGATGCATTCGGTCATACATGTATTTAGATTTAAATTTTCATCTTGACAAATGTACAAATCTAAAAGATGCTTTAGATAAATTAGCATCATTGTTTGGAAAAATCAATGAGGTTTTTGGTTACCAAATTGACAATGAACTCATTAGTTTGGATCCTAAAAGTTATGCTACAATTCAAGACTATATCACTAAAGTCATAGATCTTAGAGCACAAATTTTTGAATGTAAAATTGATAAAAAAAAGGATATTCAATTGATTTTTAGTGCCTTACACAAATTAAGTCTTGAATATTCATCCTTTATCTCTAGCTTTTAGACTCATAAGCTCATATGGGGCACAATATATCAAATTCCTACCTTTGAGGTATTCTCTAAGATTCTAATGGTTGAAGAAGAAGAGTTAATAGCTATGGGTTTAATCAAGTTAGCCAAATCTCAAGCTCTAGTTGCAAGTCAACCTCAACATAAGCAAGTTTCAACATCAACATCAAATACAGGTTCAAGTAAAAAGAAGAAAAATAATTTGAATAAGTCACTGAAAGATAAGAATAAAGGGCAATAATCTTCCTCACAAGGAGATTATAAATCCACTAATAAGAAATAGGATTCACAAAAAAGGATTTGCACTCTTTGCCCTTATTGCAAAAAGGGGTTTCATAGTGAACAAAAAATTTAGAAGAAAGAGATTGATGACCTTAAGGGTCTTCTCAAGAATAATAACATCAATCAATAAAATTTAAAGGATTCTTCCACTCCTTCAAATTTAGGGAAAATAAAAGCTATGGCACTAGTTACTCTAGAAAATTCTCTCAAGTCATGGGTACTTGACTCGGGTACTTCACACCATATGGATTTTGATCATGAATAGTTTTTTGGATTAGATCTAAGTTCCTTGACTCATCTTATCATAGGTGATGATTCTAAAGTAGATGTCATAGGAAAAGGTACAATTAATATTGATAGTGGTGTATTTGAGGATGTCCTTTGTGTGCTAGAGTTATCAACTAACCTTCTCTCTATCTATAAAATCTCTCACTTTTGATAATGGTAGAAAGTTGAGTTCACACCTGATTCTATATCAATTATAAAGTTGAAAGATAATGCCTTAGTTATAGTGGGAAAAGTTGACAATCATACTCAACTTTATTCATTTTCCCATTTTGTGCCTCAGTCTTCCTTTACAGCTTTGCTCTCACACACTGATTCAATGAACAAGCTATAGCATGAGCAATTTGGTCATTTGAACTATCACTATTTACAATAGCTTAGTTAGCAAGAGATGGGTAGAAGACTTCCACAAATTTATTTTTTAGGGGGTGTATGTCATGGTTGTGCCTTAGGCAAACATCCAGAGGATAAGTTTGATAAAGGGAAGGCTTGGAGGCCTACACAAGTCCTCAAACTTGTTCATAGTGATTTAGCAGTTCCATTACCTACTTTATCTTTTAGTAAAACCCATTATGTTCTCACATTTATTGATGACTATTCTAAATATACTTGGGTTTATTTTCTAAAACTCAAGAGTCAAGTATTTGATAGATTTATAGAGTTTAAAGCTCAAGCAGATAAACAATTTGGGAAGTATGTCAAGATCTTCTACATCGATAATGCGAGGGAATATGTGAATAACAAGTTTGGACAATTATGTGCTCTTGAAGGAATTGATTGTCAACATTCATTTTCATATACACCTAATTAGAATGGTGTAGTAGAGAGGAAGCACATATTCTTAAAAGAGATGATAAGTTTTATGATTCATGTAAAATCATTAGTACCAGAGTACTAGATAAAAGTGATTAATTATGTTGCATATATACAGAATAGAGTTCCTTACAAATATTTAAAGGTGATAATATCTCTTGAAGCTTGGTGCAACAAGAATCCAAAAGTGTATCATTTTAGATTCTTCAATAGTTTAGCATGGGCTCACATACCTTTAGATAAGCACCTTGCTTTAGAATAATAAATCTAGACTTGCATATTTATGGGATATCCTAATGGTGTTAAGGGATGTGGACTCATTGATGTAGATTCACATTAGCTTATTACAGTGAGAAGTGTTTACTTTGAAGATATTCCTTAATACTTAGCTTCTAATATTTCTCATTCTTCTTCCTTAGAAGAACCAGATAGTAGTGATGATTATACTCCTACTTCATCTACTCATAGGGATGATGAGGTAATACCTCCCCAACTAGGTTTAGTAGTTTAGATTCTAGTTACTCCTCCTCCTCCAATTCCTCACTTATTGATGCCTTTGTGGGCTAGACATACTTTGGAGGATGTAGACCCTCTTTTTGGGGATCCATTAAATAAAAGGAGAACATGGTCACAACATGATATTCTACATTAATACATTGCCACAACTTTCAATCCAAAGTCCTTTTAGGAAGCTGCAGGGATATTTGAGTGGGATTCAATGATGGAAGAATAGTATGAATCATTGATTAGGAAAAACACTTGGGATCTTATTCCTCTTTATAAGGGAATAAAATTAGTATGATGTAGGTGGATATATCAGACTAAGTTTGTAATGGATGGAAATATTGATAAGCATAAAGCATGCTTAGTGGCCAAAGGTTTTTCCCAAGTGGAAGGCATTAACTATATAAAAACTTGTGTACCTATTGCTAAGATGAATTCCATTTGATTGATACTAGCTATTGGTGCAGCTCATGGTTGGGTTGTACATCAAATGGATGTTAAGAGCACATTTATTCATGGGGATGTTCATGAAGAGATATATATGGAGTAGCCACATGGGTTAATTTAAGATTCTTATTTGGTGTGCCACTTATAGAAGTCTCTATATGGTCTGAAATAAATCCCCAGGGCTTGGTATTCCAAGATGGACACATTTCTTCTCTCAATTGGGTTCTCAAGATGTCACTCAAATCTAAATGTCTACATTATATTATAGGAGGATTCACTATTGTACTTGGTTCTCTATGTTGATGATCTCATTATTATATGGATCACATTATCCATCATAAATAGTGTTAATACTACACTTCATGATAGGTTTTCTATGATAGACATGGGCTTATTGCATTATTTTCTTAGGATTCAAATAACATAGTATTATTTTGGGATTACTCTTTCACATCTCAATCATGCTATGGACTTGTTAGCTTAGATTCACATGGTTGATTGTAGCCCTGCACTGACTCCCTTCTTATCTGGAGTTAAACTTTAGGTTCATTGTTCCACTCCTTTGGTTGATGCTACATTATATTTCTAGCTTGTACGTAGCCTCATCTATCTGATGCATACATGGCTTGACATTTCATATGTATTTGGTAGGTTTCACACTTTATGTAGACACCACATGATCTTCATTTGAGAGCCACCAAGCATATTTTGAGCTACATTCAAGGCATTATTAGATATAGGATTCACCATACAATAAGTACATGTTTAGACTTGGTAGGATACACAAATTTTGATTGGGTTGGTGATTATGATGATCATAAGTCCACTTCTACTTACATCTTTCACCTTGGATCTAGCCCCATTTGTTTGTAGAGCAATAAGAAAAAAACTATTACTATTTCATCTATAGAGGCTTAGTACCATGACACTATTAATGTGACTACTAAGGCTATTTAGCTTTAGAATATTCTCACTGAGCTTGGTGTTCCATTTTAGAAACCATTAGTCATCTAATATGACAACTAAAGCACTATCTAGATATCAAAGAATTTAGTTCATCATTAAATAACTAAACACGTAGAGATCCATATGCACTTTATCAGGGAATTGATTCAGGTAGAGATCAATTGATCTTTAGTATTGTCCTATGGAGAAGTAGATTGCATATATGTTCACCAAACATGTTATTGAGAGAAAGTATCTTCACTTGCGATCTCTTTTGGGGGTGTGAGACATCAGTTCTTTAAGAACACCAGTTCTTTAAGAACACCAGTTCTTCAGGGGGGTCTCCTAGACCTTCATTTTTAGGAGTTTTTTTCCTTTAAGTTTTCTCCTTTCCTCATATAGTTTTAAAGAGTACCTCATATGGCTACACATTACTGGGGCTCTTATCTGCATAGCCCTACCTAAGATTCACCTATGGGGGTGTTGGTGCATTTATTTACTTTATTACATTTAATTATATTTATTATTTAGATAAGGGCACTAATTACTTATTTTAATTAGTTTATTACATTGATTAATAATTTGAACTAGATAGGATAAGCTTGCTTAACTAGTAGTTAACCTATGTTGATCATTTACACAAGTTTTACACCTATCTTGTTATTGTGGATTTACACTCCATTATTCATGTAGTTAGATATTAGTTGAATTATACATGTGTGATTTCCTTGATCTTTATCTTGCATGCCCTACTCTATATAAGCAAGGGTTATTTGTGTATTCTATATTAGATTAATATTGAATTATTAGAGTAATTCATCATATTTGAGCTATTTATTCATTTCATTTATTATCTTAGATATATAATTATTATTTATTACTATTATTGTATTATCTCTTGTTCATAATTTCTATTAGATTCATTAGATCTTATATGATAATTCTAACAAAAGCCTTACAATGTATATAAATTTGTATCCCAATTATATCCATGTAAGAGATGATCTAGGGTCTTCCCAATGCATGAAATTTGAAGATAACAGTGACAATCTCTCCTTGGTTGAATAGATAACCACTATTCAATGGGATCCTCATGAGTTCATGAGTAACTTCAATTTTTGGTTTCAAAAAACATGGAATAGAATAATGATGTTGGTCAAGCCAACACCAAACAAAGCTTTCTTATATTACTTAAGAGCCTTAAATAGTGATATAACTATCATGATTATGTTTATGCTTGGAATCACACTCCTTAATGCCCATGAAATTATAATAAGAGTAGAAAATTGCCTAATTCAAACTAGAAAAATTGACCCACAACCTTTAATGCCTCTATTTCTAGAAGTACCTCCCATGTAACCCATTGTTGCCCCAATTTTCACCATAAGCAATGTACCAAATTTGACTCCTACCCCTATATATGATTTATATGAGGCTAAGTCACTACTTAAAAGCTTTGGCAATGATTTGGTAATTATAAGAAGGTATCAATACCAAAACTATAGGCCTTATCAATAAGCTAACTAAACATACCAACCCAATAGGCATCCATACCAAGGCAACTCACAACCACAAAGTCAATCCAAGCAAGTAAAGCCTCTAAAAATCTATTATTTACCTTCTCCATGTACTTATAAAGCTATTATACTTGCTTATAACAACCTAGCTCAAGAATACAAGTGGTGATATCATTGTTGTAAACCACAATCAAAATGCTTACCCTAATGGCATCATCAATCAAGGCTTGATGGTACAAAGCATATCAAACACACAAGGATAGAAAGAAGAAGCTACTTCCAATCAAGAAGATGCACAAGAGCTTGTTCAAAATGAGACTAATATTTTGAATTGGTAAGAGGATGATTTTTGTGGTGTAAATTAGGAGGAAGCACTAACCAATGATGGAAGTTTAGTAATAGTGAATACATGCTCTAATAAGAGGGGAATAGAAAGTGATCAACCCCCTAGGGTTCATTAGGCTACAACTTCTAAATTTGTATAAGAGTTTGCAAAGGGAAATATAGTTTAGATACCACCCATCATGTCTATGGGGTAGTCCAAATCAAAATTATTGACCCCAAATCTTATGATAGAAGATATAGCTCCCACAAAGGCACAAATTAAGGTTGGTAACATTCCTTTCATTATTTTAAAATAAATGAATAAACCTAACTTGAATGTCATTATGTGGGAAACATTATCTATTCTAGCATAGAGGTACTTGCTTTAGGAAGATTTTTAAAACTTCTAAATAATAGATAAGGTCCTAGCTAAGGGACCCACTACTATGGTTAATTTGTGTTAGCCTCAAATGGACACAAAAATATTACAAATGGTAAGCCTCCCCATTTTTACATTTCATTCATAGTTGGGAAAAATCTCATACATAATTGTATGGTAAACTTAGGGGCTAGCAATTTTGTTATGCCCAAGAAAATAACTGATGCTCTTGGTGTCAAATATACACCTATCACAAAAGGTGTGGTTCGATTAGATGGGACTTATGCTCAAATATTTAGGACTATAAAATGTCTAAACCTTACCATCCATGCATGTCTACGCTTATCCATATCCTAAGATATCTCAATTATTGACCTACCCTACTATTTTTCTATATGACTTTACTAAGACTTCACTACAAAAATGGGAGGGTATCTACCTATTTATTGGTCTCATATGTTTTTTAGAATAAGATATATAACTAATGTGATAATAAGAGCTAAGGCAATTGCTAAAGACCATATTGAGCCATACACTCATATCCTTATAGATATGAATTACACATTACAAAATTAAGAGGAAAAACTTGATCATGAGGTTGTAAAATCTATGCAATATACCCCATATACTCATCTAGATGAATGGGGATTGGCCCTATAGTTTGATACTTATGATTATGTCAAAGATATAGGGTTGGGTACATATTTCATTCATGAAAATGATGCCATCATCCCAAACCTTATGAAGCTAGTTGAGAATCTCTAGGGAATATGGCAAATTTTATCTAATAGCTCAAGAAGTAGGAATGGTGTAGGTGCAAGTATTATTTTTATCTCCCCCCAAAAGAAAAGTTATTTCTATTCTTTTAGACTTCAATTTAGCTACACTAAAAACATAGCCAAATATGAAGCATTGATTTGAGGACTCTAGTTAGCCAAAGAAAGGGTAATACAGTACCTATAAGTGTTTAGTGATAGTGAATTGATCATTCACCAAGTAATATATAAAATCATCACTAATAATAACATGCTAAGATCTTACAAACATAGGGTCTAGGACCTATTTGAGGACTTTATTAATTTAAACATTCAAGTGGTAGTAAGATCATAGAACAAAGATACTGATCATATGGCCTCAATGGGTTCCCAATATAATATGCCTAGAGAGATAAATAAGAATAATATCCAAAAGGTAAATTAGTAGTGAGACCATCTATTCCTGACAATGTAACCAACTAGAAATTTTTTGATAGTGATCAGTAAATTATGAATTTTCTATGAGATGAGGTTGAATTCTCAGACAAAAATTAGCTAAGACTCTAAGAACTTAATGAAGGTAAAGTATTGAAGATTGGAAAGGTATGTAATACTTTCAAAAACCAAGATTTTATTGAGTGGTGTCAAGAAGTTGATGGTAACTTTGCTTGGAATTGTCAATATCTAAGGGGGTTTGACCCTAGCTTAGCCTAACACATAATAGAACTTAACCCAAATACCAAGCCTATTAGATAGAAATATAGACCAATAAATACAAAAATATAACATTTGATAAAGAGTGAGTTTTCCAAATTGATGAAGGCTAACAATAATTTCCCTATCAAACACTCATCTTGGGTTGCTAACTTAGTCCCTGTAAGGAAAAATAATGGTGAAATTAGGCTTTGCATAGATTTTAGGGACTTAAACAAAGTGTCCTTAAAGGATCATTCTCCACTTCCACCCATAGAGCAAATTCTTCAAACTATATTATGATATGAAAGGTTTTACCTTCTAAACAGTTATTCTAGATATAAACAAATCCTAGTATAGGAATTAGACAAGTTCAAGACCACATTCACTACAAAATGGGGCACATATACCTATAAAAATATGCCTTTTGATCTAACTAATGTTTTTGTTATATTCCAAAGAGTTATTGATATGAATTTCAAGGGTTTGATAAATAAAATAATCTTGGTGTACCTAGATGACATCACTATTTACTCAAAACATGTTGGTCCACACCTAGATCACCTTAGGAATTTTTTTGAAAGGTGCAAATAATTTGGAGTTTCCCTCAATCCAAAAAATTACATTTTCATAGTTCATGAAGGGAAACTACTAGGACACATTGTTTCAAAATATGTTATTGCAATAGACCTAGAGGGAGTAAGTGTTATATCTTCACTAGCACTTTTGAGCCATAAAAAGGGATTATAAAGTTTCTTAGGAAAGGCCAAATTTGTAAGAAGGTTCATTCCAAATTTTACCTCCATGGCCAAGCCCCTTAATACCATGCTTAATAAGGGTGTCGATTTCAACTCAAAATGGGAAGGAAAAGATAGTTTTGAAGCCATCAAGTGGGTTATTTCTTAAGCTCCTACCTTTATCAACCCCAATTATGAGATTGAATTCATTATCTATGCTATTGGAGGGGAAGGTAGAGTATTAGATATAATAACCTAGTATAATAAAGAATAGTTGGATCACCCTATATCTTTTTTCAATCAATCCTTGAAGGATAACAAGGAAAGTATAGATTTATTGAGAAGCAAGTATATGCTATAATAAAGGCTCTTACAATATTTAGGCATATGCTTTCCAATAATAAAATTCATATGATGGCTAGTCACCAGAGCATCAAAGTGTTCCTGTTAAGTTGAGAAATAAATGACAAGAGAGTGGATTGGATCACAAAAGTCATGGAATATGATGTTAACATCAAAATGACTAATCTCATAAGAGGAAAGGGCTTATGTGAATAGCTTGCCTCTGATATAAATATTGTTGAGGTAGTATCTAATGTAACATATGCTCAATATGCATTCCAAATAGCCACACCACTATTGATCAATAATTAGATCCATGACATTACCATCTTCTTTTAGACTGGTGAGTACCCATATGATTTTTAGTAGTCTAAGAATAGGTATTTAAGACTCCAATCTATTCCTTATGTTTTTATTGATGTATAATTATTTAGGAAAGATATGAATGGAGTCATGCTAAGTTGAATTGAGTATGATCAAATTCCCAAGGTGCTCAATGAGTTTCATGATGGTATATCAGGTGGACATTTCATTGTAAGAACCACTACTATCAAAATAATGAGGGGATGATATTATTGGCATGACCTATTCAAAGATGCCCATCAATGGGTATGAAACTATGAGAAATGTGTCTACTTTATAGGGAAGCAAATATTGGTAGCTCTCCCTCTCAAACTAATCTAAGATGACCAACTATTTGCCTAATGGAGATTGGATTTCATTGGCATGATCAATCCACCTTTAATTACATGCCATAAATGGGTCCTTATAGTAACTGATTATTTCACTTGATGGACTAAAGTGATGGCATTGAAATATGTCATGGAGGAATCTATCCTATAATTCATGGATGGAATTTTCATAAGATTTGGTGTTCCTTACACCATTATCTCAGACAATGTCAAATCTTTTATGGGCACTCAAGTGATTGAATGGGCTATAAGGCACAATTTATACCTAAATACTTTATCCAATTATTACCCACAAGGTAATGGTTTGGCCAAATCTACCAATAAAAATATCATAAGGATTATCAAAAGGATAATGTAGGGCAACCAAAGGACATGGTACACAAAGTTAAAAGAAACACTTTGGACTGACAGGATCACTCCCAAGAGAGCAATTTGAAATTATACATTTATGTTGGTATATGGAAGGGAAGCTAGATTTACATTATCAATTGAGTTACCATATCTAAAACTCAATCATTAATTAGAATTAATTGAAAATGATGAAATTATAATACGATTGGTAGAACTCATGGAGCTATAAGAATTTAGGAACTAGTCAATGAAAGTTCTATAAGGAAATCAGGCTCAAAAAAAGAGAACTTTCAACAAAAAAATAATTTGATAAGAGCTTCAATGAAGGAGATATGGTTCTAAAATGGGATGTTGAAAGACACAAACTAGGAAAGTATATAAAGATTGATGAAATATAGAGTGGTCCATATATAATAAATCAGTGCAAGACAACAAATACATTCCAGCTATCTAGGCTCGATGGATTAGAGCTACCTATCCTAGTCAATGGGATATACCTCAAAGCTTGCTTTTAAGGTTGGAATTATTTCCAAAAGCATTGTATATATTAGGTTTAGTTGGTTCCCTAAATAATTGCTTTCACATAACTTAACTCATTAGGATTTTTTGTTTTCTTACTTTGTTTATGTTTTATTTTTACCTATTTTGTTCTTATTTAGGAAATTCCTAGTGTTATTCTTCTCTAGTTAAAGTATGTTAAGTTTAAAATAACTCCATGCCCAATGAACTAGAAGGTTACTATAAAAAAATTGATTAGAAAGTAATCACACTGCAGAGGTCACCAAAAATGTTGACATTTTTGTGTCAAAAATGTCAACACATCTTATACCCTAAGGGAGACCCATTAATTTTTTTGAAAAAGGATTCAAGTGACCTAAGAAACCCTTTTTTTCAATACCTAGTAGAAATCAAACATTTGGATGCAATTTTCAACTTGCAAAATTAAAAATTTCACTTAAACCTCCACTTCCCACCATTCACCCATACCTAGTGGAAACTGAAGATTTGAATGTAAATTGAAACTTGCAAACTTGAAAATTGTAACCAAACCTCCACTTCCTAGTCACCAAATTCTCAACAAAAACTATAAATTTGGTTACAATTATAAACTTTGTAATTTGCAATGTGCAAGTGGAACCCCACTTCCCACCATTCATTACAACTACATAAATCAAAACTTTGGCTACACATTACAACTTTTAAAGTTACAAAGTGTATCTCAAGTCTTAATTTTTGTATTTTAACACATCCATGGAAACCATAACTCTAGTTGCACATTAAAATTTCAAAATTTGAAAATCAATGAAAGTTTCAATTTCTACCATTCATCTATCCATAGAAACCAAAACCCTAGTTGCACTTTGCAACTTGAAAAGTATCAAATTGCAACTCAAGTTATGTTTTCCCACTTCAATGTCAACAAGTCAATTGTTAAAAAATGGATATCTAGATGAAAAATAACAAATTTGAAAACTTTCAAAAGTGCACAATGAGTCTAAAACTCTACTTCTCCCATTGTTTTTCCAAACATTGACTTAATTAGCATTTATTGCAAGGTTATATTAATTAAAATGGATTTTTTTGAGGTTATTGTTTAACATAGCAAAATTGGATATGGAGCTCTGCATATCCAGATGTTTTTCAAGCACTCACCAAACCATACCTTGCTAATGTTGTGCCAAGCCATGAACATCATTTTCATCCCTTACAAGCATGATATTCCTC
This sequence comes from Torreya grandis, assembly GCA_037957365.1. NCBI lineage: Eukaryota > Viridiplantae > Streptophyta > Pinopsida > Cupressales > Taxaceae > Torreya > Torreya grandis. The sequence goes on from JARHVA010004109.1 coordinate 983,263, forward strand.
TATTTTTCCTATGTTTTTCATTAAAACATTGCTAGCTTTCTACAAAAATCATATATTTACATTTTCTACTATGAAATTAGGGTTTTTTTGTTCACTTTCCTTCAAGTTTTCGTTATCTACATTCTTGAAATCTCATACAAATATTATCTAATCATTTATTCTTCATATATTGAAATATAGGGTTTTGTAAAATTGATTAGATCAATAATATTCCTTAGAAATTCTCTTCCCAGACCCTATAGAATATCCCATTGCAAAAACAACTTTGAAACCCTATGAAAATTTCCATTTTAAAAATAACTCCAAAACCCATAGAAATCCAACCTGTAAAAATAAATCTAAATCCCCATCAAATATTTTACCTACAATAGCAATCTTAAAACCCACCAGAACTTTCATAGAAGTTTGCAAGTGTATTTTAAAAGTCTAAACCCCACTAGACTTTTTAGCTCCAAATACATAGTATAAATCCCACCAAACACTTTACCTATGATTACAAGTCCAAATCCCTTCAACTCTATAGTTGGTTTTCCCACACCAATTTTCCCATAACCTATGTCTAAAAAGGAAATGAAGTTCAAGTTAAAGAGACTTAGTGTCCCACTTAGCCTAGACTCAATCATGAATGAGATCACAGACATAAATTTAGGTCACATAGACCTAGCTAATCTTTGGACTAGAGTAAATGTTGAATTCAAGAATGATTGGATTCAAAGCATTTACAATAGTGGATTTACCCAAGCATCAACCTTCCCACTATCAATGTAGATCCCTAAGATTGTGCTCACATTGGAAAAGTACTATGATGTAGAGAAAAGGGAAGGATTAAATGAAAAAGGGGAAATTGTTTGAACCTTGACCCTGATTTCATAGATACCATGTTCTTGATTTTGGAATACAAGAGTTATCTTGATATAAACCCTAAATCTTCAAAGCAGTTTTATCAAGATAACAATATTGTATGTCCATAGACTCTAAACAAGTAATGGCTAAAAAGATATTGACCCACATCTATAATACTACTTAAAACCCAGGCAATAATATACTTTAAAGATGAACTAAGTGACATAATCATACTCTTACATAGAGTTACTGGGAACCTAGATGCTAAAAACTATTAGGATAAGAGGTACCAACACATCTAGGTGATCCACCAAAATAAACAATATATCCACTAGGCTGAGTTGATTTCTGAATCCATCCATAAATAATTGATTGAAGTCCAAGATATAAGGAAGTTTTACATGACTTCATATTTGGTCTACATATTGCTAAAGAGGAGCGAATTCCAAGGGTTGAACACTATGCCTGATCAAAACAACAAGGTCTTTAACTATTACCCTGATCTCACCCTTGAGGCTAAAACCCAACATTTTATAAGGGTAAATGATGCTTTCATATACTACATCATAATTATATTTGACAAGGATCTAGAAATAATAAGAATCTCTGATGCTGTAATTTTTTATATCACAAATTGGGGATCATGTTTTATTCAATTCCCAACATACTCCTACATCAGATTAGGCAATTTTAGTGGTTGTCCTTACACCTTTTTGAGGTATGTAAGCAAAAAATGAGCCCTAATGGAACTTGTGAGGTAGCTTGTATAAACCCATGAATTGTTGTTAAGCAAACATAAGTCAGACATCCACTTCCCCATCAGCATAAGGAGGTATACATGCCCTTACCTATCAAATGCCAAATGTGTAGATACTAAGATGATGTAAATGATCCTAAAAGATCTTAATGCAAGGTCATTCTATGATGTGACTAGCCATATAATTAGTGTATTGGGTATCACCATAAATTCTCACACCCTTTTTATGAAGATTACTAGGAATAATACAAGATGAAGAGGAAGTGAGGCTAAGAGATTATTTTAGGATGACCCTAGAATAAATCAAAAAATACAACATGGTACCAGTCCTTGAGGACTTAAAATATGATGAGTTTCTAGTTGGTAGGGTATATTATGATAATAAGGTCTATTCTCAACCTCTTACAATAGTCAAGTGGTCCATACTTGCATCCTTATCTTTGATGGATATAACTAGCCATATAATAAACAAAATAATCAATTGCCTAAGGAAAAAAGGGGTAAATTTCACTGAGACCTCAAGTATCAGTGATAAGTTGAGGTAAAGGAGAAGGGTGTGGTAACAAAATCATAGGGCTCTAGTAGTGGAGCCCCAGTAGATCAAGTAGATAGGCTAGTGTTATCGTACAAGAGGAAGTAAAAACAAAAGGTTAGAAGAATTTCATCTTATAGACAAGAAGCAATATCACACCAAATGGATCAATCATTACCAACTTTCATAGAGGACATAACTGTTTCTCAATAGACATAAATAGTTATCCCTCTTGTCTCTGATATTAAACAAACTATAGTACTCCCTCATCTTATTTCCACTTCCCAATCAGTCCAAATAACTACCCCTCTTGATTCTACCAATCCTCTTGTGCAAGTGACTACACCTTCACCTGACCCACCTCTATAAGTTATTTCATTGGCAGAGATCCAATTAACAAGTTTTACACCTATCTTGTTATTGTGGATTTATACTGCACTATTCATGTAGTTAGATATTAGTTAAATTACACGTGTTGTGTGAGTTCCCTGATATTTATCTTGCATGTATTGCTCTATATAAGCAATGGATATTTGTGTAGTCTATTTTAGATCAATACTGAATTATCAGAGTAATTCATCATATTTGAGGTATTTATTCATTTTAGTTATTGTCTTAAATATACAGTTATTATTTATTACTATTACTATTTTATCTCTTGTTCATACTTTATATTAAATTCATTATATCTTGTATGGTAATTCTAACAAAGGCCTTACAATGTATATAAGTATTCCTCCCAATTATATCCTTGTATGAGATGATCTAGGGTCTTCCCTATGCATGCAATTTGAAGATAAGAGTGACCACCTCTCCTTGGTTGAATAGCTAACCACTATTCAATGGGCTCCTCATGAGTTCATGAGTGATTTCAATTTTTGATTTCAAAAAACATGGAATAGAATCCCAATGTTGGACAAGCCATCCCCAAACAATGCTTTCTTAAATTACTTAAGAGACTTAAATAGTGATATAGCTATCACGATTTAGTTTATGCTTGGCATCACACTCCTTAATGCCTTTGAAATTATAATAAGAGTAGAAAATTGCATAATTCAAACTAGAAAAATTGACCCACAACATTTAATGCCTCTATTTCTAACCCACTATTGCCCCAGTTATCACCATAAATAATGTACCAAATTTAACTCCTACTCCTATGGATGATTTATATGAGGTTAAGTCACTACTTAAAAGCTTTGGTAATGATTTGGTAGTTATGAAAAGGTAGAAATAACAAAACTATAGGCTTTATCAATAAGATAAACAAACATACCAACCTAATAGGCAGCCATACCAAGCCAACTCACAACCCCAAAGTCAATCCATGCAAGTAAAGCCTCCAATAATCCATTCTTTACCTTCACTAGGTACTTATAAAGCTGTTATACCTACTTATAAAAACTTAGCTCAGGAATATGATTGGTGATATCATTGTCGTCAACCACACAATAAAAATGCTTATCCTAATGGCATGATCAGTTAAGCCTTGATGGTACAAAGCATATCAAACACACAAGGATAGAAATAAGAAGCTACTTCCAATCAAGAAGATGCACAAGAGCCTACTCAAAATGATACTACCCTTTTGAATTGGTAATAGGATGATTTTTATGGTGTAAATTAGGAGGAAACACTAACCTATGATGGTAGTTTAGTAATAGTGAATACATGATCTAATAAGAGGGAAATAGAAAGTGATCAACCCACTAGGGTTGATTAGGCTACAACTTCTAATGTTGTACAAGAGTCTACAAAGGGAAATATAGTTCAAAGACCACCCAACATGTCTATGGACTAGTCCAAATCAAAATTATTGACACCAAATAAAAATTATTGACCCCAAATCTTATGATAGAAGATATAACTCCCACAAAAGCACCAATTAAGGTTGGTAGCATTACTTTCATTATTGTAAAATAAATGAAGAAGCCTAACCTGAATTTGATTATGTTAGAAACACTATCTATTCTAGCACAGAGGTATTTACTTTAGGAAAATTTTAAAAACTTCTAAATAATAGATAAGGTCCCAACTAAGGGACCCACTGATATGGTTCATTTTTGTTATCCTAAAATGGACACAAAACAAGTAAAAATGGTAATCCTCACCCTTTTTACATTTCACTCATAGTTGGGAAAATTTTCATACATAATTGTATGGTAAGCTTAGGGGCTAGCAGTTTTGTTATGCCCAAGAAAAAAATTGATGCTCTTGGTGTTAGATATAAACCTATCACAAAAGGTGTGGTTTAATTAGATGATACTTATGTTAAAATATTTAGGACTATAAAATGTCTAAACCTTACCATCCATGCATGCCCAAGCTTATCCATATCCTAAGATATCTCAATTGTTAACCTACCCCACTATTTTTCTATATGACTTTACTAAGACTTCACTACAAAAATGGGAGGGTATCTATCTATTGATTGGTCTCATATATTATTCAGAAAAATTTATGGAACTAGATTGATAATAAGACCTAAGCCAATTTCTAAGGACCATATTGATCCATACACTCCTATCCCTATGGATATGAATTAAACATCACAAGATCAAGAGGAAGAATTTGATTATGAGGTTGCAACATCTATGGAAGATATACCAGATACTCATCTGGATGAATGGGGATTGGCCATATCATTTGATCCTTATGATTATGACAAAGATATTGGGTTGGGTATATATTGCATTCATGAAAATTATGCCATCATCCTAAACCTTATGAATCTAGTTGAGAATCTCTAGGGAAAGTGGAAAATTTTATCTAATATCTCAAGTAGGAATGGTGTAGGTGCAGGTATTGTTTTGATCTCCCCTAAAAAATAAAGTTATTTCTATTCTTTTAGACTTCAATTTTGCTACACTAACAACATAGCCAAATATGAAGCATTTATTTGAGGACTCTAGCTATCCAAAGAAGGGTTAATACAATACCTAATAGTGTTTGGTGATAGTGAACTGATCATTCACCAAGTAGTATCTAAAATCACCACTAATAATAACATGCTAAGATCTTACAAACATAAGGTCTTAGACATATTTGAGGACTTTATTGATTTAAACATTCAATTGATACTAAGATCATAGAAAAAGATACTGATCATATGGCCTCAATGGGTTCCCAATATAATATGCCTAGAGAGATAAATAAGAATAATATCTAGAATGTAAAATTAATAGTGAGACCATCTATTCCTAACAATGCAACCAACTAGCAAATTTTCTATATTGATCAATAAATTATGAATTTTCTAAGAGATGAGATTGTATTCTTAGACAAAAATCAGCCACGACTCTAAGAACTTGATGAAGGTAAATTATTGAATATTGGAAATGTATGTAATAATTTCAAAAATCAAGATTTTATTGAGTTGTGTCATTAATTTGATGATAACTTTTCTTAGAATTGTCAATATCTAATGAGGTGTGACCCTAGATTAGCCTAACACATAATAAAACTTAACCCAAATACCAAGCCTATTAGATAGAAATAGAAACCAATAAATAAAAAATTAAAACCCTTGATAAAGAGTGAGTTGTCCAAATTGATAAAGGCTAACATTATTTTCCTTATCAAGCACTCATCATGGGTGCTAACTTGGTCCCTGTAAGGAAAAATAATTTTGAAATTAGGATTTGTGTAGATTTTAGGGACTTAAACAAAGCATCCTTGAAGGATCATTATCCCCTTCCACCCATGGAGAAAATTATTCAAACTATATCAGGATATGAAATGTTTTACCTTCTAGATAGTTATTCTAGATATAAACAAATCCTAGTGTAAGAATTAGAAATGGGGCACATATGCCTATAAAAATATGCCTTTTTATCTAACTAATGCTGGTTTTATATTATAAAGAGTTATGGATATGGATTTCAGGGGTTTGATAAATAAGATAATCTTGGTGTACCTAGATGGCATCACTATTTATTCAAAACATGTTGGTACACACCTAGATCACCTTAGGAATGTTTTTGAAAGGTGTAGAGAATTTGGAGTTTCCCTCAATACAATAAAGTGCATTTTCATAGTTCATGAAGGTAAACTACTGGGACACATTGTTTTAAAAGATGGTTTTGCAATAGACCTAGAGGGAGTAAGTGTTATATCTTCACTAGCACGTTTGAGCCATAAAAAGGGATTGTAAGGTTTCTTAATAAAGATCAAATTCATAATAATTTTCATTCCAAATTTTGCCTCCATGACCAAGCCCCTTATTTCTATGCTTAATAAGGGTGTCAATTTCCACTAGACACGAGAAGGAAAAGATAGTTTTGAAGCCATCAAGCAGGTTATTTCTCAAGCTCCTACCTTTTTCAACCCTAATTATGAGAATGATTTCATTCTCTATGTTTTGGAGGGTAAGGTAGCATATTATCTATTTTGACCTAGTAGAATAAAGAATAGTTGGATCACCCTATATCTTTTTTTAGTCAATGCTTGAAGGATTACAAGGCAAAGTAAAGTTTTATTAAGAAGCAAGTATATGCTATAATAAAGGCTCTAAAAATGTTCAGGGATATGCTTTCCAATAATAAAATTCATATGATGGTTAGTCACCAGAGCATCAAAGTGTTCCTATTGAGTCAAGAAATAAATGAGAAGAGAGCAAGTTGGATCACAAAAGTAATGGAATATGATGTTAACATCAAAATGACTAATCTCATAAGAGGAAAGGGCTTATGTGAATAGATTACCTCTGATATAAAGACTGTTGAGGTAGTATCTAATATAATCTATGCTTAATATTCATTCCAACCAGCCATACCAAATTTGATCAATAACTAGATCCATGACATGACCATCTTCTTTCAGATTGGTGATTACCCATATGATTTTTAGTAGTCCAAGAATAGGTATTTAAGAGTCCAATCTATTCCTTATATTCTCATTAATGGAGTATTGTTTAGGAAAGATATGAATGGATTCATGCTGAGATGCATCGAGTATGATCAAATTCCCAAGGTGCTTAATGAGTTTCATGATGGTCCATCAAGTGGAAATTTCTTTGCAAGAACCACTACCATCAAAATAATGAAGGGAGGATATTATTGGCTTGACCTATTCAAAGATGACCATCAATGGATATGAAACTATGAGAAATGTGTCTACTTTATAGGAAAGCAAAGATTGGTAGCTCTCTCTATCAAACTAATCTAAGATAACCAACCATTTGCCTAATGGAGATTGGATTTCATTGGCATGATCAATCCACCTTCAAGTACATGCCATAAATGGGTCTTTATAGCAACTGATTATTTCACTAAATGGACTAAAGTGATGATAATGAATGATGTCATGGAGGCATCTATCTTAGAATTCATGGATGGATTTGTCATGAGATTTGGTGTTCCTTACACCATTATCTTAAACAATGTCAAATCTTTTATGGGCATTCAAGTAACTGAATGGGCTATAAGGCACAATGTATACCTAAATACTTCATCCAATTATTAACCACAAGGCAATGGTTTGCCCAAATATACCAATAAAAATCTCATAAGGTTTATCAAAATTACAATGTAGGACAACCAAAGGACATGTCACACAAAGTTAAAAGAAATGCTTTAGGCTAACAGGATCACTCCCAAGAGAGCAATTGGAAATTCTTCATTTATGTTGGTTAATGGAAGGGAAGTTAGATTTGCATTATCAATTGAGGTACCATATCTAAAACTCAATCATTAATTATAATTGATTGAAAATGAGTAAATTACAATATGATTGGTAGAACTCGTGGAGCTATAAGAAGTTAGGAACTAGTCAATGAAAGTTCTATAAGTAAATCAGGCTAAAAAAAGAGAACTTTTGACAAAAAATCATTTGATAAGAGCTTTAATGAATGAGATATTGTTCTAAAATGGGATGTTTAAAGAGCCATACTAGGAAAGCATACAAAGATTGATGTAATATAGAGTGGTCCATATATCATAAATCAATGCAAGGCAACAAATTCATTCTAGCTATCTAGGCTTGATGGATTAGAGATACCTATCCTAGTTAATGGGATATACCTCAAAGCTTGCTTCTAAGGTTGGAATTCTTTCCAAAAACATTTTATATAGTAGGTTTAGTTGGTTACCTAAATAATTACTTTCACACAAGTTAACTCATTAGTATTTTTTGTTTTCTTACTTTGTTTATGTTTTATTTTTCCCTAGTTTATTCTTATTTAGGCAATTTCTAGTTTTGTTCTTCTCTAGTTAAAGTATGTTAAGCTTAAAATAACTACATGTCCAATGAACTAGAAGGTTACTAGAAAAAAATTGATTATCAGGTAATCACCCTACAAGGTCACCAAAAATGTTGACATTTTTGTGTCAAAAATGTCAACACATCTTATACCCTAAGGGAGACCCATTAATTTTTTGGAAAAAGGATTCAAGTGACCTAGGAAACCCTTTTTTTCAATACCTAGTAGAAATAAAAGATTTGGATGAAATTTGCAACTTGCAAACTTAAATTTTCACCCAAACCCCCACTTCTCACCATTCACCCATACCTAGTGGAAACCAAAGATTTGAATGCAAATTGAAACTTGTAAACTTGAAAATTGTAATCAAACCTCTACTTCTTACTCACTAAACGCCAAATAGAAACTAGAAATTTGGTTACAATTTTAAACTTTTAAATTTACAATGTGCAAGTGGAACCCCACTTCCCACCATTCATTATAACTACGTAAATCAAAACTTTGGTTGTATATTACAACTTATAAAGTTACAAAGCGCATCTCAAGTCCTAATTTTTGTAGTTTACCACTTCCATGCAAACCATAACTCCAATTTCACATAAAATTTTGTATATTTGAAAAGCAATCAAATTTTCATTTTCTACCATTCATCCTATCCATAGAAACCAAAACCCTAGTTGTATTTTGTAACTTGCAAAGTTTCAAATTTTAACTCAAGTTATGTTTTCCCACTTCTATGTCACCAAGTCAATTAGTAAAAAATGGATATCCAGATGAAAATAAAAAATTTGAAAACTTGCAAAAGTGCACGATGAATCCAAAACTCTACTTCTCCCATTATTTTCCCAAACATTGACTTAATTAGAATTTATTGCAAGGTTATATTAATTAAAATGGATTTTTTTTATATTATTGTTTAACATAGCAAAATTGGATTTGGAGCTCTGCATATCCAAATGTTTTTCAAGAACTCACAAAACCAACCTCACCAATGTTGTGCCAAGCCACGACCATCATTATCATCCCTTAAAAGCATGATATTCCTCTATTTTCCTATGTTTTCCATTAAAACACTGCTATCTTTCTACAAAAAGCATAGATTTACATTTTTACTGTGAAACTAGGGTTTTTTCATTCACTTCAAGTTTTCCTTGTCTAAATTCTTTAAATATCATCCAAATATTATCCAATCATTTATTATTCATATATTAAAATATAGGGTTTTGTAAAATTGATTAGATCAATAATATTCCCTAAAAATTCTCTACCCAGACCCCATAGAATATACCACTACAAAAACAACTCTAAAACCCTATGAAAATTTCCATTATAAAAATAACTCCAAAAATTGTAGAAATCTAACCTATAAAAATAAATCTAAATCCCCATCAGAGATTTTACCTATAATAGTAATCTTAAACCCCACCAAAAATTTCATCAAAGTTTGTAAGTGTATTTTATAAGTCCAAACCCCACTAGACATTTTAGCTCCAAATACATAGTATAAACCCCACCAAACACCTTACCTACAATTACAAATCCAAATCCCTTCAACTTTATAGTTGGTTTTCCCACACCAATTTTCCCATAACCTATGTATAAAAAGGAAATGAAGTTCAAGTTAAAGAGACCTAGTGTCCCACTCATCCTAGACTTCATCACAAATGAGATCACAGACATAAATCTAGGTCACGTAGACCTAGATAATTTTTGGACTAGAGTAAATGTTGAATTCAAGAATGATTAGATTCAAATCATTTATGACATTGTATTTACCCAAACATCAACCTTCCCACTATCAATGTTGATCCCTAATACTGTGCTCACATTGGAAAAGTACAGAGAAGAGGGAAGTAGAAAATGATAAAGGGGAAAAAAAATTAAACCTTAACCCTAATTTCATAGATACTGTGGTCTTGATTCTAGAATACAAGAGTTATCTTGATATAAACCCTGAATCTTCAAAGAATTTTTATCAAGATAACAATATTGTATGTTGATAGATTCTAAACAAGTAATGGCTAAAAACCTCTAGACCCACATCTACAAGACTAACTAAAACCTTGGCAAGAATATACTTTAAATATGAAGTAGGTGACATAATCATGCTCTTATATAGAGTTATTGGGAACCTAGGAGCTAAAAACTATCATGATTGGATGTACAAATACATCTAGGTGATCCACCAAAACAAATAGTATATCCACTAGGCCGAGTTAATTTTTGACTCCATCCATAAATAATTGATGGAATTCCAAGATATAGGGAAATTTTATATGACTTCATATTTTCTCTACATATTACCAAAGGGGAGGGAATTCTCAAGGTTGAACACTATGCCTAATCAAATCAACAAGGTCTTTAACTATTACCATGACATCACCTTTGAGGTTAAAAAATAACATTTCATAAGGGTAAATGATGCTTTCATATATTACATCATAATTATATTTGACAAGGATCTAGAAAGAATAAGATTCTTTGATGTTGTAACTTTTGATATCACAAATTGGGGATCATGTTTCATTTAGTTCCCAACATACTCCTACATCAGATTAGGAGGGTTTAGTGGTTATTCTTACACCCTTTCAAGGTATGTAAGCAAAAAATGGGACCTAATGGAACTTTTGAGGTAGCTTGTAGAAACCCATGAGTTTTTTTTAAGCAAACATAAGTCAGACATCCAATTCCCCATCAACATAAGGAGGTATATATACCCTTACCTATCAAATGCCAAATGTGTAGATACTAAGATGATGTAAATGATCCTAAAAGCTCTTAATGCAAGGCCATTCTATGATGTGACTAGCCATATAATTAGTGTATTGGGTATCACCACTTATTCTCACATCCCTTTTTATGAAGATTACTAGGAATACATACAAGATGAAGAGGAAGTAAGGTTGAGAGATTATTTCAGGATGACCCTAGAATAAATCAAAACTTGCAACATGATACCAATCCCTACGGACTTAAAAGATGATGAGTTTATAGTTGATATGCTATATTATGATAATAAGATTTATTCCCAACCTATTGTACTAGTCAAGTGGTCCATACATGAATCCTTATCTGTGATAGATAGGACCACCCATATAATAAACAAAATAATCAATTGGCTAAGGAGAAAAGGGGTAAATTTCACTGAGACCTTGAGTATCAGTGATAAGTTGAGAGAGGTAAATGAGAAGGGTGTGGTAACAAAATCATAGGGCTCTAATAGTGGATCCCTAGTAGATCAAGCAGATAGGCTAGTGTTACAACATAAGAGGAAGTATAAATAAAAGGTTAAAAGAAGTTCATCATATAGCCAAAAAGTAATATCACAATAAATGGATCAATCATTACCAACTTTCACAAAGGACATAACTATTGCTCAATAGACACAAATAGTTCTCCTAATTGTCTCTAATATTTAACAAACTATAGTACTCCCTCATCCTATTTCCACTTCCTAATTATCCCAAATAACTACCCCTCTTGTTTCCACCAATCCTCTAGTGCAAGTGATTGCACCTTCATCTGACCCACCTCTATAAGTTACTTAATTGGTAGAGAGCCAATCAACAAGTTTGACACCTATCTATTTATTATGGATTTACACTCCACTATTCATGTAATCTGATATCAGTTGAATGACACGTGTTGTGTTAGTTCCCTGATCTTTATCTTTCATGCCTTGCTCTATATAATCAATGGCTATTTGTGTATTCTATACTAGATCAATATTTAATTATCAGAGTAATTCATCATATTTGAGTTATTTATTCATTTTAGTTATTTTCTCGGATATACAATTATTATTTATTACAATTACTATTTTATCTCTTGTTCATACTTTTTATTAGATTCATTAGATCTTGTATGTTAATTATAATAAAAGCCTTACAATGTATAGAAGTTTGCCTCCCAATTATATCCATGTATGAGATGATCTAGGGTCTTCCCTATGCATGCAATTTGAAGATAAGAGTGACCACCTCTCCTTGGTTGAATAGCTAACCACTATTTAATGGGTTCCTCATGAGCTCATGAGTGATTTCAATTTTTGATTTCAAAAAACATGGAATAGAATCCTGATGTTGGTCAAGCCAACCCAAAACAATGCTTTCTTATATTACTTAAGAGAATTAAATAGTGATATAGCTATCATGATTTAGTTTATGCTTGGCATCACACTCCTTAATGCCTTTGAAATTATAATAAGAGTAGAAAATTTCATAATTAAAACTAGAAAAATTGACCCACAACCTTCAATGCCTGTATTTCCAAAAGTGCCTCCCATGCAACCCACTATTACCCTAATTATCACAATAATAAATGTACCAACTTTGACTCCTACCCCTATAGATGATTTATATGAGGTCAAGTCACAACTTAAAAGCTTTGGAAATGATTTGGTAGTTATGAAAAGATATCAATACCAAAACTATAGGCCTTATCAATAATCTAACCAAACATACCAACCCAATAGGAATCCATAGTAAGGAAACTCATAATCTCAAAGTCAATCCATGAAATTAAAGCCTCCAAACATCCATTCCTTACCTTCACCAAGTAATTATAAAGCTATTATACATACTCATAACAACCGAGCTCAGGAATATGAGTGGTGATATCATTGTTGTTAACCACATAATAAAAATGCTTACCCTAATGGCATCATCAGTCAAGCCTTGATTATACAAAGCATATCAAACACACAAGGATAGAAAGAAGAAGATACTTCCAATCAAGTAGATGTGCAAGAGCTTGTTCAAAATGAGACTACTCTTTTGAATTAGTAAGAGGATGATTTTTATGGTGTAAATTAGGAGGAAACACTAAACAATGATGGTAATGGAGTAATAGTGAATACATGCTCTAATAAGAGGTAAATAGAAAGTGATCAACCCATAGGGTTGATTAGGCTACAACTTCTAATGTTGTACAAGAGTCTATAAAGGGAAATATAGTTTAGAGACTACCCAATATGTTTATGGGCTAGTCCAAATCAAAATTATTGACCCCAAATAAAAATGATTGACCCCAAATCTTATGATATAAGATATGGCTCCCACAAAGGCACCAATTAAGGTTGATAGCATTCCTTTAATTATTGGAAAACAAATGAATAAGCTTAAATTGAATGTCATTATGTTTTTTGGAAAAAGGATTCAAGTGACCTAGGAAACCCCTTTTTTCAATACCTAGCATAAATCAAAGATTTGGATGCAATTATCAACTTTCAAACTTAAAATTTTCACCCAAACCTCCACTTCCCACCATTCACCCATACCTAGTGGAAATCAAAGATTTGAATGCAAATTGAAACTTACAAACTTGAAAATTGTAATCAAACCTCTACTTCTTGCTCACTGAAAACCCAATAGAAAATAAAAATTTGGTTACAATTTTAAAATTTTCAAGTCGCAATGTGCAAGTGAAACCCCACTTCCTACCATTCATTACAACTATGTAAATCAAAACTTTGGTTGCATATTACAACCTCTAAAGTTACAAAGTGCATCTCAAGTCCTGATTTTTATAGTTTACCACATCCATGCAAACCATAACTCTAGTTGCACATTAAAATTTTCAAATTTGAAAATTAATCAAAGTTTCATTTTCTACCATTCATCCTATCCATAGAAACCAAAACCTTAGTTGTACTTTGCAACTTGCAAAGTTTCAACTTGAAACTCAAGTTATGTTTTCCCACTTCTATGTCACCAAGTCAATTGGTAAAAAATGGATATCCAGATGAAAATAACAAATTTGAAAACTTGCAAAAGTGCACGATGAATCCAAAAATTTGCTTCTCCCATTGTTTTTCCAAACATTTACTTAATTAGCATTTATTGCAAGGTTATATTAATTAAAATGGATTTTTTTAGGTTATTGTTTAACATAGAAAAATTAGATTTAGAGCTCTACATAACCAAATGTTTTTCAAGTACTCACCAAACCATACCTCACCAATGTTTTGCCAAGCCACGACCATCATTATAATCCATTAAAAGCATGATATTCCTCTATTTTTCCTATGTTTTCCATTAAAACATTGCTATCTTTCTACAAAAAACATAGATTTACATTTTCTAATGTGAAACTAGGGTTTTTTGGTTCACTTTCCTTCAAGTTTTCCTTGTCTGCAATCTTGAAATCTCATCCAAAGATTATAAAATCATTTATTCTTCATATATTGAAATATAGGGTTTTATCAAATTGATTAGATCAATAATATTCCCTATAAATTCTCTACCCAGACCCCATAGAATATCCCACTACAAAAATAACTCTTAAACCCTATGAATCCATTGTAAAAAAAACTCCAAAACCCATAGAAATCCAACCTATAAAATCAAATCTAAATCCCCATCAGAGATTTTACCTATAATATCAATCTTAAACCCCACCAGAACCTTCATCAAAGTTTTACAAGTGTATTTTATAAGCCAAACCCCACTAGAATTTTTAGCTCTAAATACATAGTATAAACCCCACCAAACACTTTACCTACAATTACAAGCCCAAATCCCTTCAACTCTACAATTGGTTTTCCCACACTAATTTTCCCATAACTTATGTCTAAAAAGGAAATGAAGTTCAAGTTGAAGAGACCTAGTGTCCCACTCAGCTTAGACTCCATCACAAATGAGATCACAGACACAAATCTAGGTCAAGTAGACCTACCTAATTTTTGGACCAGAGGAAATGTTGAATTCAAGAATGATTATATTCAAAGCATTTACAACAATGTATTTACCCAAGCATCAACCTTCCCACTATCAATGTATATCCCTAAGATTTTTCTCACACTGGAAAAGTACTATGATGCAAAGAAGAGGGAAGTAGTAAACGATATAGGGAAAAAAATTGAACCTTGACCCTGATTTCATAGATACCATGTTCCTAATTTTGGAATATGAGATTTATCTTGATATAAAACTTGAATCTTCAAAGAAGTTTTATCAAGATAACAATATTGTATGTCTACAGATTCTAAACAAGTAATGGCTAAAAACCTATAGACCCACATTTACAAGACTACCTAAAACCCTAGAAATAATATAATTTAAAGATGAAGCAGGTGACATAATCATACTCTTACATAGAGTTATTGGGAACCCATATGCTAAAAACTATCAGGATTGGATGTACCAATACATCTAGGTGATCCACCAAAACAAATAGTATATCCACTAGGCCAAGTTGATTTTTGACTCCATCCATAAATAATTGATGGAAGTCCAAGATATAAGGAAGTTTTATATGACTTCATATTTGGTTTACATATTACCAAAGGGCAGGGAATTCCTAGGGTTGAACACTATGCCTGATCAAATCAACAAGGTCATTAACTATTACCCTAACCTCACCCTTGAGGCTAAAATACAATATTTCATAAGGGTAAATGATGCTTTAATTTACTACATCATAATTATATTTGACAAGGATCTAGAAATAAAAATATTCTCTGATGATGTAACTTTTGATATCATAAATTGGGGATCATGTTTCATTCGGTTCCCAACATACTCCTACATCAAAGTAGGAGGTTTCAGTGGTTGTCCTTACACCCTTTTGAGGTATGTAAGAAAAATATGGGCCCTAATGGAACTTTTGAGGTAGCTTGTATAAACCCATGAGTTGTTGTCAAGCAAACATAATCCAGACATCCACTTCCCCATCATCATAAGGAGGTATACATGCCCTTACCTATCAAATGCCAAATGTGTAGATACTAAGGTGATGTAAATGATCCTAAAAGATCTTAATGCAAGGCCATTCTATGATGTGACTGGACATATAATTAGTGTATTGGGTATAACCACATATTCTCACATCCCTTTTTATGAAGATTACTGGGAATACATACAAGATGAAGAGTAAGTGAGGTTGAGAGATTATTTCAGGATGACCTTGGAACAAATCAAAACTTACAACTAGCACCAGTCCCTGAGGACTTAAAGGATGATGAGTTTCTAGTTGATAGGTTATATTATGATATTAAGATCCATTCCCAACCTCTTCCACTAGTCAACTAATCCATATGTGAATCCTTATATTTGATGGATAGGACCACCCATATAATAAACAAAATAATCAACTAGTTAAGGAGAAAATGGGTAAATTTCATTGAGACCTTGAGTATCAGTGATAAGTTGAGAGAGGTTAAGGAGAAGGGTTTGGTAACAAAATCATAGGTCTTTATTAGTGGAGCCCCAATAGATCAGTCAAATAGGTCAGTGTTATCACATAAGAGGAAGTAGAAACAAAAGGTTAAAAGAAGTTCATCCTATACCCAAGAAGCAACATCATAACAAATGGATCAATCATTACGAACTTTCACAAAGGACATAATTTTTTCTCAATAGACACAAATAGTTATCCCTCTTCTCTCTAATATTTAACAAACTATAGTACTCCCTCATCCTATTTTGACTTCTCAATCAGCCCAAATAACTACCCCTCTTATTTCAACCAATCATGTAGTGCAAGTGATTGCCCCTTCACCTGAGCCACCTCTCTAAGTTACTTCATTGGTAGAGAGCCAATCAACAAATTTGACACCTATCTTGTTATTGTGGATTTACACTCCATTATTCATGTCATCAGATATCAATTGAATTACACATGTTGTGTGAGTTCCCTTATCTTTATCTTGCATGCCTTGCTCTATATAAGCAATGGTTATTTGTGTATTCTATCTTAGATCAATATTGAATTATCAGAGTAATTCATCATATTTGAGTTATTTATTCATTTCAATTATTGTCTCAGATATACAGTTATTATTTATTACTATTACTATTTTATCTCTTGTATGAGATGATCTAGGGTCTTCCCTATGCATGCAATTTGAAGATAAGAGTGATCACCTCTCCTTGGTTGAATAACTAACCACTATTCAATGGGTTCCTCATGAGTTCATGAGTGATTTCAAAAAACATGGAATGGAATCTTGATGTTGGTCAAGCCAACCCCAAACAACACTTTCTTATATTACTTAAGATCCTTAAATAGTGATATAGCTATCATGATTCAGTTTATGCTTGAAATCACACTCCTTAATGCCTATGAAATTATAATAAGAGTATAAAATTGCCTAATTCAAACTAGAAAAATTTACCCACAACCTTCAATGCCTCTATTTCCAGAAGTGCATCCCATGCAACCCACTTTTCCCCCAATTCTCACTATAAGAAATGTACCAAATTTGACTCCTACCCCTACAAATGATTTATATGAGGTTAAGTTACTACTTAAAAGCTTTTGCAATGATTTGGTAGTTATGAAAAGGTAGCAATACCAAAAATATAGGCCTTATCAATAAGTTAACCAAACATACCAACCCAATAGGTAGCCATACCAAGGCAACTCACAACCCCAAAGTCAATCCATGCAAGTAAATCTTCCAAACATCCATTCCTTACCTTCACTAGGTACTTATAAAGCTATTATACTTACTTATAACAACCTCGCTCAAGAATACGAGTGGTGATATCATTGTTGTCAACCACATAATCAAAATGTTTTCCCTAATGACATCATCAGTCAAGCCTTGATGGTACAAAACATATCAAACACACAAGGATAGAAAGAAGAAGATACTTCCAATAAATAAGATGCATAAGATCCTGTTTAAAATGAGACTACTCTTTTAAATTGGTAAGAGGATGATTTTTATGGTGTAAATTAGGAGGAAGTACTAACCAATGATGGTAGTGTAGTAATAGTGAATACATGATCTAATAAGAGGGAAATAGAAAGTGATCAACCCACTAGGGTTGATTAGGCTACAACTTCTAATGTTGTACAAGAGTCTACAAATAGAAATATAGTTCAAATACCACCGAACATGTCTATGGGCTAGTCCAAATCAAAACTATTGACCCCAAATAAAAATTATTGAACCCAAATCTTATGATAGAAGATATAGCTCCCATAAAGGCACTAATTAAGGTTTGTAACATTCCTTTAATTATTGTAAAACAAATGAATAAGCTTAACTTGAATGTCATTATGTGGGAAACACTATCTATTATATCATAGAGGTACTTGCTTCAAGAATATTTTTAAAACTTCTAAATAATAGATAAGGTCCCAATTATATCCATGTATGAGATGATCTAGGGTCTTCCCTACGCATGAAATTTGAAGATAAGAGTGACCGCCTCTCCTTGGTTGAATATCTAACCACTATTCAATGGGTTCCTCATGAGTTCATGAGTGATTTCAATTTTTGATTTCAAAAAACATGGAATAGAATCTAGATGTTGGTCAAGCCAACCCCAAACAACTCTTTCGTATATTACTTAAGATCCTTAAATAGTGATATTGCTATCATGATTCAATTTATGCTTGGCATCACACTCCTTAATGCCTATGAAATTATAATACGAGTATAAAATTGTCTGATTCAAACTAGAAAATTTGACCCATAGCCTTTAATGCCTCTATTTCTAGAAGTACCTCCCTTACAACCCACTATTGCCCCCATTCTCACTATAAGAAATGTGCCAAATTTGACTCCTACCCCTATACATGATTTATATGAGGTTAAGTCACTACATAAAAGATTTTGCAATGATTTGGTATTTGTGAAAAGGTAGTAATACCAAAACTATAGGCCTTATCAATAAGCTAACCAAACATACCAACCCAATAGGTAGTCATACCAAGGCAACTCACAACCCCAAAGTCAATCCATGTAAGTAAAGCCTCCAAATATCCATTCTTTACCTTCACCAAGTACTTATAAAGATATTATACCTAATTATAACAACCTAGATTAGGAATATGAGTGGTGGTATCATTGTTGTCAACCACATAATCAAAATGATTACCCTAATGGCATCATCATTCAAGCCTTGATTGTACAAAACATATAAAACACACAAGGATAGAGAGAAGAAGCTACTTCCAATCAAGAAGATGCATAAGAGCCGATTCAAAATGAGACTGACAACCCATATAATAAACACAATAATCAACTGGATAAGGAGCAAAGGGGTAAATTTCATTGAGACCTTGAGTATCATTGATAAGTTGAGAGAGGTAAAGGAGAAGGGTGTGGTAACAAAATCATAGGGCTCTAGTAGTGGAGGCCTAGTAGATCAAGCAGATAGGCTAGTGTTATCACACAAGAGGAAGTAGAAACAAAAGGTTAAAAGAAGTTCATCCTGTAGCTAAAAATTAACATCATAAAAAATGGATCAATCATTACCAATTTTCATAGAGGACATAAATATTGCTTCTCCCTCTTGTCTTTGATATTTAACAAACTATAGTTCTCCCTCATCCTATTTCCACTTCCCAATCAGCCTAAATAACTACCCCTCTTTTTTCCACCAATCCTCTAGTGAAATTTATTACACCTTCACCTGACCTACATCTACAAGTTACTTCATTGGTAGAGAGCCAATCAACATAAGTGAGCACTCAGACTCCACCTTCACCTCCCTCTTCTAAAATTAAATGTTCAAGAGTTAGTATTTTCAAATTTATGTCTATTGGAGAGTTGTTAATGATGTCATAGTGATGTCATGGAGGTGTCCAAGTGAGTGGATGAAGTGCCTTGATAGTCTATGTGACAATGACAAAGTGTGTAATGTGTTTGTCATAGTATGCTTGAAGTATTCTTTGTTGATATTTAGTTTGGCATGGTTTGAGATGATTAGGGATGAGTCTAAAGTATTGAGCATGTGTAAGGGGTCCTATTAGTGGTTAAGGATGATTGGAGATATTGTGTGCATGAGTGGAATTCATCAAATTCTTCATTTTGTTCATCTATACATAAATGGGTCTAAAGCAGAAAAATTGAAGGAGGCATTTTGATGTCATCATATCTCACTCATGTGAGGGTTCAAAGATATTATAAATATATGGATGGATTCTCCTATGTGAGAAGATCACATGGTTCAAGTTTTAGATCATGCAACTAAGCACAACCAAAGTTTCTAAGGTAAAAAGTTGGTCCCTCAGACAAAAGTGCACTAAGGTCCAAAACTTAATAAATTTGAAAAGATAGATCTAAAGGTCCACATTTCATCACATTGAAGATTAATGGTGAAAAATCAATCTGAGCTCAACTATGTTAAAAATATAAGTTCAAAGTAGAGTTAAGTGATCATTTTGGTAATGGCATATATCATACGCATGAAGGTTTTAGGAAGAAATGGTCATAGGGGTTTGTTTAGTATTATGCCTAGTTTATATGGTGCAAATTTTAGAACATGCATTTGATCGAGGTAAAAGATATATCTATGCAAAGTTGGCCTTCTAGGTAGTTTTCAATTGTCCCCATACTTAGTCATTTTTGCAAAGGGTAAAGTTTAGGACCAAGTGGAGTTCCAATAGTTCATTAAAGTTAATACATCCTTATCTATGATGCATAGTAAGTCTAATGATTCAAAGTGTTCATTGGTTAACAAAGTTAACGATCAAGCTCCTTAAAAAAGGATCAATAGAGCGTATTTGTTCCAAGGTGTCAGGAAGTAGTGAGATGAGGATAAGTGTTTGAAATTTAATGTTAAGTAGAGGTAAAAATCAAGATTATTATAAGATCTAACAATGAGAAAATGTTTGTAAATATATAGATAAATGGTGTTTATTGAGTGATATGATTTCAAAGTGTCCAATGTTTAACACAAATATAGATTGAGCTATGTATAGGAGATTGATGAAGCACATTAAGTCAAATAGTCAAGATGAAGATCCAACGATGAGGGATGAAAGGTAAAGATTGAGTAAATTTAAGGAATATTGATGGTTTTAGTTTTATATAAGTAGTGAGTACATGATATGAATTCAAAGTGGTCAAGGTTTAATGGTGACCATTGGCATTTGAATATTCAAATTTACAAATGAAAAAACTAGTGTTCTATATTTTGGCTATAACTTTTGATCTAGAATAAATTTATTCATGATGTAAAAAGAAAATTTGTATATAAATTCAAGTCATATATATAAATGGTGATTATAGGGTTTGATTATTCATAAAATCAAATATATGGTGTTCCAAATTTGACTATGTGTTTGACTATGTTCTGCAAGAACCCGATAAGGATATTTGAGCTCATTCTGATTGCATTTTGATGTGAAGGTGTTATAAAATTCATAAGGATATTTTTTATGGTTTTTTATGAGTGATAAATTTATGTTAAATATGAACAATGTTTAATAATTTGATTGTGTGTTCATCCATGGTGTTCTTATGTACATGGCTATTGTATGAGTAGATTGAGCATATGTGGAGGTGAGTAGTGTTGACTATAATAATTTGAGGATGTTAAAGGGGACATAACGAGTGGACCCATGTATTTTAAAGTGGTCATGTGTTCTTGTTTTTCTCAATGAACTGCTAAATGGGTGAATAGTTCTCCATGCGACCTATAAGAGCTACAAGGGCCTAATTGAAAGGTGTAGCTACTTAAGGGTAACCTATGGATGTTATATCTGACACATGAGGATGGTATTGATATTTGTATCAACATGAGAGAATAATTAATGGATAAGGTATGTCTAATATCTAACCAAGATGGTGATAATCATGAATGCTCTATAAATATTGAAATCAAAGATGATGATTTCTAGACTTGAGAGATTTGTGAGAGGTGTCTATGAGAATAGTATTCATTAAAGAGAAGAAGAGAAGAGAGTGAGTGTGCCCAGTGGATGGGTTGATGAGAAAAGAATATTGAGGACTATGTGTATGACCTATAGGTTATAATTCTGATGTTAGAAAAATGTTATTATAGGTTGAGGGTGACCAAAGGATAGATGATGTTTGTGCGAAGACCAAAGTGTGTGTGCATAGTTGAAGAGTGTTGATATACATTGTATCTCCATCATATTTGTAGGAAATTAGTGTTTAATTGATGTTTTTTCATAAGTTTCATTGTAGTTACTCAACATCTAGGGGGTTGTAGCCTCTTTAGAAGGTGAAACTTGCTAAAAGTTTAGTTGTTGTGGTAGATCAACTAGACAGGTGTAGTGGCACCTTATAAGATTATATTATCACTAAAATAAATGATGGTAGTTCCTTGATTAGTTGTATATAGTCTAAATTGGTTCTTTTTATTATGGGATATTAGTCTAATTGTAGGTTCCAATGGTTTTTCTCCCCCAAAAGGGTTTTCCACATATGTCATGTGTTTTGTGCTTGATATTGAATTGTATCTCTTGTTCATTTATATTAATGATGTGTATGATTAATTAATGCATTTGGTAATTGTTTAAGAGTTTTTTAAGGGTTTGAAATTGAATTTGGATTATCTGGGTTCACTGATTCACCTCCTCCCTCTATGTGATTGTACCTCCAATAATTGGCATCAGAGCAGGTCCTTCTTTCAAGTTTAATCACTTAAAGGTGATCAAGGGTATAATGGTTGACAAAGGGGCTATGGATTTTATTCAAAACAAACTAGTAAGTGATTTATCAAACTTCAATGCAAGCATGGATGATGTGAATATGCAAGTGAAAGATCTAAAATCAATAGTCAAGAATCTACAGGTCAGGATGGATAAAGGTCTCAACCAAAGGGTGAAACAATTTGAAAATAAAGTCATGACTTACTTATATGTGCTCTTATCTAAGGACAAAATGGATTTTAGCTCCACCAAAAGGGCCAAGAATGAAAATTCATAGATTGGTAATGGTCAAGAGAAAGGAAGGTCAAATATGAACAATGTCTTCAATGGGTATCCCTTTTCCTACAATAAATTTGGTCATAGATATAATGATTGTGCTTTCTCTCTAGAGATCAAAAGGAATCTCATATGCTATAATTGTAACCAACAAGGTCATATAGCCAATAACTATAAAATATATACAAATCATTGTCACCATCAAATGGTTCAAGAAGAGTAAGTCTAAGATTGAAGAAGAAAAGAAGCAAAATTCAAATGTTCCACCAAAGGAAGAGTCAATGTTTGTTCAAGCATCCTTGCATACTCAAGAACATAGGAACAAGATATGGTTTGTATATAGTGTATGCTCAAATCATATGACAGGAGACAAGAGCAAGATTATCTCTCTCAAGAAGACCAACCTAGGTTTAATGAGATTTGGTGATAACAAATCTACTAACATAGTTGGCAAAGGTACTATGAGTTTGGATAATGGTCATACTAGGATTGAGAATGTCTTATATGTAGAAGGCTTAAAACGTAATACTTTAAGTGTGAGCCAAATGTGTAAGCGAGGAAATGTTGTAAATTTTCATGATGATGTATGTGAAGAAAGGCTGGTAGATTAGTTACAAATGTTTATAAAATAGATAACATGTATGTATTCCATGAATCTAAGAAGGAAGAAAAATTCATGAGTCAATTGGAAGAAAGTTGGCTTTGGCATAGAAGGCTTGGATATATAAATTTTGATAATATGGTAAACATCAATTTAGAGGGGTTGGTAAGGCATATACCCAAGATTTCTAAGATTCCTCATTCTCTTTTCAAGGCATGTCTTCATGGGAAGCAAAATCAAAAGAAGATATAAATCCAAGTAGTTCTCCACTATAAAAGCTATTAGAGTTGATCCAAACTGATCTATATGGACCTATGAGAACTCAAAGTATTCAAGGTGATAGATTCCTCATGCTTCTCATTGATGATTTTACTAGGATGACTTGGATGTTTTTTCTTAATGAAAAATTAGAAGATTTTGCAAGATTTATGGCATTCAAATTGCTTGTGGAAAATGATAAAGGGTCAAAGAACAAGTGTGTAAGATTAGATAGAGGAGGTGAGTTTTGGTCTCATCAATTTGATGATTTTTGTGAGAAATAAGGGATAAGGAGACAATATTATTCTACTAGAACATAAAAATAGAATGATGTCATTGAAAGAAACAATAGGACTTTTCAAGAGATGAGTAGAACCATGCTTCAAGATTCCAAATTATCAGATGGTTATTAGGAAGAGGTAACCAACACTTTTGTTTATATCCTAAATAGGTGTCAAATACAAATAAATGGTGATAATACTCCTTATGAGTTATGGAAGAATAGATAAACTAATGTCAAACATTTTAGAGTGTTTGGAAGCAAGTGCTTCATCAAAAGAGATGAATAGAATCTTGGAAATTTTGATTAAAGGTCTAGTGAGGGTGTCTTTTTAGATTATTCTTCTATCAGTAATACCTATAGGTGATTCAACAAGAGACTTCACAAGATTGTTTAAAATTCAAATGTAAGGATAGATGAGATAAGTAGAGTCAAGAAGCCAAAATTGCAAGTAAGTGACTCAAATCATAATTTTATTGCAAAAAAATGATGAGTTATTTGTTCAAACAAATGATGAAGATGAAGAGGAGGAAGAAAGACAAGACTCTAAAGCTCCATCTAGAAGAATTTAGAAAGATCATCCAATCTCTAAAATTATTGAAAATGTTAGTGTAGGTTTACAGACTAGAATGAAATGTTGATGAATCAAAATCAACAAGACTCAGCTCTGTTATCCATGCTTGAACCAAAAAAATTCATAGAAGCTAGCAAAGATGAAATTTGGATTGCTGAAATGAATGAATAACTTGAAAAAATAATAAAGAATGAAACATGGGATTTATTTCCTAGGCCAAAAGATAACAATTTGATTGGTACCAAGTGAGTTTTCAAAATCAAGATGAATGAGAAAGGAAAAGTCATAAGGAACAAAGCTAGATTGGTGTGTAAAGGATATGCTTAGGTTGAAGGAATAGATTTTGATGAGACTTTTAGTCCTATGGCAAAAATAGAATCAATTAGACTCTTCTTGGCATATGCAAGTTTCAAATGTTTTAAAACATACCAAATGGATGTCAAATCTACATTCATGAATGACAACTTAGAAGAAGAATTTTACATTGAGTTACCTAAAGGATACTTCATGTAAAATAATCAAGATTTTGTGTGTAAACTGAAAAATACTCTTTATGGTCTTAAACAAGATCCTAGAGCTTGATATGATAGGTTAGATAAGTATCTTTTGAGTCAAGTTTTAAAAAAGGGGTAGCTAATAGTAAGTTATACATTAAGATAGAAAGAAATCATCAATTGATAGTAGTTGTATATGTTGATGATATAGTTTTTGGATTTGACAATTATAATATGAGTAGAGAGTTTGCAAATACTATGAGGACTAAGTTTAAAATGTCAATGTTGGAAAAAAAAAATTATTCTTAGGATTGCAGATTAACTAACTTGATGTAGGGATATTCATTTCACAAGATAAATACATGAAAGATATGCTAAGGAAGTTTAACATGATGGATTATAATCCAATGGGTACTCCAATGATCATAGGATGCAAGTTAAGTAAACTATATGACTCACCAAAATTTGATAAAACTTTGTATAGATCAATGATTGGAAAACTTTTGTACTTTATTGCTTTTAAGCCTGATATCATGCAAGAAATTGGTCTTGTAGGAAGGTTTCAAGTTGATCATATAGGATATTATAGAGTAAAAAATACTCTACATTTTATTTTGATTTTTAGTTGCATGCTCCAAAATTTTTTCCCTTCACATTTTGGTTTGAGACAGTGAAGTTTTGACTCACAGCATGGACACGAGTTTCTTTTCGCCTAATTTTGTTTAAGTATCAAAGTCGCACAGAAGCTGCCAAATGTCATTAGCCAAGGCACATTTTGTAATTTTTGTAAGTTGCTTAGAACATGCCACATGTCTCATAGTAATTCAACAGAGCGTGACAAGTGTCAGCATCCACGTTTCATGTTGGCATTCGCATTTCAAATTTCTTTTGAGTTTTGAAAGCTTCTTTCAATAAGCTTTTCTTAGTGTCAAGTAGAAGGTGCCAAGTGGTAATTACAGAAGGTTTCAAGTGGTTTTTGAGAAAGCAACGGAAGATGCCACGTATCCCTAGCTGAAGAAAGTGGAAGTCACCATGTGTTAACATCTGAAATATCTTCATTTTGTTTCACCGATAAGTAAAGACTATGGTGGGTTCCAGGTTTTATTTCTAAGGCAAGCGAAAGCTACTAAATGTCACCATCCATGTAAATATGAAATGAGGCCCAAATGTTTCTATAGTATAGCTAGAATGATGCAAAGATAGACACATGTCACCTTCCATAGCATTCTCAAAATGTAGCTAAAAGTAGTGGAGACTACCACGTGTCCCTTGTTAAGGATGCGTAGAAAGCAACACCTGTCCCTGTTCCCTTCTTGATGTTTCTCAAGTAAGAAGTGTTGTGGGTCCCATTCTCCATAAATTGTTAAAGTTCAAAGAAGTGGATTATGATAGATGTCAAAGACGGATCACCCTAATGTGAAGACATAGTAAAGAGCTAAGTAATGTAGAAAGTGTTGTGTGTCTTCGGTAAGTGCAGCAAAACATGCCAAGTGTCATTTTTTGATACCTCCTGAATAATAAGAAGGTTTTCAAGTAGAGTAAGGATATCAGCCAAGTGTCCTCTCCTATTTGATATAAGGAAGCGTCTTGTGTATCTATTTCAGCCAATGAACTACAAGAAGATAGAACATTTCAGATCCAAGAAATATCTTCTGTTAGACACTTCCAATTTAGTTAGAGTTCAGTTAGGCCATTGGATTGAGAATGTGGAGGCAATTTGGAGCTAGTTTGATGCTATAAATAAGGGTGCAGAGATCACCAGAAAAGGATCAGAAGATAGAGAGAATTTTTTGTAAGAAATTATTGTCAAGAGTTTTTATACTTTCTTTAGCTGTGATCAGGAATATCATTTGCCTTTGTTCTATTTTCTTGAGTTAGAAATTTTATGTAACTGTGCATGTTTTTGTGCCTTTTATATGACTGGAGAATTAATAAGAGGATTGATTTTTTTGCCTTTGTTGATATTTTTCTATGTCACTGCGAAAGTAGTCTAAGTTGTGAGCCTCTATTTCTATTGTTTTTCATCTTTTACATTGATCATGCCTTGTTCACTCTTTAATGTAATTGAATCTCACATATAGCTTCACTATGCTCAGAATTAAGAGTTGAATTAAATTCAAGCACATCACTATAGTTAGATTTTCTTTCGTTGCACTTGTGTTTATGTTTGATTCCTATCCCTTTTCCCAGTATACACATGATATAAAGAAGAGCCAACTTCTTTAAAATTTGGAGGTTATTTTAGGTTACAAGTCCCACATTCTTAAAACTTCCCATTGTTGGTGTTAGAAATAGCACAATTTTAATCATCAACAATTTTTGGCATGCCTGGTGGGACACCATCTTGAAGTTTATTTCAAGACTGTATGAACCAAAGAGCTACAAGGAGTCAGAGTTGTGGACTAGTAACAAGATCGCAATCTTCTATAAATCCAAGTATTATTTTACCACCATTGGTAACTAGTCCAAGAAGAAGGGTCAATTAATTTATACCAATACCAAGAGCAAAATGGGAGCACCTATAGCCCCAAGAAATTATGTAAGTTGGAACATTGGCAGTCTTTGATTCTCCCAATACCACTAGCCACTTGGGATCCTATCCCAGTAAATGCCTTGAAAGCTCTGCCCAAATTCAATGGGTAAGATTTCAAAACACCTGAAGAACATCTGCATGATGTGTCAGATGTTTATGCCATACATGTTGTCACATAGCAGAATGTGGCTATAAGATTATTAGCAGCTTCTTTTAAAGGAAAGGCTCTGGAATGGTACCGATCCTTTACTCTAAATACAATATCTACATGGGATCAGCTTGGAGATCTTTTCTTTGAAAGATATGAAGAAAAGGGTGATAAATCTTTTTTGTTGCAATAATTGATTACTATCTAAAGAGCACCACAAGAAGCAATGACTAACTTCAATTCAAGATTTCAAAAGACTTGGGAAAGGATTCCTACTACAGCAAGACCATTACTAGGTATGGCTATAGCATTTTACCTTAAAGCTTTAAATTTAGATATATCTATAATGATTCAGTCACTTGGAGGTCAGACTCTGCCAGAAGCTTATGACTATGCAGTCAGAGCTAAAAATAATTTAATAGATGCTGGAAAGTTGACCCTAAGGCCTCCCATGCCCATGTTTCTAGAGATTACCTTACATATTCCTTAAGAAGCCCCTAAGCCCATAGCCCCACTTTTATCTATGTATAAATATCCTCAACAATCTACTAAAGAACTTGTCCCTGCCCAGTCATCTGAGATGGATGATATCAAGAACATCTTAAGGACATTTTCTAATGAGTTAATCAACATAAAAAGATAGTAGAATCCTTACCCTAAACCTGATATCAAGGCTACGAAGGAAATAGATTTTCATCATAGCCAAACCAGTATCAGGGTCCTCAAAGACAAAATAACCCTCAGCCAACAAACCAATTAGTTACAGTCCCTACACCCTCACAAACTGTTCCCCCTAATTCAAATAAAGAGATTGTTCAAGGGTAAAATAATTATGCAGATGGCACCAATGCCTAGTGTTTCCCTTGTAATAATGCTCATATGCCTAGAGATTGTCCCATGGGTAATCTACAACAAAAGGTAGCAGAGCAAAGAAGAATGGATAGACAATTTGTAAGTACTAGTGACAATCAAGCCTACCAATCTTCTGGTATGCAAAATTCAGTCCTAATGGCTTAGATTCAAGGGATGTCTTTACAAGAAGAAGAAGAAATAGCCTCAAAACATGCTTTGTTCTCATGGGTTGAAGATGAAGAGTCAGTATTCCTGAATGAAGGTTCTACTTCTTAAAAACTAGTGGTGCAATCAGACTACTATACCACATCAAAGAGAAGAATGATGGAATAGCCTGAAGTTACAAATAATGAAGTTATGGAGAATCCTCCATTTCAAGGTCATTGAAACACAACTGTTAGACAAGAAGTGCCTCAGCTAGTGAAAAATCAAGTAGTTCCTGGACAAGTTCAATAAAAATTAAGGTATCCTTATTTTCCAAGAACCCAGACTCTGGGACCAATGAATGTGGTGGATCAATTGAAGAGGACTCCAACATAAGTATCAATATGGGACATATTAGCTATCCTTGAACAAAAGACACTATTATAAGAAGCTCTATAAGGCCAATCAGTGCCCAAACATATTTATATAAAATAAGGACCTACTGAAAAATAAAAGCTCAAAGACACAGTTCATTTGTAGACAACAACCCTAGTGAACAATGCACCAGAGGTAAGCAAATCCAAACCAGAACCTTTCTATTTGACTTTGATAGTTGGCAAGAAATTTTTGTATAATGCAATGATAGATTCAGGGGCTAGTACTATAGTAATGCCTAAGCAAATAATAGATGCTTTAAAGATAAAGTATGAGCCACTCACTAAATGAGTTATGCAGCTAGATGGCAAATCAGTGCAAACAATAGGGAGAATTAAACAACTCCCATTGCAATTATATACTTGTCCAAATATAATTGTAAATCAAGATGTAGTAGTCATAGATATACCTCTTGTTTTTGGTTTATGTTTATCTAGAGACTTTATAGCTAAGATAGGAGGATATATGTCCCTTGATTGGTCTCACCTCATCCTAAGAACCAAATATGGTTCAAAGATGAAAATTCTATCTGAACCACTATCAAAGGATCACATCACCAATGAACCAACATCAAAATTAGAGGCAGATCATGCTATGTTGAATAAGGAAGAAAGGGTTTTTGTTGAGGAATTAGGTGACTGGACTGAACACAATCAAGAAGAGGAAAATAATCATTTGTTAGTTATGATGCAAAGTGACCCATATGGAAATTATGACTCCACTAGTCTGGGAAATTATGTCATATTTGATGAAGATCATAAAATTATAAATGTTTTATAGGATTAAACACCAAAAGATACTTCTTCTATCAATCCTCAAGTCTCTCAACATGAATTCTAGATTCTGAGTTAGAAGTCACAAGCTTATGCCTTGTGCTCTGATGAGGAAGAGATAATTTCTGACTTTCTTCTCACTTTGCAAGATGATATGGAGGAGCATGGACACTTCCTTGATCATGATTTGAATGACTTATTTGAAGTCATTAGGACAGGTTATACTATTCTTCAAAGAGGCTGCGAGCTAGTTACGGATGGACAAGACAACATAGAGACTCAAATAAATATGCAAAATTACTACATGATTTTAGACTTATCCTTTCAAGAGGTTGGTAAATTTGAAGATGATATTTTAAAATTCATTAAGGAGTATGATCATGCAATGGAACCCAAGTTTGAACCAAAAATAGATAAGCTAATAAATGATGTCTATCAAAGGGCTTATGTCGATGAGCAAATAGCCATCGATTTCCTGATGAGACACGCTAGTATCAAGAACTAGCATTTGATAAGCTTTCATGAACAAGAAGAGTATGTATATGTTGGAAACATGTTTGACTCTGATTCACTTGAATGTAGGCTAATCAGGGTGGCATGCAAGAAGAGCAACTCACCAGAGCTTCATCCCATTCAGCCACTTGTCTGGCAACATAAGTCATCTCGCCATGAAGGATACTTTAAAAATTCTTCTTTTGATCCAAGAGGGAGGCAAAGATACTTGGTTAATGTATTGTAGGTAGATAGTTTCCTTTTCCTTATTGCTTTATTTTTCTATTTTTTCTCTCCCACTTTTTATTTTAAATAAGTTTTCTTTGAACACATGGCCACAACTCAGAAACTTTTAAATTTTTTTAAAACTCTCAACACATTAAATATCTCCCAAATCTTTAAATTCCCCAAGGTACCTTGCACAGCCACTTTCACAACATGTCTAACTCATTATCCCATGAAGATTTAGTAAGATTTGCTAATGGTTACCCAATTTTAATGCCATTTTGAGACTTGATGGGTCAATAAATACCTCATAACAAGAGTTAAAGCTTACAGTGTCTCAAACATTCCTGTGTCTGTGAGAAAATTCTTGCTACTTGCATTTTCAATTCATAAAAAAACCTACTTAAAGTGAAAGTGCCGTCTCTATTGAAAAAGCTTCATACCTGTTACCATAGTTCACTATTTTCAAGAATAGATATAAATATGGAGGGAACACAGTCTTTGCAATAAGGGTCTATGATTTACTAATCCATTAACAAGTTTCTTACATGTAAATCATATGCTTCAGCTCCTACACAACCATTAAAGACCTACCCATGGACTAGAGTCCCTGAAGTTGGTCATGCAAATGACCCAACAAAGGTAAAATATTTTGTAGATGGAATCATGGACCCAATTCTTCAAAGAACTAGTAGCAAAACTCTCAGAGAAGGGTCATATCAAAGGTGTATTTAGAGGGCCAAGGTTGGACAATACAAGACATTTGAAATGAGGATATGGACTTCCCAAATGGCCTAATTCATTATCCTAGGTGTGCATCCATGCCCTAACTTGGTTTGAATATGTGCCAAATTATTTCATGTGCCCTCAAATACCATACAACAAGGTCCATTCACAGTGCAGATTACACTAAAGGCTATCAGAGAAATGTTTGCCCTGTATCATGATAAGACATCCACATTTCCCACCATCACCAAAATGTAAAAAACATGGAAAAATGTCAACACTCAATTGAGGTTTCCAAGATTAGAATTGCAATTAGGTGATGATGATACAACTGTGCCGACACTGCCTGCAGCAAGAGCACAATTTACACAAGCTAGCCAAGATGCACTTTCCATGATGGCTTTCATTTTTGGAATGAAAGATGATATAACCATCTATGAAGAACAAATGGCTATCCTCTTTAGATTGAAAATTATTGACAAGACTCAAGAGTATCAGCTTGATTTCTCTGAGCAGATTGCATATTCAATGGTGGAACAACTTGCCTGGTTTAAATCTAAAGGGATTTTTAGGTATTCTTCTTATCTATTTCACCTTATGTTGTATCAAAAATCTAGCATCTTTTACCAACACATGCATCTAAATATGTATGATCTAAGCTTCGGTCTATATAGGACCATTCTTGTGTCTGCATGGACACATATCTTGTCCAAAACTAGTGACCCATATAAAATTTGGGAACTTTTTATTGCCCTTGATTTTTGTCATCTGAGCCCAGAGCCGATTGTAAATAGATTGACCCCAAGTGTCTCAGGCCTTATAACCAATTGCACTATCCTGTGTGATTACTTTTTTGGATCTCATCATACTATTATTAGAGTCTATGATTTTAGTGGAGAACCAGTATTGCTACCTAAGATTTTGACCTTTAAGTTAGCATTTTTAGAGGTCACCAAGCAAGTGTCCATGGTGGATAATGAATAGGGCACTAGGAAGAAAAATAAGATGTATGATGTTCCATGGGTGACAAACAACATGGCCCTAGAGGTCAGAGATACTGAGATCTTGTTACTAAGAAAGCTAGCCTTCCTGAGTTTCTCTCTAATTGAAGATAAATGGGTATATGACCCAAATGGTTTCATATCTTCATGGGTCAAGAATAATAAGGTTGCTACCAAAATTGTGCATGAGGGCCGTCCCTTTTTGGAAAATAGGAAAAATATTAGAGAAGATATTCCTAATTTTTATGTAGAATTGATGGATTTGCCCCTTCCAGAGAATAATTCATGGGAAACTTTTATGTTAAGCAAAGGGATTTTGATCCTAAAATTATAATGACTTCTAGTTTAAGAAGAGCATTAAAGAATAAAGACTAAAACACTGAGAAAATAGAAGCCTATTAGAAATATAGGTAAGAGATTTATCAGACAGCTCACACTTTTGGAAACATGGATTCACATGAGAAATGGGAGGAAATCTAGGATGAATGTCATCTATCTCCTATTTTAAGCCCTAATACAAGCAATTTGTAGACACAAGGTGGAGAGCCAGAAGCTAGAGCAAAATCCAGCCAAACATCACAGACCCCAGGGCAAACCTTAGCTTCAATCACTGTAACTATTTGGTCCCAATCTCTTAGTGTCATTGAAAAATAAATGAGTGTGGTATCTTCACCAACAAAAACTTCTCCATCAGCATCAACCCTTGGGGTTCCTAGTTTTACACATGAACCACTAGTAGTAGTGGTAAATGTTGAAGAGAAGGAATCACAACCAAAAGAAGAAACACCTAGAAAACGTAAGAGGTTGAGGTTTCAACTTGATTCAGGGGGGAGGGTAGAACCCTCACAATACTAACTATAGAGTACTTCAGTGGCTCCTCAGGTAAGTATTGTTCTCCTTCTTCTCAATCTCTCTCTTCTCTTATAGGGGTGATGATTCCATTTGGCCAAATAACATCCCCTGCTACCTCTGCTATGTCCATTTCTCATTTTGCCCCATCTATCCATACTCAGGCCATATCATTGAATCATTTTTCCCCCTCTATCCCTAAGAAATTACCTCCTTAGATTCCTCCTAGCCAACATTTGGCTATTCCATATGGCTTGCCACAAGGTTATCCTTTTGCGGGTGGGCACATTTCCTCTCCTTCTACCTTCCAAACTCAAGCAGATGCTGCTAAGAAGGCAAGGGAAGCCCAAAGGGAGAAAAAGAGGATCAAAGATAATAAATCCCTAGCTACACCACATCTAAGGTCACAATTTGACCCAATCCAGTAGCAACTAATAGTGACCCAATTGTCACCTAATATAGTCAAACCAAATGAGTAGATGTAGCTTGAAGATTACACAATAAATGTAGTGGCTATAGACATGTCCCTTTTAGACTAAAAGATAGGGTCGAGCTACTAAATGAATCCACTTTTGTATTAGCTAAAGATTATTTGAAAATATCAAAGAAGCTACAGAAGATGGAGGCTGATCTAGCCCAAGAGAAGGCAAACTATAGCAGTTTGACTATAGAGATCAACACTAAGAATATTGAAATAGAGAGTCTTAATAAATAGTTTCAAGATACTATTTCTCTTCAGACTCACTAGGTTATTCAGGCCCAAAATGATTCTTTAAAATTAGGGCTAATGTAGGTAAAAGATGCAGTGACAACCTTAAGGTCGAAAAAGGTAGCATTATAGGAAAAATGTGAGGAAAGCTTGCTCAAGGTCACTCAACTTCAACAGAAGCTACTGAATGAGTAGAACAATACCACTACTATACATGCCCAACTTCAAGCTGAGTGATAAAGGGCAAAACAATTGACACTTGAGTTGGCTAATAGGCCAAAGAATGTAGGGGTGTTGAATCTGGTGAAGGAGCTTTATGAGTCAATATGGAAAAGAATCTCTTAGGAGATTATTCAACTCAGACCTTCTCTAACCTTTCTACTAAATGCACATAAATTGTGCAAAAAGGTGGAGACATCAGTAGAAGACACTCTGGCTACTATCTCTATGAGAGTGTTTAACTCTCAAATGTTGTTATAAAAGCTATATGATGTAACTAATGGAACATTGTCAGCAACAAGGATTAATGACAGAATGATCACTACTAAAAGAGTGAATGAAGTTCTCAATTGCAACTCCATAGTAATTAATTATAGAGAGCTTTTAAATGTGATGAAAGAAGGAATCAAAGACATGAAACAACACATCAAAGATCTGGTGTAATTAGGTCTTCCTTCCCTCTTTCCTAATAATAACACTGTGTTGATGATTGAAGAAATTAAACCTTTGTTGTTAGCTAGGTAGAATGATAAAGCAATTTTTTAGGGTTTAAGAGATGATTCATCAGTACCTAAAGTAGAAGCTATTTTGATTCTTGTTTCTCAGCTTAAATTTGAATTGAAGGCTACAATTCAAATTTTGCAAAAATTTTCACACAAAGATATTATCAATCTTGATTTAGCCTTTCATGAATTACAAAATAAGCAGGGGTTATCTAATGATGAGTGGTTTGTTTATCAAATAGCCTTACTAAAGTTGTGATTTTTTATCGCATTTGATCATGCAGGTGTTAGGTTGTGGAGCTAAAATCTTCACTGATGCAAACAGAGGAGGAGGTTTCAGGAAGGTTGCTGAGTGTTACAGTCGCCAACGTCGGTCAGGCCAATCGATGTCAATAGGGTACAGACAAGAAGCAACTGACGTCGGTCAGGGATCGGCCGACGTCAGCACCTTTAGGCAAATAGGGACCAACATTGGTCCTCTATGTGGTTTGGAACTACGAGTGTTACGGATAATTTGTTAACGAACTGAGTGTTTGCATGTTAAGAGCCAATTTTAGACTAGAAGCTATGAATCTAATTATTGTAATTAGGTGTCTAATTATTGTTTGGATGAGATCTATTTAAGAGACTCATGGATTGTATTGTAAGGTGTTCTAGTTTGAGTTGAGCAAAGTTTTCTTCTTCTGTGTGTGAGGTGAGCAAGGGTGTTCCTCCTAGTTCCATAGTAGTGCCAAGTGTGGGTGCTAGTTTTGGAGAGTCAACAAGATTCTTCAAGAGTGTAGGATCTTGGTCAGTAGGTGTGCATGGCTACTTTAGGAGATCTACATGGTAAGTAAGATCATTGATATGTAGGTGTATGTGTGTGCATGATCCAGATTTGTAGGTGTGCAGAACTAGATTGATTTGCAGGTGTGCAAGATCAAGGAGGACAACAACATAACAGGGAGCAGTATCAGGTAGGATCTACATGGAGTACAGTGTGTACTCAGAAAGAGAGCAAAGAGGAAGGTAAGGAATATCCTTCCATAAGTAAGATCAGATTGGGTTGTAGGTTGTTGCAGTTTAGGGAAGATCTACTTGAAGTATGCTTGTGTACTTGTGGAGTGCATGGAGCACTTGTGGATTATGTGGAGCACTTGGGTATTGGCAGTAGTGGATACTGGCTGGTTGGAGGTGAACACCAACTCTGTGTTTGAGTTGTGTGTTGGGGCCTAAGAGAGATAGCTTTGAGGGAAGATTTATTATTTATGCCCTAGAGGTGTGGGAGTCCTAGAGGTGTGTAAGGAAGAAGAACTGTGGCAATCTTCTTTGTTGTATTTCCTTCTAGAAGAGTTTTAATACAATTTGTGTATTGTCTCTCATATTCTGTGTTATTTCTAAATTCTAATTACTTGTGTATTCTGGTTAATTTCTACATGTTAAGTTGCTTGGTAATCAATTATGTGCTTCTATTATTTTCCAACAAGTGGTATCAGAGCTATGGTTGTAGGGAGCAGGTTTTGTGTTTGGTTACAGGTCACTCTCAGGGGTTTCTAATTGAGTAGGAGTAGAGCAATGGCAAATCAAAGTAAGCTAAGAATGGAGGAGTTGAAAAGCACATATGATCACTTATGGTCTTATGAAAAGAAAGAGTAGGTAAAAAGAGATTGTTGGTTGGTAGCAAATCAGCATGAAGAAGTAGATGTTGCAGGTGTTGTTGCACAAGATGCTTTGGATAAAGTTGAATCTTGGATAATAGATTCTGTTGCCTCTTTTTATGTAGCCCCAGGTAGAGGAGCTGGTGGGCCTTGCCAAAGAATTGGCAAAGGGGAAGTGAAGCTAAAATTGTAGGTGGCCAACACATGGGTGTTGAAGGAGGTCATACAGGTCCCAGGCTTAGAGATGTGGCTAATTTCTTTAGGAAGGTTGGGTGATGAGAGATGCACAAGAACTCTCACAGCAGATGCACTTGAATTAGCTGGTGGTAAGAAAGTAGGTACTCTTTATCTACCTACTTATATTACTGATTCTTCTTCTGTTGTGGAGATGTGGCTTTGTAGGCTTGGTCACATGAGCAAGAAGGAGATGCATGTTCTTAAGTGAAAGACATATGTGTTTGATAGGCTTAAGAACTGGAAAGCCTTGGTGTTCTTGGAGGAGATGATGGATAGAGACCAGTGAATGGGGCTGGATACTTTTGAGTAGGGCAATTTGGACATGGGATTGATTCAAAGGAGCTGATGGGTAAAAATTCATCACTCACAGGAAAACACAGGTATTAGCATTAGTCAAGGGGAATCGGTGTCGAACAGACAGGTGCTGATGTCGATCATGTACAGACCAAAGCCAGTGATGTTGGGTAGGGTAAGACCAATGTCGGTCAGGAGGACTGATGTCAACAATAAGTAAGGTTGACGTTGATCAGGAGGACCGATGTCGACAATAGAGACACTGACATCAGTAGAGTTGGCAGTTAGGACAGGCGCATGGGAATCGACGTCAGTTGGATGCAGACTATGTGGTGACTGAGGTCGGTCACTGTAACAAATTTTGGGCAAATAACAAGCTGTCAAGGAGTCTAAAATGCCCATATGGAGGATTGAAGGTGGTAAGTAAGCCTCAAATTCATTATTCCTCTTCTTTATACTCGTTGCTTACTGTAGAGCAGGAAGGATCTAGGAAACAATGGGAGCATGGTAGGAATATGATGCAAAACCAAATGAGAGATTTGGTAGGGTTGCCAGCCAAAAGAAAACATAGAGATGAATGGATTCCTTAGTTGAAGAATAGAGAGAATAGACACGTGAGATGGAAGCTAGGTCATATGGTCTTGAAGAAGTTGCATGATAGTGGTATAGTGCTGATAGGTGGTACCAGGTGGATGACAAAGCAGGGCTTTAGTCAATGTCAGTAGAACCATTGTGTTTATCTTACCAGGTGGATGATGGTTGCAACATTATCCTATTGTTGTATGTGGAGGATGAGCTTGGTGCAGGTTCAGACATACATGGTTTTGCTGAGCTAAGGGTAAGATTAGTTCAGAGGCGTGTCATGAAGAATTTGGAGCAAAAAAATTCTTTGACATGAGAGACATGAAGATCACAGGTTGATTTTGTCTCCAATGGGAGCTAATGTGAATCAAGTGTTGGCAAGGTTTAGGATGCAGAATCGAAGCACACCAAGGGTTGGATAGTTCAGTGTCTAAAATCACATGAGGTCTAGTATATACCTAAGTTTTCCCAAGCAGTGGGAGTTGTCAGAGAGTTAGGAGCCAATTTAGAGAAGTGGGTTCTCAGGGATTTGAGAGGGACTAGCAACAGGGATTCATGCTACGCAGGGTCAAGACTTCACTACATGGGTTTGTAGGTTTAGATGTGGCAGGGTACTCAGATGACAGGAGGTGCACCATAGGTTGTGTGGTGGGTTGTCTTCAAGATTCATCTTAAAGAGGGATACAAGCCAGGAAATAGATTAGATGGAGTACAAGTATAGGTATAGTGCAACTATTTATCTCCAAGTGGGAGATTGTTAGGTTGTGGAGCTAAAAGCTTCACTGATGCAAATAGAGGAGGAGGTTTTAAGAAGGTTGTTGAGTGTTACAGTCACTGGCATCAGTCAGGCCAACTAACATCGATAGGGTATAGATAGGAAGCAACCGACGTTAATCAAGGATTAGCCGGTGTCGGCACCTCTAGGTAGACAGGGACCGATGTCAGTCACCTATGTGGTTTGAAACTGTGAGTGTTACAGACATTTTGTTAATGAACTGAGTGTTTGCATGTTGAGAGCCAATTTTAGACTAGAAGCTGTGGATCTAATTATTGTAATTAGGTGTCTAATTATTGTTTGGATGAGATCTATTTAAGAGACTCATGGATTGTATTATAAGGTGTTTGAGTTTGAGTTGAGAAAAGTTTGCTTCTTCTATGTGTGAGGTGAGCAAGGGTGTTCCTCCTAGTTCCATAGTAGTGCCAAGTGTGGGTGCTAGTTTTGGAGAGTTAGCAAGATTCTTTAGGAGTGTAGGATCTTGGTCAGCAGGTGTGCATGGCTACTTTAGAAGATCTACATGGTAAGTAAGATCATTGATATGCAGGTGTATGTGTGTGCATGATCCAAGTTTGCAGGTGTGCAGAACCAAATTGATTTGTAGGTGTGCAAGATCAGGGAGGATAACAACACAACAGGGAGTAGTATCAGGCAAGATCTACTTAGAGTACAGTGTGTACTCAAAAAGAGAGCAAAGAGGAAGGCAAGGAAGATCCTTCCATAAGTAAGATCAGATTGGGTTGTAGGTTGTTGTAGTTTAGGGGAGATCTACTTGAAGTACACTTGTGTACTTATGGAGTGTGTGGAGCACTTGTGGAGTGCATGGAGCACTTGGGTACTAGCAGTAGTGGATACTGGCTGGTTAGAGGTGAACACCAACTCTATGTTTGAGCTGTGTGTTGGGAGCTAAGAGAGAGAGCTTTGAGGGAAGATTTACTATTTATGTGCTAGAGGTGTGGGAGCCCTAGAGGTGTGTAAAGAGGAAGAACTGTGGCAATCTTCTTTTTTGTATTTTCTTCTGGAAGAGTTTTAATACAAGTTGTGTATTGTCTCTCATATTCTGTGTTATTTCTGAATTCTAGTTACTTGTGTATTCTGGTTAATTTCCGCATGTTAAGTTGCTTGGTAATCAATTGTGTGCTTCCGTTATTTCCCAATAGCAGGAGTTATGGATTCTTTTTTAGCAGGCTCAAAAGTCCTTGGGGTTGCCAATAACTATAGAGTAAAAAATACTCTACATTTTATTTTGATTTTTAGTTGCACACTCCAAAATTGTCCCTACACATTTTGGTTCGAGACAGTGAAGTTTTGACTCAGCGTGAGTGCGAGTTTCTTTTTGCCTAATTTTGTCTAAGTATTAAAGTCACACAGAAGCTTCCAAATGTCATCAGCTGAGGCACATTTTGTAATTTTTGTGAGTTTCTCAAAACATACCATGTGTCTCATAGTAATTCAGTGGAGTGTGACAAGTGTCAGCATTTGCATTTCATGTTGGCATCCACATTTTAAATTTCTTTTAAGTTTCGAAAGCTTCTTTTAATATTATTTTCTCAGTGTCAAGAAGAAGGCACCAAGTGGCAACTATGGAAGGTTTCAAGTGGTTTTTGAGAAAGCAACAAAAGATGCCACATATCCCTAGCCAAAGAAAGTGGAATTCACCACGTGTCAACATCTGAAATATCTTCATTTTATTTCACTGATAAGTAAAGACTATGGTGGGTCTTGGGTTTTGTTTTTGAGGAAAGCAAAAGCCGCCAAATGTCACCATCCATGTAAATATGAAATGAGGCCCAAATTTTTCTATAGTATAGCCAGAATGACATGAAGACTAACAAGTGTCACCTTTCGTAGGATTCTCAAAAGGTAGCTAAAAGCAGTGGAGACCACCACATGTCCCTTATTAAGGATGCATGGAAAGCACCACCTCTCCCTGTTACCTTCTTAAAGTTGCTTAGGTGAGAAGTGTTGTGGGTCCCATTCTCTATAAATTGTTAAAGTTTGAAGAAGCAGATTATGACAAATGTCAAAGATAGAGCACCCTAATGCAAAGACATAGTAAATAGCTAAGTAATGCAAAAAGTGTCGTGTGTCTTCGGTAAGTGCTGCGAAACATGCCAAGTGTCATTTTTTAGTACCTCCTAAATAATAAGAAGGTTTTAAAGTAGAGTAAGGAGGTCAACTAAGTGTCCTCTCCTATTTGATAGAAGGAAGTGTCCTATGTATCTATTTTAGCCAATGAACTACAAGAAGACAGAATGTTTCAGATCTAAGAAATATCATCCGTTAGACACTTCTAGTTTAGTTAGAGTTTAGTTAGGCCATTAGATTAAGAACGTGCAGGCAATCTGGAGCTAGTCTGATGATATAAATAAGGGTGTAGAGATCACTAGAAAAGGATCAAAAGATAGAGAGAATTTTTTGCAAGAAATTATTATCAAGAGTTTTTAGACTTTCTTTAGTTGTGATCAGGGATATCATTTGCCTTTGTTCTATTTTCTTGAGTTAGAAAGTTTATGTAACTGTGCATGTTTCTATGCCTTTTATATGACTGGAGAATTAATAATAAGATTGAGTTCTATGCCTTTGTTGATATATTTCTATGTCACTACAAAAGTAGTCTAAGTTGTGAGCCTTTGTTTCTATTGTTTTTCATCTTTTACATTGATCATGCCTTGTTCGCTCTTTAATGTAATTGAATCTCACATATAGCTTCACTGTGCTCAGAATTAAGAGTCAAATTAAATTTAGGCACATCACCATAGTTAGATTTTCTTTTGTTTCACTTGTGTTTCTATTTGATT
This sequence comes from Torreya grandis, assembly GCA_037957365.1. Taxonomy (NCBI): domain Eukaryota; kingdom Viridiplantae; phylum Streptophyta; class Pinopsida; order Cupressales; family Taxaceae; genus Torreya; species Torreya grandis. Next base: position 1,024,370 of record JARHVA010004109.1, read on the forward strand.
CCTATCCCTTTTTCTAGTATACACTTGATATAAAGAAGAGCCAGCTTCTTTAAAATTTGGAGGTTGTTTCAAGTTGCAAGTCCCACATTCCTAAAACTTCCAATTATTGGTGTTATAAATAACAAAATTTTAATCACCAACAAATATCACTTGAAATAAGTCAAAATGATCCTAAGGTATCTCAATGGCACCATACAGTATGGTTTATGGTATCCCATGAGTAAAGAATTCACTTTGAAATCATATATTGATGCAGATTGGGTAGGTTGTGTGGATGATAGAAGGAGTACTAGTGGTGGGATCTTCTTCATAGGAGAATGTTTGGTGTCTTGGATAAGCAAGAATAAAGCCTTAGTGTCTATATCAACTATATAATTTGAGTAAATATCAGCTACATCTTGTTGCACACAAGTCATGTGGTTGAAACAAACTCTAGAAAATTATAAGGTAAGTCAAAATGGATGTTGTTCTATCTATTATGACAATACTAATGTAATTAGTATCTTTAATAATCTTTTTACTCACTCAAAAAATAATAATATTCCTATTAGATGTCATTTCTTGAGAGGACAAGTGAGTAATCAAAGCGTTACGTTGAAGTATGTGCCTACAAAAGAGCAACTTACAGATATTATGACCAAACCATTATCAAAATATACATTTGAGTATCTATGACAAAGCTTGGCTATTATTTATTTCTATATGAATAAATAGAATGCATTTTGGTTGAGGGGGAGCAACAAGTTCATGAGCTTGTTACAGATATTTGTGAAGTAGATATAGTACAAGGTCAGAATGGGTGTTTCCAGGTGGCTTATTGAGATTGATGGAATGTCAAGAAGATTTTGATCCTCAGAAAGGTCAAAAGCCATGGTATAGGAAGTTAAGGTTTCAAAGGTATGAAATCTCAAATATTGGTATGGAAATGTGTGATGGTTGTCTCCAAGTGTGTAAGAAGTTTAAAAGATGGGTGTTAACTAGAAGGAGGTTTGTTGACTCTATTTGTTTTGAGATTCTAGGGTTTTGAGTTATGCTAGAAAAGTGGTTTTCCTTATGATTTAAATTTTGAATATTTTTAATTGGTTTAATGGGATAAATGGTTTTTCAAGTCAAGATTCATAAAGATTTGAAGGTTTTTGGTTCTCAATTTATTCAAGTTTTTGTCAAGATGGAGGCTTAATTGGCTAGTAGGTTTGTAAAGGAAGTATGTTACAGAGGATGAGTTAAATGATGAATTTTTTTGTTCTTTAGGGGCCATATGAGAGTGATCCAAATATGAAGTTTCAAGTTTTGAAGGTATATCTACTAAATTTTTTGGGATATACAAGTTCCAAGTAGGGCTACAAAGAGACTAGAAAGGCCTAGTGAGAAGAAGAGTGTTTTTTGTTCAGTTTCTCCAAAAGTTTAAGGTATGTGTGTTTTAAGGAAAGTTATCAAGTTGGTTTGGAGCATGTTTCTTATTTTTGGAGTGGCATGAAGTTATGTTGATGTTTCTTATGTTTGTTTTAGATAGAAGGCTTATAATCCTATGTGGCTCAAAAGGTGAAATAGCTCAGAGATCTTAGGGGGACTCCTCAAATGTTTCTTGGTGAGATCCATTAGATTTTAATGCTTTCATATGTTCTTCCTTAATTAGTTATAGTGCTTAGTTGAAGAGAGTGTTGGCATGACACAAAAATAAGTTGTCAAGGAAAGAAGAGGTAGGATCAAGGTCAGGGGGAGTTTGTACTATCTTTCTAAGATGGTTTTCTCCTATTGGTAATCTTTTTAGGTCATTAGGATCAGTTGGTGCCCACTTTGTCATTGTGTCAAAAGGGGAGAAAGTTCTTATTTTTGGAGTGCTTAAAGAGAGAGAAGGAAGGTGAGTTGTATATTGCTATATGATGGTTGTTAACATCAATGACAAAGGGGGATATTTTTGGAGAGTTGTTAATGATGTCATGGAGGTGTCTAGGTTAGTGGATGAAGTGTCTTGATAGTCTAAATGATAATGAAAAAGTGTGCATTGTACTTGACCTAATATGCTTGAAGTATGCTTAGTTGATCTTCAATTTTTTCATGGTTTGAGATTATTAGGGATGAGTATGAAATATTGAGCATGTGCAAGGGGTCCTATCAGTGGTCAAGGATGATTAGAGAGCTTGTGTGCATGAGTGGAATTCACCTGATTTTCATTTTACTCATCTAAAGCATAAATGGGTCTATAGCAAAAAAATATGAGGCATTTTGATGTCATAATATCTCACATGTTTGAGGGTTCTAGGAGCTGCTCAATAAATGTATGGATTCTCCTATGTGAGGAGATCACATGGTTCAAGTTTTAGATCATGAAACTAAGCACAACCAAAGTTACTAAGGTGTAAATTTGGTCCCTTAGACAAAAGTGCACTAAGTTCTAACACTTAGTCAATTTGAAAAGGAAGATATAATAGTCTGTGTTTCATCGCATCAAATATCAATGTCATGAAATCAATCTAAGCTCAACTATATTAAAAACCTAAGTTTAAAGTAGAGCTGAGTAAATAGGTTGGTAATGGCATATCTTGCATGCATGAAGGTTTTAGGAAGAAATGGTCATATGGGTTTGTTCAATATTATGCCTAGTTTATATGGTGCAAATTTTATTACATGCATTTGATTGAGGAAAACTATATATCTATTCAAAGTTGGCCTTGTTGGCAGTTTGCAATGGTCCCCATACTTAGTCATTTTTGTAAAGGGTAAATTTCAAGACCAAATGGAGATCCAATAGTTCATGGGAGTTCATACATCCTGATCTATAGTGCATATTAATTCAAATGATTCAAAGTGTTCATTGGTTAACAAAATTAAAGATCAAACTCCTCACAAAAGGATCAATGGAGTGTGTTTGTTCCAAGGTGTTATGAAGCAATGAGATGAGGACAAGTATTCAAAGTTTAACATTGAATAGAGGTAAAGATAAAGCTTCTTCTAAGATATAATGGTGATAATATATTCATACATATATAGATCAATGGTGCATATTGAGTAAGATTATTCAACGTGTTCAATGTTTAACACAGATAAAGACTGAGCTATGTATAGGAGATCGATGGAGTGTATTAAGTCAAATAGTCAAGATGAAGATCCAACAATGAGTGATGAAAGGTAAAGGTTGAGAAACTTAGAGTAATATCAATGGTGTTTTATTTATCTAATCTGAAAGGACACAAGATGAAGTCAAAGTGGTCGAGGTTTAATAGTGATTGTTGGCATTTAAATGTTCAAAATTATAAATGAAAAAACTAGTGCTCTATATTTTGGCTAAAATTTTTGATCTAAGATGAGTTTCTTGGTGATGTAAAAAAAATTATAGAGGACTTAAAGATGCATCCAAAAATGGTGATTTAAATGTTTGATTATTCATACAATCAAAATTATGGTGCTCTAAAGTTAATTTTGTGTTTGATTGTGTTCTGTAAGAAACTGAGAAGGATATTTGATCTTGTTCTGATGGTATTTTAATGTTTCATGATGACTTAGCTAGTAGGTGTTTTAGGCTTCATAATGATATTTTATATGGTTTTTGGAGGAGTGAATAATCTATCTTGAGTATGAATAATTCTTAATAAGTTGATTATGTGTCTATTCATAGTGTTCCTATGTGAGTGTATTGAGCATATGCAAAGGTGAGCAGAGATGATTGTAATAATTTGAGGATGTTGAAGGGGACATAAAGAGTGGACCCATGCATTTTAGAGTGGTTATGTGTTCTTATTTTTATGGATGAAGTGTTAAATGGGTGAATATATCTCCATGAGACCTATAAGAGCTACAAGGGTCTAATTAAAAGGTGTAGATACTTAAGGCTAAGGCATGGAGAATGGTTGAAAAAGATGGTGATAATCATGAATGATATATAAATAGTGAAATCAAAGATGATGATTTCTAGACTTGAGAGATTTGTGAGAGGTGTGTGTGAGAATAGTATTCATTGAAGTTAATAAGAGAAGAGAGTGAGTGTGACCAGTGGATGGGTTGATGAGAAGAGTATATTAAGGACTATGTGTATGACCTATAGGTCATATTTCTGATGTCATAATAATGTTCTTGTAGGTTGAGGGTGAGAAAAGGATAGATGATGGTTGTGTGAAGACCAGATTATGTGTACAGAGTTGAATAGTGTTGATATACATTATATCTCCATTAGATTGGTAGGCAATCAGTGTTTAGGATATGTTTTATTCATAGGTGTTGTTGTGGTTTCTCAACATCTAGGGGTTGTAGCATCCTTACATGGTGAAACTTGCTAAAATTATAATTGTTTTGGTAGCTCAGCTAGATAGGTATAGTAGCACCTTGTGGGATTGTAGTCTCACTAAAATAAGGGATAGTAGTTCTTTAATTAGTTGTAGCTGGTCTAAATTTGGTGCTTGTTATTATAAGATAGTAGTCTAATTATAGGTTCCAATGGGTTTTCTCCCCAAGAGGGTTTCTCACATATGTCACATGTTATGTGATTGATCTTGTATTGTCTCTCTTATTCATTGCTATGAATGATGTTTATGGTTCATGAATGCTTATGGTAATTGATTAAGAGTTTTTTAAAGGTTTTATATTAAAGCTAGATTATTTGGGCTCACTGATTCACCCCCCCTCTCAGTGATTATACCTCTACCAATGTCTTTTTCCACTTTGGTCCTACAAATGTTAGAGAGTTTCCTTCTACTTTGATACAAAATTATGGATGAGAAAACAATATTTGGAAACATATCTCTTAGGTTTCTCTATATTTTTTACATAGAGGCTGACATCTATCAATTATGATAGATGCTAATTATTTGAAAACTGATGTCGGTTGGAAATGAACCGATGTTGGTCAATAAATACCGATGTCAATTACTTGTGAATCCAAAATCAAAACAATTTTTTTTAAAAACATTTATTAGCTCAATTTAGTATGAAAACTCCACAAAACCTGCAACAAAGTGATTAAACAGAGAGTATACAATTCAATAAAACAAGAAATAATAACTAGGAGTTTTAAGAGGATTCAAAATCCAAGTTTTTAGGTCATGTTCTACCATGCACCCTAACTGATGTTAATTAGTTAGAATCAATGATGGTTATATAGAACTGATGTTGGTTATGCCAAATCGATGTTGGTCTCTATGTAAATCTAGGTAACACTAAAAATAGTTTATGGTAAAAACAAATCTGAATCTCTAATTTTAAATATATTTAAGTATTCATTTGAATGTTTATGAGTTGTACTTTGGTCTCCTTGGTATGTGAGATGCTTTAAGTTCCATTAGGCATGCCATTTGTGATTATAGGAATTTGACAATAAAGAGAAGGTTAGTCTTGTGTTAGTCAATAGATAATGAAATAAACACACTAACATGCTAACATCTTTAGCCTAGATCATGAGGGGAGCTTAATGAACAAAACCAAATAAAAATCACAACTAAAAATGCAAAAAACAAACAATTGCTTACCTTCTTTGAATGCTCCAAATGATTCATTATGTGTCTTGCTTAGTTGTGTTCAAAGAGTATTTGAAAATGGAGTTTGTATGGCTCTCTCTCTCTCTCTCTTTGGCACCATTGTGGCTTGATATGGCTTATGATTATGGATTGGATCAATATTTTGGAATTATAACACTATTGATATGAATCATGAAATAAAACCTACATTATAACTCTGCAATTTCCAAGCTCTCTTTTCAATAGGCAATGGCTTGTATTTATAGGCTTAGGAACTAACCCTAACTCAAAGTTTGTTAAGGTGTAGTTTAAACATGGAATGGGTTAAAACCTAACTTAAGTGATTCAACATAACCCTAGTACATTTAGAAGGTATAAAACACTCATGATTTGTAATAAATAGGCATGGGTCTCAAAAAAGAGATATTTTGAGATATTTTCCAAAGGATTGACAACTTGCAAAGGTAATCATGAAAAGCTAGGATATTTCATATTTTTTAATTTATTTTTTTAGTAATTCATTAATTACACATGGATAATTAAACTAGGCATTGAATTTGGTTTAACTTTTTAATTAATTTTGATTAGAAATTTATCTCTTTCAAGATTTGATTTTATGTGTGTAAGTGCCCCATTTAATAGGTCCATAGGCCACATTGCATGTTGTGATGTTGCACAATGCTTAGAGATGAATATGTGAGATTTTATGATTTCATATCGTAGGATACCCCAATTAGGGATGTCTCAACATGATTATGAGATTTGACAAATTATGCATAAGAAAATTTGGGACCTTTAGTGATTCTTAAGCTTAATTTACAATGGTTGGTAGGAATCAGTCTAAAGTCTGATTGAAAGCCATTGGTGGCTTGTTTTAGGTGTCTACAATTTTCCCTTGTTTGGGAAGGCATTACAAGTTGTAAGCATAGTAACATGTTTTTAAAGAATGAAAAGGTCTTGTATGCTTATGACTTCAACTGCAATGGATGAATTGTAGTTTCCCCTCAAGGGAGTGGTTGTCAAAGGGGTTGGTAATCAGTCCCTTGAAAGGAGGAAATAATTGGACCAAAAATATGAAATGAGATGGAAGAGACTACTTTTCCCATAGGTAGTTATAATCAAAGGCATATGGAGTTTCCCCAGTTAGGGTAGACAAACAAGATGTTTTTCCCATAGGTGATTATTATCATTACCATATGTGGCATTAAAAAAGGTAATTATTTTCCCAAAGGTGGTTATAATTATCAAAAAACCCTTAGGGTAATATGAGACTAATTTGCCCAAAGGTGGTTATAATAAAAAAAAAGGGGAAACAATGATTTACCTACAAGTGGTTAGAATCATTAGTAGGATAAAAACATGCCCCGATTGGGAGTATAGAGATAATGGTTTGCCTAAAGTTAGTTATAGTCATTATCACATTGAAAATGTGCTCTAGTTGGGTAGAGGAAAGAAAATGATTTTCCTAGAGGCGGTTATAATCATCAACCTTAAAATAGATAAAAACACAATGATTTCCCCAAAGGTGGTTATAAGCATTGGTAATGCATGTGGGATGGTATATAATGATTTTTCCAAAGGTGTTTATAATCATTGGTATCCTAATTATGTAAAATGTGAGATGGAATATGATGGTAAATTGATACAAAGGAAAAAGATGGGTGTAGATAACCTGCTAGTAGGGAGATGCTTGTTCGAACTAATAATGGTTAAAATTCTTTCATTGATTTTATTACTCTGTATGGGATATGATTTGGATTATATCAAGAATTTTTCTAGTGTCAAGGATATATATCATTGCTTCATTACCATGTAGAATCCTAGATCTAATTTTTTTTATAGCACATGATGGTAGGCATCATGATAGAACACCATAAGGACTTGGATGAAATATGCATAAGGACTAACACATGATCCAATATACAATTGAAAATAATGCACCAATGATAAAAACTATGTATGACAATGTTGACACATGTATATGGATGGATTTAAGAATAGTGTATAAGGACTCACCCACTGAATGCACATAGATTGAATCAAGGCACAATAGGAGAGAAAACAAATAGTCAAACAAATAAAACATCAAGAAAATGAAGAACAAAACAAAACAAATAGAAACTTGAAATAAACCCAAAAAATAGTTAATCACAATGTTAGTAAAAACAACATGACATAAACAAGATCTCCCCTAGACTAGAAGAGATAACAAAATAAACAAACAAAATGGGGTAATATAAGAAAAGGAAGGGGTGGCCAAGCTATCTCCAGATGCACTAGGCAAGTGGAAGCTACCTACATAGTTCCATGCACTTAAGATCCAACAAAAAATTTAGGCCAAATGTAGTTTTGTTAGGAAATTAGATAGAAGAAAAATGATGAGAAAGAAATCATGATTGTGTTATATAATAAGATGGGAATGGGCTCGTAAAATGGCAAGATCATGAGATGTAAGGCCAATAAGGATGGAGAAACTAAATGATAAGTGGTTTAGTTTGTTATAAATAGGGTTCCTATAATCCTTAAGGTAAAAAGAAGTAGTCATTTTTTTTTATTTTGCAAAATGATTTTAAAAATATTTTTGGAATTTTCAAAACATCTCAACTCAATAGAGAATGATGAGATACTAAATGGTCCAAGCTCTAAAAATGGCAAGAGCATTCAAGTTGTATAATTTCTCATAAAATAATAATAGCATAGCTTATGTTGCTTGAAAAATGGTGATAGCATAGGATGCAAGGCCAATAAAGACGGGGAAACTAAATGACAAGTAGTTTTTTATGATATAGTTAGGGTTCCTAGAATCCTTAAGGCAAAGAGGTGGTCAATGTTTTTGGAATTTTTGGAGCATCTCAATTTAATAGAGAATGATGAGATACTAAATGGTCCAAGCTCATAAAATGGAGAGAGCATAGATGAAGGGGTGATTGAGATATCCTCAATATATATCAATCACTGCCTACATAGTCCTAGGATGGGACCTCAAGTCACTATAGTTCTACCTTAAGTGGAGGAATCTAACTAGTGAAGCAACCAATTCAAAAAAAAATAGGAAAAGCTTTCAAATGGCACTATATAGCATAGGCATGGCAAGGTGGTACTTCAAGGCATGATAAACAATAATTACCCCTAATTTACCCATTGGTGGTTATAATTAGTAAATAATGGCATAGGTCAATGATACTAATTTTCCCACAGGTAGTTATAATTAATAACATGATAGTAGAACACTGATTTTCCTAAAGGTGATTATAATCAAGCCCACCTAGTATAAAATCAAACAAGAAATGAAGGATACAAATACCAAACCATTGTCATACTGCTCCAAAATATGACCTCTGTCTAAAATAATAAAACAACTACTAAAACTTGATCTAAATCTTCATGTTGAAAGTGGCCACATAACCAATGGAATGGAACCAAGGTCAAAGGGTTGGGTAGGGAGGGTGAATATAACTTGGTAGATAGGAATTGTATGGTAGAATGATATAGTGATAGAATGGTATGGTACAAAGAAGAATGTCAATATTATGGTACACTAAAATGGGCCTCATAGACAATGCACTCAATCTCTCAAGTGAAATAATGCTTGAGGTGTATAATGTTCATCGACTCATCAAGTTCATCCTCATCTGGTATAGTGATCCTTTATGCTCCAGGATCATAATTTACAACAATGATGAAAGGACCTATCCAGTTGGGTTTGAACTTGCCTTTATGTCTTCTTGGTCATGGTATTCTATTGGTTTTCTTTAAGAATGATATCACCAAGCTCAAATTCTCTATGTTTAACACGTTATTTGTAGTGTCCACAAATTTGGTTTTGGTATGTTTAAAGTTTGTTAACTATAGCCATGCATTTCTCATAAAGTAACTCTATCTATTACAAGCAATATATGTGATATACTTCATCATCCAAGATAATCTTCAAAGAGATGTGTAAAAAAGGTAACTCGACCTCAATAGGAAAAATGGCCTTAGTGCCATAAACAGGTGAATACGGATTGGCTCCTATTAGAGTACAGTGATTGGTGTGGTATGCCTAGAGGGTGCAGAATATTTGGAGGTGACAATAGAGGCTAGCATCATTGAAAATATTTTTAAGGATATTAATAATGATTTTGTTATATGCTTCTACCTAGCCATTACCTTGAGGGTAATATGCCGTGGAAAAATGTTGGGTTATTTTGTACTCAACACATAGTGATTTGACATCCTTATTTTTGAATGATATGTCATTATCAGATATAATGCTAGAGGGGATACCATAGCCATAAATGAGATGGTTTAATATGAATTTGTAGGTTTTATTTCTAGTCATATAAGTGAGGGGTATAGATTCAACTCAGTGAAGTATTTGATGGCATTAAGGATATGTTTATGGCCATCTAATGAGGTGGGTTTTATCTTCCCAATGTGATCAAGGCCCCATGTATCAAATGACATTTTGTCTCACTTTTTCACATATATAGTTGCATCTGCATCTATTCTTGGCCAATAGTACTCGATATGTAAAAGCTTTTTGGTTATAATGACCCCACTTGTGTGGGATCCACATAATCCTTTGTGAACTTCCCATAATGCTAATGTATATTCTACCAAAGTTAAACAATTAAGTAGAGTTCCATCAAAACTATGGTAGTATAGGTTTTTGTCGAGTAAGGTATATCATATGATATGGTAGATAAATTCATTGGATTATTTATGAGAGAGGTCTGGTGGCATAATATGGTTGTAAAGATAGGCATATAGGTTAACATACCATATAGAGTTGGGACCAATAATATCATATATCATTGTTATAGTTGAAGGTTCATGAGCTGGCACCAACATATTTTTAATGAGGAATTGGTATTATTTGGCCATATTTATATGTCAAATCAATGATATAATGGTGTCCATGTCATCTACTATTTTTTATTGACCATTGGTATATGTTCAAACTATACATATGTGATCTATTATTAAGAGTGTCAACCATGGCCTTCTACGGTACTAACTTGTCATCCTTGGTTTGAAAATGGTTTGTAACCTAATTGATGATTAATTGAGAATCACCATAAACCTTTAGATGTTGTATGTACCATTATACCTCTTGTCAAAGCCTTGTAATGAGTGTTTCATATTTATCTATGTTCTTGATAGAAGGTAAGTTGATCCTGAATGACTTGGGATTATTTCCCCCTATAGAGTACTAAAAAAAGTCCTACCCCTGATCCATATGCTATGAATGATCTGTAAAAATAAATCTTCTATTGTTGTTCCTCTAGAGGTGTTTTAATGATGGTTATAATGGATTCATCTAGGAATTAGAATGTTAGTAGCTCTATATCTTCCAGGGTTACTTCAACAAGCTGATATGCAAGAACTTTCCCCTTGATGGATTTTTGGTTGACATATTCTATCTCTAACTCACTAAGAAACATGATATATTTGGTTTTGCAACCTTGTACATATATTTTAGATAGTAGATACTTGATTAGATCTACTTTTGAGATGACCATGGTCTTGTTATTTAACATGTAATTTCACTATTTCTAAGCTATGAAGACCATAACTAAATAGGATTTTTCAATGGGCATATAATTATGCTCACATAAAACCAATGTATGATTTATATAGTACACAAATTATTCCTTTTCATTATCATCATGCTGAGCAAGAAGTGCCCCCAGGGCTTTGTCCATAGATGATATGTCTAGTAAGAAAAACTTTCCTAGAATTGGTGGTAACAAATTGGGTGGATGTGTAAGATAGTCCTTCAATTGCTGAAAATATTTTTGGAATTCATATCCCAATTAAATTACACCCCTTTCTTCAATATTGTGTGAATGGGTGACATTTATCAAGAGTGTATCTTTCCCTACAAACTACAAAACTACTTTAAATTGGATGGTGGTGGTTTCTCTGTAATGGTTCACACTTTGGCTAGATCAACTTCAATGCCTCAACAATACATAATGAAGCCAAGCAATTTTCCTAAAATAACTCCAAAACCACAATTTTTAGAATTAAACCTAACTTTGTATTCATGCGGTCATTCAAATATCCATCATAGTGATGTTAGATGATCAACCTTAGTTTTCAATTTTCCCAATATGTCATCAATGTAGTCTTTAATAATGTCATACATCATATCATGAAATATGATGGTGAAGGCTCTTTGGTAGGTGGCCCTAGAATTTTTGATAACAAATGGCATAACATGATAATAGAAGGTTCCCCATAGAGTGGTGAATGTTATTTTATGTTGGTCTTTTGGCACAATCTAGATTTGGTTGTATCCTGAGAATCCATCCATCAGTGAAAGCATATCGTAACCTACTGTGAAATTGATAGTCATGTCAATGTTTGGCAAAGGAAAGTCATCCGTAGGGTAGTCCTTATTTATGTCTCTAAAATTAGTGAAGATCTTGATTCTTTCTAGTTTCTTGCTAACTATCACAACATTTGATATCCACTCTGATTAGTCAATCAGTCAAATAAATCTCACTTCCAAAGGTTTTTTCAACTCTTTCTTCACTAATACACCAATGCAAGGATGTATCTTAAATAATTTTTGTTTTACAAGTTTGACATCAAGATGTACCACAAGGTGGTGTATAACTAAGGTGGGGTCCAAACTAGGCATGTTAGAATAGGCCCATGTAAATATATCAACAAATTCCCTTAGAAGGGCTATAAAGACTTCACATTCCTCTTCAGTGAGGGATGTGCCTAATTTGATCCATTTTAGGTCATCTAGAGTCTCAATGTTAATCTCTGTAGTTTCCTCCATAAGAATATTTGAGCCATCTTCAAGAATGGTCAATAAAGATTTGAACTAGACTACAATGATAAAGTCCTCTATTAGGACTACTCTTCAAGTTCTCCTAGGCATGATAAATCAGAATCTCCCAATGGTAGGGATGTCCATGTGATAAATAATGTTAGAAACTCTTGAATGATTTGATTAAAATCATGTTGTTCTTCAAGATTAAACTTAGACCCATAGGTAATTTCATCATTGGTGGTATCCTAAGTTATGTTTAAGGTTGAATAACCCCATCTAATGGTACATGAAATAGGTTTTCACCATTAGATCGACCTTTCTCTTTACTATTTCCTTATTATAAAAGTGCCTTAAAGAGGTTTTCACTTTTGGACCTCAATATTTTATTTAATTATTTTTTGGATAAGGTTGTTTAACCATTATCCGAAATAGGCTACATGATCTAGTTTGATTGAGAACCCTTATTTGTGGTTTCCCAATGGAACATTATCCCTTAGGCCTAGAAAATCATAGAATGCCTCATCATTATGAAACTCATCAATTAGCGATATTGATTCTTGTTGGTCCTAGTCTATAAGTTGAAGATTATATAAGGAATTGGATTATGAAAAATAACTGGTTGAAGGGTACAAATGGCATTGGTATCAAAAAAATTGGTATTGACTATGTCATTGAAAGGGCTAAGATCAGAATTTGCTTCACTTTTAGTATCATCATCACTATTCATTCATGTTGGAACATGAATAAAGTACATGGGGTCACCCCAAAGAAGTTTAAATCCAAGACCATGGGTTCCTTTATATCAAGTGGTAGAAATTGGCTCAAGCAAACCTTATTGATTCAGCCCAAGGCCTCCTCCTTCATTATCATACTTCTCTATGATTTTATTTGAAATAAGATACTTGGAATTTAGGTAACATTCAACTAGTTTGTTAATATACAACCAAGATTCATCATTTACAAATGGGTCCTATTCTTGGCCAATGGCCAGTATGAAAATGATAGGTGTTGGATTATGTAATTAGCCTTTGCCCTTTCTTCCATTCCATATAAGGTGGTTTAGCTTTGCATCTTCCATAGGACTTGGGGTTTTGTGGAAGCTTGGTAATGTGGAGTGTATCATGGGTCAAGTATTCTCATAGGCCATTAGCTGAGATAGTATAATGATTAGAGATTTTAGGAGGAAACATGTGGGAAAGTGAATCAAATGTATTAGGGTCAATATAGTTGGCCTCTGGTGAATCAATAAGTATTTATTTCCCCTTGTCCTTCTTAAAAACTAGATTCAAGCCCAAATGGTAGTTATAGCTTTGGTACTTGACCTTTACATGCTTATAATGTTCATATGGCTGCAAATCTTTTTGAATGGTGACCTCCATACCTGAATGGGAGAACTTAATACATTGATGCAATGTTTATGGGATTGCATTAATTTCATGTATCCAAGGTATATCCAAAAGCATATTATATGAAAAATCAAGGTCTAACACATGGCATAATGTATCATAGGTTAAGGACCCAATGATAACTAGAAAGCTGATGGTACCTTGTGATTCCCATTCTTCATTATCATAGTCTTTGATGGTGATCATTTATGGTTGAAGATTGGTTGTCATATACCCAAGAAGCTTGATGAGTTTTAGAGACACTATATTTAAACATGATCCATTATCTATGTGGACACATTTCACTTTGTGCTACATTATGATAACTTTGATGTACAATAGATTATTATGTAGAGGGCCAAAGGATGACATATCTCTTTGATAAAAGGTTAATTATTTTCCTGGAGCTGGATGTCCAACCAAATATTAAAATTTGTTTATCGATATGTCATTAGGAACTTGGGATTCACCAAGGAACTCTATTAAAATGTTTTTTTGGATGGTGGGCGTATGTAAAAAATACAAAATGGAGATTTGTGTAGGTGTCTTATATAATTGTTCCACAATATCAAATGTTTTTTCTTTCATAATGGTAAATGGCTTGTTCCTAGCCAAAATAATTGGTTAAATGGGTGTAGTGGTAAATGGCTATGGGCCTACTATGGTAATATTTGACTACCAAGTTGTGATTACATAATATGGATTAGATACAAGACCATTATTGCTAACAAATGATGGTAATGGGGACTAGATAGGATAAGTCTTAGCTTTTAGTATACTTATTCATGGTCATGAGTTAACAATGAGTTATTGATATAAGTTCTAAAAGTAGTAATCCCTACTTGTTGGTACACTTGTATGTGATCCTAGGTTAAGGAAAGATCACCATCATGGGTTGGTTGGAATTGATTACCAATGGTCTTGTTTTAATGGTACTTGGTCTTGGATTGATGGAGATGGTAAAAATGTGACTTCTCATAATATGGCCTACAACCTTGTTATAGTCATGTGTAACTGCATGGTAGGTCTGTTGGTTGTTGGCATTGTTTTGGCCTTGGTTCCATCTATTTGGTGGACATGATTTTGTTGCTATTAATTTATTTGGTTTTGTCTTGGCTATTGATAATCTTTTTGCTATTGTGATAGATGTTATTTTTATTGTTGTTGGTCATTATGTTGTGTAAAGGGGTTTTGATAAATTCTTAAATTCTAATTACATGTGGAAGTTCTATTATCCAATGTTATCTCTCCATTTTCCAACATATTTTCAATCAAATGTTTAATTTGCACACAATGATGAAAATTATGTCCATTAACCTGATGATACTCATAGAATTCAATTTATCAGTAGCAATATGGATAAGAGATGCCCTCAAGACAGTGATTTAGAAAAGGCTAACTTATCAGATTAATGATAATGAGCTTGTAAAACACATATTCAATGTGTTCTCCAAGGTCACTAAAGACACGATGAGTAGTTACAATTCTCCTTAGAGGAGGGGTTTGTAAAGGCAAAGGTTATTACATTTGTTGTATGGGTCTAGGTTATTGTGCTTGATACATTTATTGAAGAGGTTGTTAATTAGGAGTGATTTGTATATGTAGTGTAGGTTGAGAAGATTGGGTTTTCACTATTTAGACATGTCATGAATTAGTTACTCCATTTCTCACAACATTCCTATTATGATTAAACTGCTTGGGTTTATAATAATTATTGGCTTGGGATAGTTACAATGCTTGTGCTTTGACTTGGTTCTAATTTTAGTTTTGGACAATGTTCTAGTTTTGATTTTGGTTCTGATTTGATGAGGTATGTTTAATAATCCCTTTGTTAATAAGGGATATTTCAATCAACAAACCTTTATCAATGCTTTCCTTAAAAGTATTTACACACTACAACTCTAAATGGTAAGATATCTCACTGTGTAAATTCTTGGTAAACGTAGTAGCTAATTTCTTATGTAGTAGACTATGGGTGAATCGGCTAGAAAAGGCTCTCCATCACAATAAATAACAAGCAAATATTTCACCAACCTTTTATATGGCTTGTATCAAATCTACCAATGAAATCTTGTGTTCGATATTTTAAAAGAAGTGAAGCATAAACTTGTATAAAATATCATCAAAGTTAGATACTGAATTCTTGGGCAATTTTAGAAACCACTGTAATGATTGTCATGTTAGACTCCTTAGAAACAATAGTAGGAGTTATATGTTGCTATAGGCCACCAGTTGGCAAGAAACAAATAATTCAATTAAGTGGGCCTTGGGGTCTCCTTTCCCCTTATATTTATCGAATTTTGGTATTTTGTACCATGGAAGAAATGGTATTTATAAATACTCCATGTTGAATGGGTAGGAACACACGTCATCCAACTTGAAATTTTTGGTTTGATTTTTGGCTTGGATGAGGGAAATTACATCCTTCATTTGTTGAAGTTCATGTGTGAAGAAACTAGAGGGAACATTGGCTTGAGGTGGAGTTTGGGTAGTCAAAAGTGGATTAATTTAACTAGGGTATAGTGGAGGCATAGTTTGCTATGGAATTTGGTTTGGCTAAGGAATTGACTAAGAGCATGCATATGAAAATTAGGATGCGATTATGGGAATTGCATGCATTATGGTGTGATATTCTAGTTAGGATTGGGTATTTAGGCCTAGTTTCTAGGAAATTGTGGTTGATATGGAAGGATATGGTTGGGATTGAAATATTATACCTAGTGAGGTTGACTAGGGACTTACTACCGACTAGTCAAACCTTTTTGATTAAGGGGAACTTGTGAACCAAGGCCTTATCATTGATTTTGTGGCACATTAGGAACAAAAGGCAATTATTACCTAAATGGTACTTGTGGAATATTAGAACCTCTTAGTTGCATGAATCCTTATTGGGAAGTAGATGTATGTTGAAGGTTCATGATTTGTCACTAACCAATACTAATACACTATTGACTAGACATCATTTCTAATTATAATGGCATGTTGGTATATGACTAAAGAGGTACGTTCATCACTACCTAGCGAGGTGGAACATTGGTTTCTCCTTGTTAAGGTGGAAAAATATTTTGCCTCTATTGTGTGGGTATGTTAGATGGTGTCTATTATTGTGGAATGCTAGTCATCACCTGTTGTGGTGGAGTAACATTCATCACATTTTGTTGAGGCATGGCATTGGTCATTGTTTGACTACTTAATCCTTGTGGTTGGGAACTTGAAGAAATAGCTGGTTGAGGATTAGAGGTAGTAATTTAACATTGGGAGGTAGAAGTTCCTACCCCCTATATTTGTAAACCAATCATGGTGTTAGCTAAAGGCACATTTTTTTGTCGGCTAGTTGTTTATACATTTACACCACTTTAGTCTGGATTGGATGACACTTGTGTATTGTCCATTATGTTTGGCTTAGTATTTTGCATAGAATCAGAAGACACTTTTTTGGTGGTAAATGAATTGATAATGTATCTAACTAAAGTTATTTGTGTGAATGGGTCTATACCCTAATTTTCTTGGCCTTTCAATTTGATTAAGACCCCTATTGAAATAGCTAACTCAATAATAGGAGCATTTGACATAGTCATGTTGTTGAAGTTGTGTGCTAAGTTTAGATATGTTTGGTATGTTTTTGGAATATATATGAAGTGTTCCTCCATGAGACCCTTTATTGTGACAATCATATGAGGGTCTTGATATGGCATCAACACTATAACTTGAGGATTGCTAGAAGAGGTTTATTCATTGTTTTGATTGTAAGGAATGTTATGAGGCACTCTTATTAAACTTAGCAAATTTTCATGGGGAAAGTCTATTGGAAAATTATCCCCCACCTCTGTAGCTCTGGGTATAACTTCATCCTTGTTCAAAATCAAGTGATGATCAAAAAAATAATGGTCATAGGATGATGGCATCATAACATAGTATGGTCACTGTTGGACTTGTTATGTAACTAAAGGTACATTAGCTAAGTATTATATCATTTATTCTTGGTCCTACTATAATTATGGAGGTGTGCTGACCAAATAATGGGCCAAAGGATCTTTAATTTGTTCCCTTGAATGAGTGTTGTAAGGTGGATAAGGATCCATCACACAAATGACATTGTATCCATAGGGGTCTTGAACAAAGTCTTCTTATGCAACCACATTATTATACCCTAGGTTGTACATGATGCCACTATGAGTATAGTGAGACATGTTCGATTCAATAGTGAATGTTTTATGATAAAAAGGGTTAGAGTTATACAAACTCTAAAAATTAATGTCTAAAAAGATAAAAGGTTCAAACAAACTCTAAAAAATAATGTCCAAAAGGATAAAAGGTTCAAACTTGATCTAACTTGGTCAAAGGATGGAGTTGTATCTCAAAAAATGGTCCATGATAAGACTTGGTAAAAATAATCTAATGTAAAATGTATAACATTAAATGTCTCACACAAAAAGGTCAAGTGGATGAATTAAAAACAAAATTCCAAACTCTAGGTTCAAAGTGATCCAAATAGATCTAATCTAGGAAAATAAAGATTCCTAGATCTTTTGGCCAAATGCAACTTCAAAAGCTAGGCTAAAACAAAGGAATGTACTAGGAATTTTGGCCAAACAAACACAAAATCTAGATTTAAAACAAATGGGTATTTAATCTAACAAATCTAAAACACTTTGACAAAGACTAGGCATTCAAATTTAGACATATGAACTTGATAAAATTGGCATAAGGGATGAAACAAAAGGCATTTAGAGATAAACTATTTTTTCCCAAATAAAACTAAAAACAAATAGTTTTCTAATTTGGGTAAAGAATTAACCTAAGTTACACAACCTAAAAGAGAAATATCAACGTATAAACCAAAATTACATAAGGCATAAATAGAAATAAATCAATGTTTGGATTTGAACTTGTCAAGGTTAATTAAAAACTCAACTTAGGAAAACTAGTATTTTTTATCAAAAAAGATAGACAAAGGTGAATGACATAATGGTACAAAACAAAGATCCAAATGGTACATGTGAATTGGTTTCAAATCAAAAAAATTGGACACAAGATAAAACAAGTCTATGAAATGACTCAATTAGTATAATGATGATATCGTGCTCTACAGGTATGATTAATAGTTTATTTTAAGACTCCAAGGCATAAAATTTGAAATGATTTAGGCAGCATAACATTAACTATTTCAATCAAGTGACACACATAATGGTTTTGGACAAAAAGACTAAGGCAAAATCATAGTGTCAAATGGATGGCATAACACCTCATCAAATAATGGGGTGGTGTGTACACAAAACTCATTTTGACATGGGAAGACAAGAAAATAAATTTATACCATAAAACCAATCAATAATGGATAAAATGATAAACTACAAGTATAATGTCCTAAATCGTATAACTGATAAAGTTGCATTGTAAAGTTGAATTCCATCTATAAACATGCTCTTGGGAGGATTTTAAGTGTCGATTCAAAAACAAAATCACATGAAGTAGTAGGATTTTTGCACCCTCCCCCTTCTCCCAAGAGATTGTATGATGACATGGAACTTTAGGGCACTCACCCTGCATCAACAATATGTATACACTAGGTGGGGTTATTCTAAAACTTAAGTTTTTGATTGTCTAGATGGTCCCAAGTGTAGTTAACACTAGATATACATCATGCCAATAAAGTTCAAATAAAATAGCTTACTATGCAAGGGTATATTACTTTTCATTATGATTTCATCTGTGTACTTCTTAGTATATTCCCCTAGTTAGCTAGACCTAACTCAAGTCTTCATTATGATTGGAGAGGTTAGTTTCTCAACACCCTAGAAATCATAGTATACGTGCCTTGATTTGAATACCCCACCATGGAGTATGGTTAAAATAATGTAAAGAGATGAAACCCTAGTTCAAAGCTTCCCTAAATAGCTTGTGATGAAGCTATGAATTCCCACTCACAAGCCAAGTTGTATAAAATAAATGACTAAGTGAAAACACTTTAGAGGTTGTGTTTAGATCACCCAAACCATATGGTCTTTAGGGAGATCCTCAACAACATTATTTCACACCTTGGAAAAAGGCATTAATTTTAAGTAAAAGACATTTTTTTTCACCCAAGTTCCCTAAAGGGGATGGGGGGAGAATATACATGCACTCTTCATTTTTCAAAAAATAAACAAGTATAAAACAAACACTTGTAAGAATTTGCAATCTAAGTGAGTGTTAAGTTTATGCACCAAATGAAGTGTTGATGAAGTTTTTGTCCATTTATTTTAAATTACAAACTTGAAAACTATAACAAAACAAACTAATCACAAAAATCTACATTCCTTTTAAGCATCAATTTTTTTTAAGACTTAACCATTCTTTTCAGGCACCAAAATGAAATGTTCAAGAGTTAGTATTTACAAATTTATGTCCTTTTCCTACTTTGATCCTATAAATGTTAGAGAGTTTCCTTTTGATTTGAAGCATAATTATGGATGAGAAAATAATATTTGGTAACATAACTATCAGGTTTCTCTATTTTTTTACACAGAGACCGATGTCAATCGACTATGACCGATGTTGGTTATTAGAGAATCAATGTCGATTGGAAATGAATCGATGCTAGTCGATAAATACCGATGTCAATTACCTATGAACCCAAAGCCAAACCAATTTTTTTCCAAAAATGGTTTTTATCTCTAAATAGTATGAAAACTCCATAAAACCTAGAACAAATTGATTAAACAAAGAGTATACAAGTCAATAAAACCAAGAAATAATAACTAGGAGTTTTAAGAAGATTCAAAATCCAATTTTTTAGGCTATGTTCTACCCTACACCCTGATTGATGATGATTATCCAAAACTGATTATGGTTAGATATAACTGATGTTAGGTGAAATTGTTGCCAGTTATACCAAACTGATGTTGGTCTCTATGTAAATCTAGGTAACACTAAACATATAATATGACAAAAACAAAGCTAAAACTCCAATTTTTAAGATATTTAAGTATTCATTTGAAAATTTATGAGTTACAATTTTGTCTCCTTGGTATGCGAGATACTTTAATTCCCAATGGGCATGCCATTTGTGATCATATGAATTTGACAATAGAGAGAAGGTTAGTCAAGTGTTAGTCCATAAAATAATAAAATGAACACACTAACATGCTAACATCTCTAGCCTAGATCATGAGGGAATCTTAATGAACAAAACCAAATGAAAATCACAATTAAAAATGTAAAAGACAAATAATCTCTTACCTTATTTGAATGCTCCAAATGATTCATTGTGTGTCTTGCTCAGTTGTGCACAAAACGTCTTTGAAAATGGAGTTTGTATGGCTCCCTCTCTCCTTGGCACCATCATGACTTGATATGGCTTATGCTTATGGATTGAATCAATATTTTTAAATTATAAAACTATTGATATGAATCATGAAATAAACCTTGCATTATAACTCTACAATTTCCAATCTCTCTTTTCAATAGGCAATGGATTGTATTTATAGGCTTAGGAGCTAACAACAACTCAAGGTGAGTTAAGGTCTAGTTTAAACATGGAATGGGTTTAAACCTTACTTAAGTGATTCAACATAACCCTAGTAAAGTTAAAATGTGTCAAACACTCATGATTTTTAATGAATAGGCATGGGTCTCCAAAAAGAGATATTTTGAGATATTTTCCAAAGGCTTGACAACTTGCAAATGTAATCATGAAAAGCTAGGATATTTCATATTTTTAAATTTCCTTTTTAGTAATTCATTAATTGCACATGGATAATTCAACTAAGCATTTAATTTTATTTATCTTATTAATTAATTTTGAACAGCAATTTAGCTCTTTAAAGATTTGATTTTATGTGTGTAAGTACCCTACTTAATAGGTCTGTAACCAAATTGCATATTGTGATGTCACATGATGATTAGAGATGAATCCATAAGAGGTTATTAGTGAATATGGTAGGATACCCCAATTAGGGATGTCTCAACATGATTTTGAGCCTTAATGAATGATGCATAAGAAAATTTGGGATGTTTAGTGATTCCTAAGCTTAATTTACAAAGTTTGTAGGAATCTATCTAAATTCCAATCAAAAGCCATTGGTGGCTATTTTTAGGTATCTATACCAAAATTACCTCTATTTTAGGGTTAAAAGTATCCCTTTTCCCATATAATTCAATATGGGCATTATTTTTTTCAATGGGCTAAATATGAGAAAAAGTTAATAAAATCCTTCCATAGAAGTCTTACACAAGAAACATGGGATTGGTTCTATAGCTTACAAAATGGTTTTTGTTGACCATTTTTACAAATAAAAATGGGTCAACACCCTATAGTCAAAAAATTCATATAAGGGACTAGAAGAATGTCATAGAGTGTGTTATAGTTTGTTTGATGTCATTTAATGTCTTATTAGCCTTGGTCATGGTCTAATTAGTCTTTGTGTCATTTGATGTCATTTACTAGTCATTTTAGAGCATTAAATTCAAGTGGTATGGTTTTTAAAGTAAGATAAGTGTTTTAAACTCCTCCTCAATGTCTAATATTTCAATCCCTATCAGACATGTTAGGACTAACTAAAACTTTTAGGTTTCAAGCTAAAAATCAAGAAAGTAAGTGGAAAAAGAGTTTCAAAGGTTGTATGGCCTATGAGAAAGAGTGTCACATGGGAAAAGGTTTTGGGGTTTCTATAAAACTTCCTTAGACTCATTTCCATTCTTTAGAAGTGATAAAAATGGTCTAAAACTATTTAATTCCTTTATCACCCATTTAGACATGCACAATTAGTCAGCAGGTTTCACCTTAGTACAACCAGTAGAAGTTCCAGGTAAAATTCATTTAGGGGGTGATATTACACTCAGTTAAATTCAATTTCATGTTTATATTTTAAGGAATGACATCTTATAATTTATAAATCATATTTAACAAGTTGATTATGTTTTTTTGCTTATTATTTCCCACATTTTACAGTTTTTACTCCTATTTGAGAAAGTTTGTATAACTTAGTTGTTGAATTTGATTAAATATTATGTTTAATCTCTCCTCTCATGTTTATCATGTTTGGTTTCATGTTTTTAAATAATTTCATGGGCCAAATAGTTTAGTTTGTAGGTTGGTGTCACCAAATGAGGTTGTAGTCAAGTTTCACTACTTGAAAAATGTTTCTTTCTATACAAGGGTTTAAAATGAGTGTGACATGATGTGATTTATGTCTTTCATGTCACAACTATGATCTAGGAATTTGACTCAAGAGAGGATGGTCAATATGATGTTAGTTCCAAAATGAAAACAAAGTGAAATACGCATGCTAATAACATAACATGAGTGTGATATGATGTGATATTTCTTTCTATGCAAGGGTTTAAAATGAGTGTGATATGATGTGATTCATGTCTTTCATGTCATGACTGTGATTTATTAATTTGACTGAAGAGAGGATGGTTAATATGTTGTTATTTTCAAAATGAATACAAAGTGAAATAAGCACACTAATAGCATAACATCTCTAGGCCTTGATTGGATTTGAATTGGAAGTACACATTATATGTGTTTGATGTGTATTCCCTTTTAGGATGTTACTAAAAAAAAATTAAAAAATCACAAATCTTGTGCAAAATATTAGATATGAAAGAGCAGTCTAGAGCACATGGGTGCAAAATTGGCATTTTGACTCGAAATAAACTAATCAAAGTTAGCTAACCCATAAATTGTATTGTCCCATTTAGTGATACCCTGGCCAAAATCACTACTTAAATATATCATTTTCACATCATTTTTTGTGTTTTAGTCTTTTTAGGCCAAATTGTGCATTTTAGATGGAAACTAGCCAAAGGCTTGATTGAGGGTTATAAGTGGCCAGTTTTAGGTGTCTATAGTTTGCCCCTATTTGAGAAGGCATTACAAGCTATAAGAATAGTAATGTATTCTAAAATAATGAAAAGTTCATGTATGCTTACAACTGCAATGATGATAAACTCACAGTATGATGCCCCTTAAGGGAATGGTTGACATAAAGAGGTTGGTAAATGGTCCCTCAAAAAGAAAGAAGCAAAATGAGGGGACCAAAGAAAGGAAAGATGATAGGGTGAACACATAATGATATTTTAAAAGTAGTCAAAATCATTGAAAATGCAAGTGGGATGGTGTACAATGATTTTCCCAAAGGTGGTTATAAGCATTGTACCCTGATAGTGGCAACATGATATGATAACATAATGATTTGCCCAAAGGTGGTTATAATCATTGAAAATATGGAGCTACCTTAGTTAGGATAGATAAAAAAGAGATTAACACATCCCTGCATAGGTAGAAAAAGTAAAGTGGTGACAACATGATGATTTGCTCAAAGGCAGTTATAATTATTGAGAAATGTAAGTGGGATGGTGTGCAATAATTTACCTATAGGTGGTTATAATCATTGGACCCTGATTATGGAAAACATGATAAACTTGGTCAAGGATGATGATAACTTAACATAGAGGGTAATGATGAATTGGAATAACTTAATAGTAGGGAGATGCTCATCTGAACTAATAAAGGTTGAAATTCTTTCACTGTTAATTACTCTATTTGGGATATGATTGAGAATGAATCAGGATGTGGGTACTGAAGAGATGTTTCCATTGTTGAATAGACTTATTGAAGATGAGGTTTTTTGAAGCATATGTTATTAGGCATCATGGTATAATATCATGAGGAATTGGTCAAAATATGCATGAGGACTGACTCCCAAAATCCAATACTTAATAGAAAATAATGCACCAATGATAAACACCATGATGTCAATGTAAACATATGAATAGGGATGGATTCAAGTGTAAGTGTGGGCAAGGAATCACCCAATGAACACACATAAAATGAATCAAGGCAACAGTGCTGAAAGCAAATAAAAAGGTAGACAAACAAAAATAAAATAAGAAAAAAAAAAAAAAAACAATTCAATAGAAACCCTACGAATATTACCCCTATAAAATAGGTGACAAATTAACAAATGAACAAAATGAGAGAATAAAAGAAAAGGAAGGGGGTGGCCAAACTATCTTAATATGTATTAGGCAAGTGAATGTTGCCTACATAGTTCCATGGATGTAATATCCAATAAAAAACTTTAGGCCAAATGTAGTTCTCCCAAGGAATGGGAAGAATGTGATAATTGGGGAAAATAAATAGAATGGCTGTGATAGAAGAATCAGAATGGTCTTGAAAAATGACAAAAAGGATGGGGAAAATAAATGACAAGTGATTTACTTGTAACTTAGTAAGGGTTCCCAAAATCTTTAAGGAAAATAAGTGGTCAATGTTTTTATTCTCTTCTAATGATTTTTTGAAATGTTTTTGGAAGTGTTTTGGAGTGTCATAACTCAATCGAGAATGATGAGACACTAAACAGTTCAAGCTCACAAAATGGTGAGAGCATGGCTTAAGTTGCTCAAAAAATGGTGAGAGCATTGGGAAAAGGGTGACTGAGCTGAGCTTAACAAGTATTGAGTGATACCTACATATTCCCAGAGTGGGACCTCAAGTCACTATAGCTCTACCCTTATAGTAAAAGAATTAGACTAGTGCAATAGCCAATTCAAACAAAATAGGAAGATTTAGTATAAAATTACAATGTGGCATATGAAGTGTTAAGTTGGTATGATAGGGATTAATGTTTCCCCTAGTATTCCCATAGGTGGCTATAACTAGGACACAATAGCATAGATCAATGGTACTAATTTGCCTAAAGGTAGTTATAATTAGTAGCAAGACTGGTGGTAAGAAAGGACTAATAAACAAAGGATGAAACTATCAAATCTTCTATCACACTATCCCAAGGTATGCTCCCTATCTAAAATACTTGAACTCATTGATGAATTGATTAGATACCTCAATGTTAAAACTATGTAACAAATGACAAAAACCAAGGTCAAATGGGCTAGGCTTTAGAACATGTGGGGTTGATAACTCAAAAACAAAAAGTGGATATGGCAAAGAAGATAGATAAGAATGGTATGTGTACAAAGAATAATAGTGACAAAAACTCATAACTAAAATGATCCTTATGGATAATACACCTTAGAATTTAAGCATAGTACCACTTGAGATGAATAATATTCATTAGCTCTAGAAGTTCATCACCATCTAGTGTGGCAAGCC
Source organism: Torreya grandis (assembly GCA_037957365.1). NCBI lineage: Eukaryota > Viridiplantae > Streptophyta > Pinopsida > Cupressales > Taxaceae > Torreya > Torreya grandis. The sequence goes on from JARHVA010004109.1 coordinate 1,050,074, forward strand.
TATATGCTCCTGATCCAAATCTACAGTGATGACAAAAGGCCCTATCTAGTTTGGTTTGAATTTACCTTTATGTTTCTTCTCAGTTATGGTATTATTTTGGTTTTCTTTGAGAACAAGATCACCAAGTTCAAATGTTTGATACTTCACATGCCGATTGTAGTGGCCTTTGAGTTGATTCTAGTATGCTTGAAGATTATTGAGTGTGGTTATGTGTTTTTATATCAAGTAGATCCAACTCTTACAGGTGAGCTACTTGATAGTCATGATCATCCAAGACATGCTTGAAAGAGATGTATAGTGAAGGTAATTTAACCTCAATGGGAAGGATGGATTTAGTACCATATATAAGTGAGTATGGAGTGGCTCATGTGGGGGTATGATGATTGGTATGGTATGCCCAAAGGGTATGGAATATTTGGAGGTGTCAATTATGACTGGCATCATTGACAATATTTTTAATAATATTGATAATGGTTTTATTAGATGCCTCAGCCTTGCCATTATCTTGAGGGTAATATACTGTAAAAAAGTGTTGTGTGATGTTGTATTTAGTATATAATTGGTCTACATATTTATTTTTTAATGATCTTCCATTATCAGATATAATGTCAGAGGGGATAACATAGAGGTATATGAGATGGTTGAAGATGAATTTGGAAATTTGATTTCAAGTCATGTGAGGGGTATAGATTGAACCCACTTAGTGAAATATTCGGTGGTGGTAAGGATATGTTTATGGCCATCAAATAAAGTGGGGCTAATATTCCTAATGAGGTCAAGACCCCATGTATAAAATGGTCATGGTGTCAACATTGGTTGTAAAGTTTTTGTTAGGGCATGAATCAAATTAGCATGCCATTGACATTTATTACATTTCTTGATATATGTAATGGAATCTGCATCCATTATGGGCTAATAATAACCAGTATGCAAGAGCTTTTTAGATAGTACTACCTCATTATAATGATCTCCACATACTCCATGAACTTCTCTTAATACTAATGCAGACTCTATCAAATTTAAACAATGAAGCAAAGTTCCATCAAAACTATGATTGTAAAGGGTGGATCCAAGTAGAGTCTAATGAGAAAAATGATGAATGAAGGATTTGGTTTTTTGGCAAGATAGGTTAGGTGGTAAAACCTAGACATGAAAGTAGTTGTAAAGGTCTAATTAAGATAGAATTAGGACCAATAATATCATAAATCATGGCAATGGTTGAAGGTTCATGAGCTGGTGCTGATAAATTTTTGACAAAGAACTGATACTCTCTAGCTTTATCTATTTATTGAATTAGCGAGCCAATAGTAGTAATGGCATCTACAGTTCTATTACTATCCCTTAATATGTGCTCAAACTAAATGTTGGAAATTTTCTTTTTAAGAGTGTCAACCATGGCTTTATATGGAACCATCTTGTCATCTTTGGTTTGAAAATGATCTGTGACTTGATTGATGATTAACTGAGAATCACCATAAACTTGAAGATGAGATATATTACAATGCACTGCTTGTCAAAGTTCTACAACAAGTACTTCCTACTCATCCATATTATTTGTACAAGGAAAGTTGATTTGGAATGATTTAGGGATGAGATCCCCCATGGTGTAATAAATAATAGGCCTGCCCCTGATCTATGCTTAGTGAATGAACCATCAAAATATAGCTTCCAGGGCTACTCCTTAAGAGGTGTGTCAATGGAAGTCATTATAGATTCATTAGGAAATTGAAATGTGAGTGGTTGGGTGTCTATGAGAGGTGCTTCAATAAGTTGATCTACAAGAACTTGTCCCTTGATTGCTTTCTAATTGACATACTCTATGTCAAACTCACTAAGTATTATCCATTTAGCCATTATGCCTTGCAAAGCTATTTTAGATAGTAGATACTTGAGAGAATCTACTTTTAAAATGACCATGGTTTTATTATTCAACATGTAATAATGTAGTTTTAGAGCTGCAAAAACCATGGCTAGACAAGATTTTTTAATAGGTGCATAGTTATGTTCATATGTAACCAAGGTATGTCTTAGGTAGTAAATAGCATGATATTTTACATTATCATCATGTTGAGCCAAGAGTTCCCCTAGGGCATGATCAGTAGCTGATAGGTATAACAAAAATGGCTTTCCTGGCATAGGAGGTAATAAAATATGTAGATTGACAAGATAATATTTAAGTTGTTGAAAAGCTATTTGGCAGTGATCATCCTAGTGAAACGTAACTCCTTTCTTCAAAAGGTGCATAAATGGATGGTACTTATCTACTAACTGAGAGATGAAGTGTCAAATGGACTGGATCTTACCCTGTAAACTACAGAGTTGCTTCAAATTAGTTGGTGGTGGCATCTTATTTATAGCATGGACTTTAGCCAGATCAACTTCAATACCTCTACGAGACATGATGAAGCCAAGTAATTTACCTGAAGTCACACCAAACACACATTTCTTTAGATTGATTCTAACTTTGTACTCTCATTGTCTTTCAAATATCTTACATAGCACTACTAGATGGTTGGTCTTGGTCTTAGATTTTCTTAATATGTCATCAACATAGTCTTCAACAATATCATGGAATATGATAATCATGGCTCTTTGGTATGTATCTCCTACATTATTAAGGCCAAATGGCATCACCTAATAGAAAAATGTTCCCCATGGAGCGGTGAACATTATTTTATACTAATCTTTTGGTGTTATTCTGATCTGATTGTATCCTAAAAATCTATCCATGAGTGAAAGCATTTTATAACTTGTCATGGAGTCAATGATCATGTTGATATTAGGAAATGGAAAATCATCTTAAGGATAAGCTTTGTTGATGTCTCAAAAATTAGTACAAATTCTAATTCCTTTAGGCTTTTTGCTAACAGGTACTACATTAGAGATCCATTATGAGTGGTCAATGGATCAGATACATCATACTTCTAAGATTTTTTCCAACTCTTTCTTTACCAATATGATAATGTGAGGATGCATCTTACGTAGATTTTGTTTTACCAATTTGGCATCAGGATTAACCATAAGGTGGTGTAGAAGCAAGGCAGGGTCTAATCCTGGCATGTCAAAATAGGCCCATACAAATATATCCATAAACTCTCTCAATAGAGATATAAATATGTTGCATTCCTTTGTAGTGAGGGACGAACCTAATATTATCCATTTTAGGTCTGATAGAGTCCTGATGTTTACCTCTATTATATCATCAACTAGGAGGGTTGAACCATCTTTTAAGATAGTAGGCAGTGACTTGAACTATTAGACTATGTCAGGGTCCTCTGTTAGGACTTGCTCATCAACTTCTCCTAGGCATGATGAATCTAAGTCTCCTAATGGGATATTTGGCCATGTAATAAAAATAGTTGGAAATTCTTAGAAAATTTGATCAAATACTTGTTTTTTCTCAAAACTAAACTCAGATTTACAAGCAAGTTCATCGTTAGTGGTGTCCTGGTCTAAATTTGAAGAAGAATGAGCACCCCCATCTAATGACACCTGAAACAAGTTTTCACCACTAGAATGGCCTTTATCTTTAATATTTCCTTGGTCATAAAGTGCCTCAAATAGGTTTTCACTTTGGGACCTCAATGTTTTACTTATTTATTTTTGGCTAAGGGTATTCATTCACTCTCCAAAATAGGTTGAAAGATCTAATGTGATTGAGAATCCTAATTTGTGATCTCCCAATAGAACATCGTCTCTAAAGCCTAAGAAATCATAGAATGCCTCATCATTATAGAACTCATCAATTCATAGAATAGATTCTAGTTGGTCCGAATCTATCAATTGGGGATAATATAATGGTAATGGATTATGATGAATGGCTTAAGTGAGGATAAAAATGGCATTATTATCAAATAGGTTGGTTTCATCTAAGTTATCAAAGGTAAATATATGATTAGACTCTAATTCATTATCGATATCATCATCACTAGTCACTAGTGATGGAGTTTGAGTAAGATATGTGGGGTCACCCCCAGGCAATTTAAATCCAAGTCCATAAGGTCTTTCATAATTAGTCATGGAAATTGGCTCAATGGTTCCTTGGTAATTCATTTCAAGGCCTCTTCCTTCATAATTGTGATGTTCCATGATCCTATTAGGAATAGGATACTTTGAATTTTTATAACAATTAGCTTAGTTGTCATTGTATAACCATGATTCATCCCCTTCAGGAGGGTTAGGTCCTAGGCTAGATGCTGGTACAAATATAACAGGTCCCTTATCTTTTTCATTCATTGCCAATGCCTATGTGGGATGACCTTAGGTCACCCAAAGGTTTTTATATTTTGAGGAATATTGATGATATGAAATGTATCATGGGTCATATATTCTCTTAGTCCATTATCTAAAATGGTGAAATTATTAGAAGCTTTAGGAGGTGGCATGTGGGAAAGGGAATCTAAGGTATTAAGATCTATACAATTATTTGGTGAAGGATCAATAAGTATAGCCTTTCCTTTATCCTAATTAGAACTTGGATTCATACTATACTGATAGTTATAGATTTTAAACTCAGCCTCAAGATTCTTGTAGTGCTCATATGGACGTAAATCTCCTAAAATATTCACCTCCATCCTTAAGTGGGAAAAATTGATACATTGGTGCAGTGTTGATGGGACTGCATGAATCTCATGTAACCAAGGCCTACCTATAAGCATGTTTTATGATAACTCAAGATCTAACACATGGCAAAGTGTATCATGGGTCAAAGGCCCATTGATAACTAGCAAACTAATGGTGCCTTATGATTCTCTTTCTTGATTATTATAGGTTTTAATAGTTATTATTTTTGGCTAGAGATCTATCATTATGTACCCAACAAGCTTGATGAGCTTGAGGGACACTATGTTGAGGCTAAATACATTATCGATAAGGACACATTTCAATTTATGCCATCTGATACAGACTTCTATGTATAATAGGTTATTATGGAGTAGGTCAAAGAAAGACATATTGCTTTGGTTGAATGTGACTTGTTGGGATAGACCTAGGTCTCTAACCAAAACTTGAAATTTATTAAGGGATATGTCACTAGCAATAGTGGATTGGGTCAAAAACTCATTTAGGATGTTTTTTTGGATTATTGACATCCATAACAAATCTAAAATAAAAATTTGTGCTGGTGTCTTCTACAATTGTTTGACAATATCAAACTTCTTATCCTAGTCAATAGTGAATGGTTTATTCCTAGGCTGAATCATTGGTTGGATGATAGGCAAAGTGGTAGATGGTTATGGGCATGTAATAGTAATATTTGACCTCCAATTTTTGATTACATAATTGGGATTAAATACTAGACCATTATTGCTAGTTGATGTTGGAAATGGTGTGGGACCAAATAAGACAAGTCTCAATTTCTAGTGTACCTACATGTGGTCACGTCGCAAGAATGAGTTATCACTATAAGATACAAAATTGGAAGTCCTAATTTTTTGGTTTGATTGTATGCACTCTTAGGTCAAATAAGAATTATCCATGCAATTTGGTTAAACAGTATTGTTTAGCAATGGTCTAGGTTGATTAGTGCTTAGTCTAGGATTAATAGAGATGGTATTAATGCTACCCCTACAATATGACCTGCAACCCTATTGTAGTCATGTGGAACTACATGGTGGGTTTGTTGGTTGTTACCATTTTACCTTGGTTTTATCCATTATTCTATCATTGTGGGTTCTACTACTAATTTTTTTAGTTCTGTTAGTTTAGCCTTTGATTTTAATACTATTGATTTTGCTGCTACATTGGTCATTATTGTTGTTATTGATTATTCTGCTACTATTGATTGTTATGTTAGGGAAAAGGGTTTTGATAAATCCCAAGAGTTTGATTAGAAGTGGAATCACCATTATCTAGTTTTATCTCCCCATTCTCCAATATATTTTCAATTAAATTCTTGATTTGGACACATCTTCATAGATTATGCCCATTGACCTGATGATAGTCACATAATTCATTTTCATGATACCAATCAGGGTAAGGAATGCCTTGCAGATAATGTTTTGGTATGGGCCAACTAATCAAATTAGCGATAACAAGCTTGCAAAATATAGACTGAATAGGTTCTCCTAGGTCACTAAAGACACGATGTGCAAGGATGATTCTTCTAAGAGGAGGGGTTTTCCAATGATAAATGCTACTGTATTTGTTGTGCAAGTCTTTGTTATTTCACTTAAAACATTGGTTGGATAGGTTGTGGCATAGGAGTAAGATAAAAAGGTGGTACAGATGATGTCTACATAGTTTGGACATGATGAGATTTGGTTACTCCATTTCCCACAACATTCCTATTATGGTTGAATTGCTTCGATCTTTCATGATTATTCGCATGTGCTAGTTGTGATGCTTGTGCTTGATTAGGATGTTGTTGTTGGCTATTCCCATGATTGGTAGAATTAAGTTTTATGACTCCTTTATTGATGAGTACTTGATCGATCAACAAACCTTTATCAATGATCTATTTAAATGTATGTGCATATTGCAGTTCCAGATGATAAGCTATGTCACTATGCAAATTTTTAGTAAACACAATATCTAATTATTTATCTATTAAACTATGGGTGAAATGGCTTGTAAGGGATCTCCATCACTGTAAATAACTTTCAAAACTCTCCCCAGCTTTTTACTTTGCTTGTGTCAAGTCTACTAATGAAATCTCATGCTCAAGATTATAGGAAAAGTATTGTACAAATTTATCGAAAACATCATCAAAGTCTGTTACTAAATTCTTGGGCAACTTCAAAAACCACTCCAAGGATTATCTATCCAAGCTCCTTGTTAAAAATAACCAAAGGTATATGTCACTATATGCCACTGGTTGACATGCAAAAAAAAAATTGATCAAGTGGGCCTTAGGGTCACCTTTCCCTTTGTACTTATCAAATTTGGGTGGTTCATATCCTAGAGTAAATGGTATCTATAAATACTCCATATTGAATGGATAGGAACATAAATCATCCAATTTGAATTTCTTAGTCTACTTTCCCACCTGAATGGAAATAATCACATCCTTCATCTGTTACAATTATTGGGATAGGAAACTATAAGGGATATTGGTTTGAGGAAGAATATTGGTTTGGGTAAATGGTTGGGAGGTCAAAAGTGGGACACTTTGACTAGGGTATGATGAAGACACCTATTGGGGTATATTGGTTTGGTTGGGGAATGGACTAAGAATATGCATATGTGGATTATGATGTACTTGAAATTACACATTTGGTTATGTGATATTTTTGTTTGGGTTGGTGATAAAGGTTTGACCTGGTGGATTTTTTGGTTGGGATGGAGGGATATAATTATATTATGCCTACTATGGTTGAAAAGGGACATGATGATGACTAATCAAACCTTGTTGTTGAGTAGGAACTTGTGGACCAAGACCCTATCTTTGAATTTGTGGCACATTTTGAACCAATGGTTATCTAGTAGCTACCTAAGAAACATGGGGACCTCCTTATTACATGAATCTCTATGAGGAAGTGAAAATAGGTTGTAGATTTATCATCCATCATTGACCAATATTTTCAAGTTATTGATTAGTCACTATTAGGTTTTGGACTGGCATATTAGTCTACAATTGAAAAGGTATGTTCATTGTTACCTAGTGAGGTGGAATATTAGTTTCCCCAGGTTAAGGTGGAAATGTATCTTTCCTTTATTACATTGATATATTAGGTTATGTCTTTTGTTTTAGAATACTACTCGCTACTTGTTGAGGGGGAGTAAGATTCGTCAAATTCTATTATTGAGGGATAACATTAGTCATTATTTGATTATCTAATCTTGTAGGTTGTATACTTGAGGACGTGACTGGTTAAAGTTGGGGTGCAAAAACTCCTATTCCTTGGTATGATGATCTACTCATGGGACTAACTATAGGCACACATTGTTGACTAGTTGTTTGTGTGTTAGTACCGCTTTTATCAAGATTGGATATTGTGTTCACATTGTCTACTACATTTGGCCCACTATTCAGTGTAGAAACCAAAGACACTTCTTCAATAACTGGTATATGTATCAATTTATCTATCAAAGAGATTTGTACAAATGGGTCAGAACTTAGATTTTCTTGTCCAGTTAATTCCATCAATACTCCTATTAAAGGACTAGGTCAATGAGAGGATTACTTACCATGTTCACCTAATTGAAATTGCATGATAAATTTAGGTAGGTTTGGTATGTTATTTACATTTGGTTAAAGTTATCTTCCATGATGTTTTTACCTCAATTGGATATATTAGGGTCTCAGTACGTTATTTGGACTAGAGCCATAAGATTGCTAAAATAAGCTTGTTGATTGTAAATGATATTATGGGGCACTCTTACTAGATTTTGTAAATTTTCATGGGGGAAGTCTGATGGAAACTCAGCCCCTACCTTTATGGCCCTAACCAAAATTTCATATTGGTTCTCTAACAAATTTTTCTCAAACAAAAATGGATCATACGTGGAAGTTGAATTAGTAGAATATGGGTTGAAGTACTAGCTCATCCATCATGGGTATTATAACTAAGTATTGTGTAGTTTGTTCTTGGTCTTATTCTATGTAAGGTGGTGTGTTAACCAAAGAGTTAGCCAGTAGATCTTGGCTTTGTACTATTGATTGAGTATTATAAGAGGGATAAAAATCCATCTCATAAGCAATGTTATCTGCATAGAGGTCTTACACCATTTCTTCCTACATAAATACATTACTAATCCCTAGATTGTAGGTGAGTCCACTATGAGTGTATGAATACATGTTGGGATCCATAGTCAATACTTGGTGATAAAAGGTCAAAGAGGTATACAAACTCTAAAAAGGAAAGAATATAAAACAAATGATGCCTTCAACTTGGTCTAGATTTTTCAAAAAGGATCAAAAGGTTTATGAAAATATTTGTGAGGAAACAAGCTAGCATGAAGTACCTAACATTTCACTGTTCACACAAAGGTAAGCAAGTAAATGGACCAAAATATTGAATACCAAACTCTAAGGTCAAAGTGTTTCAAATTAGTCTAATCTAGGAATTTAAAAGTTGCTAGGTCTTTTGGCCAAATGCGGCATCAAAATCTAGGCTCAAACAAGGCATGTGCTAGTACTCTTGGCTAAATGGTGTCAAAAGCTAGACTTTGAAAATTGATTAAAGTTTTAATCTAATAGATTTGAAACACTTCTAACAAACACTAAACATTCAATTGTTGGATGTGAACTTGATAAACTAGGTATAAGGTATGAAACAAAAGACACTTTTAGTAATAGTTTATTTTCTCATAAATAATGGTATAAAACTTGGTTCTTTTGACAAACAAGCTAGACAAAGGGTGAACAATATAACTAGTTTTAGACAAAGGATCAAAAGTACACTTGGATCGATCTGATTTTGTAGGAACAAATTTGGAATTCTATGTAAGAGGGTCTATGAAACAATGTTTGAAATGATTTTGGTAGTGTAATGATGCTATACTACCCAAAATGTGTGACAAAAAAGTTTGTTTCAAAGACTCTCTAAGGCAAAGACATTTTTCCACAATTTTGACAACATAACACTACCTTTCTTAACTCAAAATGTTGTGGTGTATAGACTTAAAGTGCAAGTGTTTATCACAAAATGGCTTAAGTCTATCAAGTGATGATAATGATTATGAGTCTTAAATGACCTTCAACTTAAATTGGAAATTAAACCTAAGTTCCCTCAAGTTTAGTGAAAATGGTGATTCCACTTAACACATCAACCTTATGAACTTCTAGAGGTGTAACTTTGAATTTAAATTATAAGTGAAGGACTTAAACAACTTTGGTAGAGGTCTAGACTCAATTGGGTAGCATAACTATGCCAAAGTGGATGATATGACTCTTAAGCTTTTGATGAACTTTTGAACAAGGCAAATAGATGATCTCACGTGGCCAGTATAACACCTCTTTGTTCAAAGGAAAATTTGGACTATGTGTTTGGTTTAGATTATTTGTTTACACCAAGTTTTGACTCCAAAAAAGACTTTAATCTAGGACAAGACCAACTAATTAATCTCCCTTAGATCCTAAACTGACAAGGTTACTTGGTATTATTGGAATTTATAAATATACATCATTTGAAAGGATTTAAAGTGTTCATCCAAAAGTAAATGTGCATTATATAGTAGGGTTTTTACACCCCCTTATCTCAAATGATAGTACTACTACATGGACCTTGAGTAACACCTTACACCAATAATACTTCCATAACAAGTTGGGATTTATCTAAAATTTAACAAATTTCCAAATGATCTAGGTGAATCAATTGCACAATGAATTTCACTCCAAACAATGCAAAAGAAAAGCATGGAATTTGGGTCTATATCACTTGGCTTGTTGCAAAAAGGTCTAGTCCTTTTTCCAACCACTACATCCTATTGTTCACTTAGTGTAGTGCAATGTCCAAAGTGCCACTACATCCTATGTACAACTCCAAAGGAGTCAAATGAAGTCAATGCCAATAGATGAAACCTCAGTTCAAAGCTTTCCTAAAGAACTTGTGGAAGGTGATGAAGTCCCCGTCACAAGCCAAGATGCATAAAAATAAATAAAGCATGAAAATAGAAAGACTTTAGGGTCATTTTCAAGGTCACCCAAACTTTTATGAGTTTTTGGGGAGTGCTTTAGATGACTTTCTTTCTAAGCCTTGGACTAGGATACTCTCAATAGGAATGGAATTTTTGATTTCAAGAGTTCCCTATAGGGGATAAATGGAATATCATACATGCAACATTCCTCTCTTTGCCAAACAAAATTAATCTAATAAACTATTGCAAATAAAAATTGACAAGTGTGTTTAATTTTAAACCCAAATAAAGTGTTTGGTGGTGTTCATTTGACCCCTTGGTGTTAGTTACAAACTTGAAAAATATTCATCAAAAATACCTAAATTCTTTGTTAAACACCAAAACAAATTTTCTAATCAAATTTTAAGAATGAAAAAGTGATTTAAACATGTTTTGAGCAAAAATTCCACTTGGTCCTACAACAAAATTATTAGCATATCCTTCAGCTTTGAATCCCTTTGGGTTTGAAACAACAAACTTTGAAAAAGTAGGTCTTAGGTCTGTGTTTTTGGAAACAACATAGTGACTGACATTGGTTATAAGCAACCGAGATCTAACTAATGTTGGTTATGCTGATGATGTCAGTTAAGCCATGTAATTGATTTCAGTATTTTTATCGATGTCAGTTACTATATAAAAACTATGGCAACCAAAAATGACAAAATAAAGTTAGAAAATCAATTTTCAAGAGTTTTAAGAGCTCAAATAAGTATTTTAAAGTTACAAAATGATCTCCTTCAGGTGTAGGATGCATCTAGTCCCATCGGGCATGCCATTATGTGATCTAGGAATTTGACTCAAAAGAAGATGGTTAGTATGGTGTTAGTTCCAAAATGAAAACAAAGTGAGATAAACACACTAATAACATAACAACTATAAGCCTAGACATTAGGGAGAGCTTAGTTAACAAAATCAAATGACAAACACAACTAAAAATCAAGGAATGAAAACATAAAAATTATTTTCACCTTCCTTGGATGCTCTAAATGCCTTTGTAATGGTAGCTTGATCAGCTTGTGCTTCAAGAGGTCTTCTTCAATGGAGTGTGGCTACCTTCATCTCCTCTTGGAATCTTTCACTTATGGCTTGGCATGGCTTGCAATCAATTTGGCATTATAAAACTAGTTTCATGAATCTTTTGGAACTAATCTTGCATTATAACTTTGCACAAATTAAGCGTAGAAATGATGTTGTGAGGCCTCTTATTTATAGATTTTTAGATTTGATCAGAATTAACCTCAACCGTCTATTTCAAGATTGAGATGTGGTTGAGGATTAATTCAATTTTTGGAATTAATTTTGTAATTATCCTCATCATGGCATTGGAAGAAGTGGTAATTAAGAGGCATGGAGGGCATTGATGAGACATGGGAGGCATGAATCCTAATATTTGTGTCATTTATGGCCTAGGGGTGTCTTCCAAAGAAATGAGGTCACTTGATGATATAGATATTCAATATTAATTTATAAAAACAAGTATTTAACAAGTTTCCATGGAGTTATTAATTAGGTCTTGATTTGGGTTAATTAGCTCTTAAGCATGATTAAGCACTTTGTGCACAAATTACCTAGATTTATTAGAATGCCTTGTTATTGGTCCTAAATTTGAATAATTTTGAATTACAAGTCCACATTAGATGCGTCAGATGCATATTCCCATTTAGGATGTTACCAACAAAAAATAACAAAGAAACAAGTCTTGTGCAAAATATTTGATAAGAAAGAGCAGTCCAGAGCATGTGGGTGCAAAATTAGCATTTTGACTCAAAATGAATTGATCAAACTTAGCTAGCCCATAAATTTCATTGCCCCATTTAGTGATACCCTTGCCAAAATTGGCACTTGAATATATCATTTTATGTATTTTAGTGTTTTTAGGCCAAATTGTGCATTTTAGATGGAAACTAGCCAAAACCCTGATTGGGGGTTATCAGTGGCCAATTCTAGTTGTCTACAACAACAGCCTCCTTCCTTCTAATCTTACCCTCCAAGATTAACATCATGAAGAGCATAGTCATATGAAGTACATAGTCAGTGTTTTGCTTATTTCCAACTATAATCATGATGTATGGAAGTTTTCATAATGCTCATGGAGGTGTGGTAAAGATTAAAAGAGGTATTGTATATATCTTTACAATAGGATCAATAAAGCTAATACCTCTACATACACAATCATACTCTATTAATATGCACCTACAAGTGCCATGGAGAGAATGCCACATTAGAACAAGGAAAATTGATCTTGTTTCAAGTATTTTAATATTTTAAACTCCATTTTAATAGGTTAATAGAATATAAGGCTTGTTGAATACTCATACACCATGTGCATTCCTCATGTTCTCATCCACTGCCTTGTCTGCAACTTCCATCAACACCTGCAGGGGACTAAGAACATTGAGTTAGGGATATTGAAACTTATTTAAAGTATTTCAAGGTTGGAAGGATCCATTGGGAGACCTTTAGAAGTTATAAACTTGGTTATAAGGTCACATATCCTATACACTGCCTACATTAACATTTACTACCCTGCAACTTGAACTATCCACCTATAGGTGGCTTATATAGAAACTTAAAGTTATTGTACAGAGGAGGTTTGACATGCATTGAAAACTTATTGAGTATTTTAGGGTTTAGAGATATATTTACAGTCATTAATAAGGAAATATATGGGTAGGAATAGTTAAGAGGTCATCTTCAAAGTTGAATGACTGTGTTTAGGAACAATTTCCCTAAAACACAAAAATAGAGCACTCAACACTTTTGGAGTTAAAATATGATGATGTCACATAAGGTTTTGATCAATCCAAATGTTTATATCTTGTATCATCCACATATGGAAAGATATATGAAAAAATAAATGGGTTTGTGACTAGAAGAACATGGTGTTTCGATACCTCAAAATTATGAATTTGTTCACTGGAGTTCTGTAGTGATGTCTGCAAGATTTGAGTTCCAAATGACCTTCACACTTAAGGCTGTAGAATAGAGACATAAATTCATGGTTAAGTGATCATATTGTGTTGATAAACACACTAATAACTTAAATAACATCAACTAAGGATGGAATACAATGTTTTTGACCCTATCAACACCTATAGGTTTTCTTTGCCTAAAATAGTTGACCTAGAGTTGACTATGGAGTCCTACAAGTCCATAGTATGAGATAAAGAATGGAAACCTACAAACATAGAGATACATTCAAGTTACAAAGACTTCCAATGGCATCTAAATACTATGTATAAATGATTTCAAAGTGGATTCTCACCTATAAGACCCTACTTATTTTAACACAATCAATTGTAGTTGACTGTAAGAGGACAATTAATGAAGGTGTGATGTTATGAGTGTTGGTATTGTATGAACATGATGTAGATAGGTCCAAATAGATGAAAAATGACATTAGAAAACTTCAATAAGATCTTGGACATTTTTTTCAAGGCCTAAACTATGCAAATGCACCTATAAGTGTCTTTTCCAAATAAGAAATAGGGTCTTTAGTCCAGACCAGTCAGGTAGAGAGCTATGTAATCAGAAATGTTAGAAAGGTTTATATGGTAATTAGGTATTGAAACACATTCATAATAGTTATAATGACCTTGGTATACACTAACATATTATAATCAATGTAGAGAAAGGCTCAAACAAGGCAACACATAGTCTACAATCAATACCCTACACACAGTGACATTCCTCACTTGTGTATTTTGGAATGTTGATAATCTAATGGTGATAAAGGCATGGTCAGACCTTGGAAATTGGTTAAAATGGTCCCCAACACATGATATAACCTATAATATCATCCTTTTCCCTTGTAGAATAGGGTAAGTACCCTCTATTTTATCTCAGATAGAGGGTACTCCCCTATGATGCAAACATGTAGGCTTTGAAGAAAGGAGATAATAAGATGAGATAGGGATTGGTGAGACTTGAGACCTTTAAAATAGGTGTGGAGAGTGTTGACCAATTTTTCCCACAGGCAAAATTTCATTTAACTTTTCCCTTGCTGTTTAAGGCCAATTCATTTTTTGGTTGCATCAGTTCAAAGGCAAGTTCAACGCTTCAGCCTTGGTTCAGTGATTAAAGTGTAATGAATGGTTCAACTGAATGGTTCAAAGGCAAGCTCAAACAGCTTGGTTCAAAGGCATCGGCATGTACTGGTTGAACCATTGAACCAATTGAACCAATCTTGGTTCAACGACTTGGTTCAAGGAGGCCACACTTCAAAGGAAAAGACCTAATGACTTTTGTCAAGGATGGTGATGTCCCAAAGGCCGTCAATTTTAATGCAATAAACTAGCCATTTGTTTTTGAAATTTTTGAGCGTCAAGTATGGAGGAGCCCAGATTGTAGCGACCCGCCATGATGTTCACCCTAGGGGGGCCAAAGAGTGAGAAAGACAAAACTAAGAAAGGACAAATCAAACAAAGTGATAGATAAGGTGCACGAGTGACAAGGTGATCCAAGTGGCAAAGGACAGAGCGAGCTAGTATTTGATCCAAGTGGCACCATTTGGGAAGTGACTTCAGTAGGTGAAGCAGTCCCTGTAAATTAATCATGAAAGGCAGAAACAATTGAGATAAAATCAATTTTCCTCCATTTTTTATTAAATGGATTGACAAACTGTGTAAGTCATCAAAAAAGGGGAGGGTTTTTGAGCAGACAAAAGGCATAATCCATTTAATTCCTTGAGTGACTTGTTCTTCCCAATGAGAGTCGTGATAGGCCAACTTGTCAAAGAAGCACCAAGTTCTCTTCTTACTTTTCTCATATATATCACAAACTTCTCATTAAAAAGGAGGGGCTTCCACATTTGTAAAGGGCACAGCTCTGCAAAATTTCACCTGGATCAATACAAATGCAATTTTTTACCTCCATTTGGATAGATATTTATGTGTATGTGTTGAGTGTTTGCTTGTGTCTAGTCATTGTCTTTTGATGCTCTCACAGGTTCAACACCAGTAGACCTACTGTCTACAAGGTGCCATTGTTTCAACTAACAAGAAAAGAGTAGTATTTGGGAGTGAAGGAGTAGAAGAAATTACTTCATACATGTGTGTTTCACAGCACCTTGGGTGACCTCTATTCTATATTTTCCATTGAAGCCTCCCTGCTAGTTTCTTGCAGCTTGGTCCTTCTGCCAAGTGCGTAGAGTATGTATGTATTTGCCTGATTCTAAGAGTGGATGTGTGAAGGTCAACATTTTATTTTGGTGTATCACCTCTTTTAGAGTAGGTTGTTTGTTTTCTGCCTCTTCCTCCCTTTCCACCCCAATTTATCTATATATCTATATTTTGCACTACCTAAAACAAACAATGATACATCAAAGGGAGCTAGCCCTTAACTAGAGACTCTCCTCTCCTACTTCACCGTCCCACAGGTGAGAGAGGAGTTTCCATGTTGTGGAGAAAAGGTAGGAGTTTGACCTCCTTACCCTGGGTGCAATTTCTTGCATCAACAGTTCTGGTATGCCTGGTGGGACCAACTAGGATAGGATTTTGTCTAAAGAGTTGAAGAATTTTTGGTGTGTTCTTCAACTAACCAGCTTGTGGAGGCTTTGCATCAAACACTAATGGTGACTCCAAGTTGAATCTGCTGGTTAAGCAACTTGGTGTGATTCAAAAATCATTTTTTGTATGTATAATTCTTTTGTGCAGAATCATGGGTCTTGTGTTCCTTCATATGACTTCGATCAGACTAAAATTTTTTAGAGAATCACCTCAAGCAACTCTCCTAGTTACCCTGTAATGATAAGGGAAATGGCACTGGAGTTTGAGAGGCAAATAATGGAGATTAACAGACTAGAGGAGTAGTACGGGTATCGGTAAGAGCTGATGTATAAAGAGGAGTGTTTGTTTAGGCAAGCATAGGCCTTACAATCCATGGAAGCGGAGCTAGCAAAATGGAGAAATCCATTTTTTCAAGGTAGTCAGCCTTGTGTGCCCCCTCTTATTCTAAAAAATCTGCCTCTTTTGCACCAAATCCTTTTTATTAGATTGCACTTGCTCACTCCAGCTCATCAAATACATTCACTCTCAATCCCGTGCACTTGGCTTTCCAATACTAGAGGGCATCAGAGCAACCTCCCATGGAGATGAACCTTCTGAACTCCTTAGATTGTAAATCTTCCATTTGGGGGAGTACCACCAGCCAGCACATCCCTCTTTTGGAGACTCTTCCAGTGCATCAACAGTCTCATCTTAGCATTCCTCAGCCTCCCCAAGTTTTTCAATGTGATGTGCAAATTTTGAGTTGGAGGAAGGATTGCCAGGAACTAGCCTAGAGCTTTGAAGAGGATCATGCTGATGATCTCCAAGAAAGGCTCCTTCAAGAAAATCTAGCTAGGAGAATTGCAAAGTTGGAGTCCCAAATGAGATTCCTCAGCCAACGTGTAGTGGACCTATCTAAACCCAACCCATCCACACACCTCCAAGAGAGATATTAGGCTGCACCTGATATAGATGAAGTGCTGACCAAGTGGAAAGCAGAGAATCATTCGATTATAGCTCAAGGGCTGCCCCCTCTTCCACATGTTTTCTCCACTTCACCCCTTCTCAAGGAGGAACTTATTTTGCAAGAGATAGGTGAGGAGCAAAAAAACCAATCTGTAGTTCTTCAAGAGGCTATCATGAGCGACAACAAAGGTGGAATCATCATTGATGCTTCTTGTGAAGACCTTATCGGCAGTGGAGAAGATGCAGGTCTTGCATATATGTAGATGTTCCAGTAATATGAGGAGGAACAAATGCATGGTGAGCTCTCTTCCCCACTATTTGATGAACTTCTTTGTTATTTTGATGATGAGGATGACTACGCTGAGGAGCTTGAGTTGGAGGAAAAGGAGAGGTCTATCTTCCTGGGGGAACGCCTTGAAGAAGAGAGTTTTAAAGAAAGAGGTGATGTTCTATGGGATGAACAATTAGTTTGTGATTCCATTTCAGACATCACCATAGTCACACTTCTTCAAGAAGACCAGGAGGAAGTAGACAATGAGCCTGATAGGATTTTGAATGAGGCAGAAGGAAACAAGTTAGACCATGATACATTATAGAAGGAATGTGAAGATCAAAGGGCTTATGGTGATGAGCCAGTAGCCATTGATTTCTTAGTGAAGAACACTAGTATGAGGTACCAACATTTAATAGGCTTCTTAGGACAAACAAAGTACATATATGTCAGAATCATGTTTGATTCTAATCCACTCAAATTCCAGCCAATGCAGGTGACAGGCAGGAGGAGCAGGTCACCAACTCTCTTTTTCATTCAGCCACTTGCCTGGCACCATAAGTCTTCTTGCCAAAAAGGGGACTTAAGAAATTTTCCCTTCAATCTAGGAGGGAGGCGAGCATTCTTGGTTAGTTTTGAATAATAGTTTGTTTTCAGTTTCTTTCCTTCTTTCCCTAAGTGCAGTTGCACAAGTAGTGTTTTTAGCCTTATGTGTTTCCCTTTGCATGTGGGGTAAAGGCTTCATATTTGATTCTCAAATCTTTTAGAGCTGTTGCTAATCTCTTTCATAACTATAATCTGACTCTGTGCCCAATGGACTATAAGGCAACTAGATTCTAAAGCATAGCAGGCATGCTTCCCCTATGAGTTGCCAATTTGTTGACCAATTTTGCCCATAAGCAAAATTTTGATCAACTTCTCCCATGCTGTTTAAGGCCAATTCATTTTTTGGTTGCATCAGTTCAAAGTCAAGTTTAATGCTTCAGCCTTGGTTCAATGATTAAAGTGCAACGAATGGTTCAACCGAATGGTTTAAAGACAAGTTCAAACTGCTTGGTTTAAAGGCATCGGCGCACAGTGGTTGAACCGTTGAACTGATTGAACCAATCTTGGTTCAATGGGTTGGTTCAATGGCTTGGTTCAAGGAGGCTACACTTCAAAGGAAAAGACCTGATGACTTTTGTCAAGGACAGTGACATCCCAAAGGCCATCAATTTTAATGTAATAAACTAGTTATTTGTTTTTGAACTTTTTGAGTGTCAAGCATGGAGGAGCCCAGATTGCAGCAAACCGCCAGGACATTCGCCCCAGGGGAGCCAAAGAGTGATAAAGACAAAACTAAGAAAGGATAAATCAAACAAAGTGACAGATAAGGTGTAGGAGTGACAAGGTGGCCCAAGTGGCAAAGGACAGAGTGAGCTGGTAGTTGATCCAAGTGGTGCCATTTGAGAAGTGACTTTAGTAGGTGGAGCAATCCCTGTGAATTAATCATGAAAGGCATAAACAATTGAGATAAAATTAGTTTTCCTCCATTTTTTATTAAATGGATTGACAAACCATGTAAGTCATCAAAAAAGGGGATGGTTTTCGAGTAGACAAAAGGCGTAGTCCATTTAATTCCTTAAGTAACTTGTTCTTCCTAATGAGAGACGTGACAGGCCAACTTGTCAAAGAAGCGCCAAGTTCTCTTCTTGCTTTTCTCATATATATCACAAACTTCTCATTAAAAAAGAGGGGCTTCCACATTTTTAAAGGGCACAGCTCTACAAAATTTCACTTGGATCAATACAAATGTAGTTTTTTACCTCCATTTAGATAGACATTTTTGTGTATGCATTGAGTGTTTGCTTGTGTCTAGTCATTGTCTTTTGATGCTCTCATAGGTTCAACAGCAGCAGACCTGCTATCTACAAGGTGCCATTGTTGCAACTAACAAGAAAAGAGTAGTATTTGGGAGTGAAGGAGTAGAAGAAATTACTTCATAAGTGTGTGTTTCACAACACCTTGGGTGACCTCTGTTTTGGATTTTCCATTGAAGCCTCCCTACTAGTTTCTTGCAGCTTGGTCCTTCTGCCAAGTGCGTAGAGTATGTATGTATTTGCCTGATTCTGAGAGTGGATGTGTGAAGGTTAACATTTTATTTTGGTGTATCACCTCTTTTAGAGTAGGTTGTTTGTTTTCTACCTCTTCCTCCCTTTCCCCCCCAGTTTATCTATATATCTATATTTTGCACTGCCTAAAACAAACAATGATACATCAAAGGGAGCTAGCCCTTAACTAGAGACTCTCATCTCCTGCTTCACCATCCCACAGGCGAGAGAGGAGTTTCCATGTTGTGAAGAAAAGGTAGGAGTTTGACCTCCTTGCCCTGGGTGCAATTTCTTGTGTCAACAGAGAGTTATGTCACATTTGAGCCAACATGAGAAATTATTCATAGGTGACTAAAACATACCAAAATGGTCTAGACCTTCAAGAATAGAGACATGCCTATTAGGCCTAAAGCATAAGTGGGGGGTTAGTATTACTTATAGCATTAGATGGGAATTATAATTAATTATAAAAAAATTTAAGGGATTTATAAGGTGTGTTATAACTTATATTATGCACAATATTTCATAAGAAAGCCACTTTTGGCTTAAGACCAACTCAAACCTATGTAGAATGGTAGACCAAACTTGAGAGGCCCTTTTGAGATGCCCACACCTACTTGGAGGTTATGCATGGGAATATTAGGAGTTGGGGGATGATGAACAAGGTATTGAGAAATGATTTTTTGATTTTTTTTACCAATTAGATGTCAAACCTGTATAAACAATCATTAAAGGGTAAATTCACTCTAAACCCTCCTAAACCCTAGATAATGACCTGATTGGGAAAACAAGGAGATGCATCCAAATGGACTAAAATTTCTTGGGAGATGATTTTAGGTTGTATATAACTCTCCATGAATCCTCTCCATCAACTTTAGTACTTCCTTACTTGTACAAATAGATAGTAAAATGGCTATATTTGACTATTTTTGGTGTTTTGGAGGTTCTAGGGAGAATCAAAAGATGAAAAATACATTGGGAGAAATATTGGTACTTGATATAATCCCTCATGTACATTTATTAAAATATTATATCTCATAAGTACTTATGCAAGTTCCTTCATCTTAACCAGTCTAAATTGACATAATGAACAAGATAATGGGAGAGTGACAACTTCAAGTGGGAGGCCTTTTAAGTACTACCTAGGAAATCTTAGTCTTGAAGGGGTCTTGAAAAGTGTCATTCACTCCCTTTTATGGATCATATTGGAAAACTAAAGGCAACCTTGGTGACAAGTGTGAAAAGTGAGTGAAAGAGGAGTTATTTGGATTGTAGGTAGTGATAACTCATATGCAAAAGAATCTTGATGATTAGTAATGCAACCAATGCATGGTATATCATTAATAAAACCCATCCCAATTATTTCAATCATCGCATATGTCCTTATATACTTATGTAATGTTCCAAAAGGGCTAAATGATGAAGGCATTTTTTTTTGAAAGCCTAAGCAATCCTACGCCACATTTCATGAGTTTCATGACTTGGAGGGACATTTGCCCTATGAGACCTTACATGGTATATCTCCTAATTCATTCTCCTACATGTGTAACTCCTCCTATCAGCTTGAAAAGTGTTATTATGACTCTTTGACTTCTCACTTCTCTCTCAAGTTTTATAAGTAGTAGCCATTTTGGCTCTTGTAGAAATATACCACACCATGTATGGCAAAGCCCTACTAGAATGATATTGTATTTTAACTTTTAAAAATTAATGATAGTTTGGTTTTGAGTTCATGAACATTTTTTTAAGTGTGCAAAGTGATGTATGGTGAAGTTAGTGATAATCTTCTATCCTTGCTTCCCTTATCCTCTCATGTTTATGCAAGAGTTCTTATTCTAATATGTCATATAGAGTGTAGTCAAGTGTGTTAGGATCCTCAAGTGTGTTAGGATCCTTTTAAGTCTATAATTATTCTTAAAGTTTTTATTCTACCCTCTATTTCACTTACCTTGTGTTATCTCACACACATCAACTCTATGTTGAAAAACTTATGTTATAACCTTTTAAGACTTAGAAGCTAGTTTGTATGCCTTGTTTCTTAGTGAAAGAATTATGATGGTCATTTGGAAATAATCTTGGTGTATCAACCCCTTAGATTAGTTTAATTTCATTAAAATTATAACTCTTTTCCTCACAAAAAATGAGTTAGGTGATAAACATTTCAAGGTATATTCAGGAAGCTATCCCTTAAACCTATGTTGGCGTAATTACATTGTTAGCATAATAGTTTGATATCTATTATGGTAGATTAGTTATTATATTTGTAATCAGTTAAAATAACATTGATTGGAGGACAATTTAGGTGTCACCTAGATGCTCTATCAGTTACATAACAGTTACCAAATTATAGTTATGTTAACTACTTTTCCATTGTATTTATTCAACCTCTATTCAATAATAATTATTTAAGCATTTAGTCATCATTTTCCTTCATTGGTATTAGAGCGGCTATATTTGAGAGAATGGGTTTTTAATGGTGTATGGGGTAGCCTACTATAATTCATGGGTCACCCCTTCCACGTTGTTACATTTACCTTACCAACATCTCAAGCTTGAAACCCATGTGCTTATATATATTCTTTGCTATCTGCCATCATTGAATATTTCTATAGGTTGGAATTTGCATCAACCAAGAGTTTCTTTTAATTTTGTAGTCCCACAATGCCATCCAAACTATCCAAATCTGTATAAATTGGCATGATTTCCATGGTAATAATTTATCCAATCTTGAAGGCATCTTAGAGGTCTATGGACATTCTAGTCTGGCATCAAAATCAATTTTTGAATTGACTGTGTCATGTGGACATCTACGCTCATATGTGTATGTTCCATTATTCCACACATTTTACATTTGCTACTCTCATATAAATTTATTATGCAACCTTTTTTTTGCATCTATAAATCTATATACTCAATCACAAGCATTGAATTGGCATTTATAGAAGGTCAAATTTTTCATTAAGATGATATAGATAGTTAGTGATCTCAATCAGATCGATGTCTAGCATAGTCTAGTGGTTACATGAATTGAGGAGAAGAACTATTAGAGACTTGCCTTTTAATGATTCATAAAATTAAACAAATAGGTTATGCACACAGAAGATTATAAATTGCTCCTTTATACATAATTTTTACTAGCTAGTCTTAGTGATAGAGATACCATCACGTTTCCATCTTGGCATCCAAGTTGGCTTTTAGGTAGTTATTCAGTTTTAGTCAATGATTTTTTAGTCTTTAAAGTTTTGGTTTATTTTATTTAAAGGGTGAGAGTCATTCTTTTAAATAATATTTTTAAGGTGTCATTAAGTCCAATGTTTTGTTTGGTATTTTTTAAATTATGGTTCATATCTTATATTAGAGTTTTTATTTATGTTAAAAATTTATTATTTGTGAAAAACTTAAAGTTGTTGGTTTCATTAACTTTAATTAGTTATTTTGAGTTTCGAGTCAAAGGTGTGTTTTTCAAAGTCATTTAGGTAAATTAGGTTAAAATAATTTTTATGAAAAATGTTAAAAATTAAAAATGAGTTATAGTGTCAGTTTTATGTTAAAATTGTCAAAATCCAATTTTTTTAATATAAGGATGCATTATTACTTGTACGTGACATCCTGAGTCCAATGTTGTAAAATATCAAATGGGTCCAAACTATGGGGAGATTTCTCCTCATATAATTGAGCTTTAAATCTTCATTTACTGAGTGAAGTAACATCATTCACTAGAGGCTGGAGGATACATAGAGGCTGGAGGACATTTAGCATCCTCTCATGAGTCACCTACAATGGGGTCACAACATTGTTATGGTGACAAATTTTGGTGTGTTTGTTTATGTTTTGTAGTGTGTTTTTCAATAAACTACTGAGCACTATTTTATAGTTTGGTACCTCCTAAAAAAGAATGTTATGGGGATAAAAATCACTAAAGTATCACTTGGTTCTTGTAAAAGGGTTTGTGGTAATCTAAAAAACCACTGAAGTATAGTAGAAACCTCTTGCAACCCTCCAAGTTCATGGTCAACATGTAGCAAAAAACCATATGCGTTTGTGGTAATCCTCATAATCCAAGAAACCACTGAAGGTGTTAGTAGAGAGAAGTGTTCATGTCACTTCTAGGTTTTTAGTAATCTTACAATGAAAAACTAAGGTGACACCAAGACCTTAAAGCCACAAAGATGGCATGCCACCTTAGAAAGTGAGCACGCTACACAGAGAGTGTAAATCTTTTTACAGTGTTTGTAATAAAGGGGGGCTATTATCAATAAAAATAATGTTTGTAGAAATAATGTAATTAAGGGGGGAATGTTGGTGTAATTACATTGTTAGCATAATAGTTTGATAATCTATTATGATAGATTAGTTATTAGATTTATAATCAATTAACATAACATTGATTGGAGGATAGTTTAGGTGGCACTAAAATGCTCTAATAGTTACATAACGATTATCAAATTATATTTATTATAACTATTTTTCCATTGTATTTATTCAGCTTATGTTTAATAATAATTATCGAAGCATTCAGTCATCATTTTCCTTCAACCTAGATATCTACTTCTACCTATATGTACACCCACATACCTAGAAATATTCCCATGTTGCCCAAATCTAGAAGAGGCTTGAACACCCTCTTCTAGGGTATAAGATTTGGCAAAAATAGTTATAGAATGCCGAGTGAGACCATTGTCTTCAAGATAACTTGTCAAGGTGAATTTTTGTCTTGATAACATCAGTTGTAAATTGGTGTTCTACTCATCATTTAGCAACTCCATTCAAGGTAAAATTTGGTTCAAGGCCATTATTTTTTTCATTTATTTGCTCTCATACTTCATGCTACTTACTAGGTCATCATTTAGTAGAGTTTTCAATCTTATTAATCCACTTATCCAATGTGAACTTCCTCTTGAAGTTTAATACCCTCATCCTAATCTGCCTTTTGAAGAACAAGAATATTTTTGCTAGCCTAGGAAGTGAAGAGGTGGAAGAAATTGTAGAACTTTAAGGAAACATGGATAGGCCTCATTCCTTCCATACCTTTAATAATAAAAATCCAATTCATCTTCAAGCATATGATTCCATTCCCCCTAATGCCATAAAGAGTGTGCCCACATTAAATGGTGAGAGTCATATTACACCTAGTGAACACATCAGGCATATCTCAATTTTTTTGTAGTTTCCATAATGTCACTCATGACAACATTAACATTAGACTCCTTTCCATGTCCCTTAGAGGGAAATAACTTTATTGGTATAGGAATTTTCCCAATGGATGCATCACATCATGGGATGATTTTGAAGTGTTGTTAACTTATAGAATTGAATATGAAAGTGGACATACCTCTCTCATACATTAGCTCAATATGATCAAAAGAGGATCCAAAGGGACAATTCATGACTTCAATGAGAGGTTTAAAAAGACTTGGTATAGATTTCATCCTCCCATGAGACCACCTACTAGATTTTTTTTCCCTACCTACTTGAGAGCCATTGGTATCAATAATGCTATCATGCTTTAATCCATGGGTGGTTTCACTCTTCTTGGAGTATATGAACTTGATATTAAAGCTGAGAATGGTCTTATTCAAGATGGAATGTTTCATCATAAGGTTTATATTCCTTTTCTTCCCAATACTTTTTTTAATACTCCAAGTGTGGCCCAAGTTCCCAATGCTAATACCAAGCCTAGAACTACTCTTAAGAAGGTAGATGAAACTAATCCATATGCAAGAATTCAAGCCTTAAAAGATAAACTTAGGAAAGAGAGAATGAAAAGAGGTTTCTATTAAAATAATTATCCTTATCAACAAAAATATGGGAGAGGAAGAGGTCAAGAGTATCCTAACTTTAATAGGCCTGCTAATGTGTACAATCCCAATTCCACTACCAATGCAAGGGAGATGGTACTGAGGCATAGTAACTTGGTATAAGGAGAAGATTGGAAATAAGGCCAATTTATGGATGAAAATTACAATGGATATCAAGCTATTTTTTCTCAAGGAGGGGTCACTCCTCTCCTATCAATTGAAGATGAGATCATGATGCAAATAAATGAGGCATGATAGCCTCAAGGAGAAAGCTTCACCAACTTCTTGATAGAAGACACTTTTATAATCAATAAAGGAGCCTCTTTTGTACACAATACAAGGTTAAAGATGAAGGATCTATGAAGTGAAAATATCATGCCTACAAGTTCATAAAATCTCCTTCTAAGGCAATAAAGTATGGTTGCAAGCATGGCATTTCTAAACATACCTTCACCTCCTCCAAGTAAAAATGTGGTAAGATCTCATTAATGTATCTTAATTCATCAAGTTAAAATCAATCCTTTGCCTCTAAGGACTCAATATAAGGTGATTACTATTGCCCTAAACATAATATATTATTTGAAATTTTCCAAAGCATCAATCTCTTTATGGGATGTCCTCCATATGCCTGGCCAAAAGGAGCTATTACAAAAGTAGCTATCCACTATCCTTACTAGTCCTTCACCTTCAAGTCAAGGTCATAATCATGTTGTTAATTAAAATTACCTTAATACTATTATTGAACCATTTACTAAAGCTAAGAAGCCTCCACCATTCTACCTCACTCTCATAGAGGGTCAAAAATTGGTTTGCACTTGCATAGTTGATAGTGGTGCTTCTACTTCAATCATGCCCAAAGTTGTAGATGATAAGTTGGGCCTACAATATGAGCCTCATATAAAAAGAGTAATCCAATTTAATGGTACACTTTCTAAGATAGTCGGATTGATAAAAAATTTGAAGTTTTTTTTGCATGATTATCCTAGCTTTCCCATCCTTCAAGACATAGTTGTTGTTGACCTCCCAGCTCACTTTGCAATATACCTTTCATGAGAATTTACAACCATGATAGGTGGCTATCTCTCAACTAATTGGTCCTTCTTAGAATTTAGGACAATATATGGAGCCAAGGTGACCATTAGAACTTAGCTTCTTGTAAGGTTTCACATTGAGCCCTACATTGAAACAAGTTCTAACTTGAATTGTGTTGTACATGAGGAGGAGTCTATTTTTTCCTTTTTTAATATAGTGTAGATGATTATGAACATGATACTTATGCATTATTTGAGTAAAATAACCTTAGTACTTATATCATGCATGAATAGCCATTTGAAGGGGCTGAGGTAAGTGTCAAACATTCCTTTTCATAAGTTATTGACAGTAACTATTTGATTCATGTTTATGATGAGGATGGATTGAAGAATCTAATTAATCACTGTGGAAGGAGGAATGATGTATTTCTTCCTAACGTTGATGAATCTACCCTTGATGATGATATTTGTGGAAAAAAAAGGATGATTTATGGCAAATTTTTAATGTCATTTGTCAGGATTTTGACTAGTTGAGTAATGTTCCTTCTCCTCTAAAAAATTGTATATCTGATGTGTTTGCTAATGAGACTAATGAGAAAGCTCTTGAGTGTTCTAAAAAATATGAAATTAGGGTCCATGCTATGAAATAAGATGAACATTTTACTATTCTCTAAAAGCCTACAGTCCTAGAGGGATCTCATAAAGTGGTATATTTGGTTATGCTTCAAGGATAGTCAAAAGCTACACCTAATATAAAATCATTTATAAAGGTGTCAGAACATGGTGAAGACCGGTTTGAGGGCTCTAAGCATTAAGTGTATCATGCACAAGAAGATAGAGAGGTTGATACAACTATCATACATCCATATCTATAGTTTGAGGAAAGTATGTCAAAGATGGCAAAGATCAATCAAATTGCATCTCCAATCAAGGATCTTAGAGAGAAAGAAATAGCATTCATGAAGGATCCAAATATCCCATTTGCAGGCATGAGAAGGCATACATTTGGTAAGCCTCTTCACCATACACCTTCATGGAGTGATAAAAATACAAGGGGAACTATTTTTAACCTTGGTTGAGGTGTGATCAGATGTTCACCTCAAAAGTATGGTTTTGTAAATAATATAATAGGTTTGTATGTTTTCTTTTAGTTGTGTTGTGTTCCATAAGTGTTCTAGCTAAACACATGTCTATTTCCCCTTGGTTTATTTTTTTGTGTGTGCCTTTCCTTTGTATTTTTTATGGTGTCAAAGGTAAATTATGTGTCAAATTGGTATACATATGACTCCATGGCTCAATGGATAGGATTAGGCAACTAGTATTGGCATAGAAAGCATACCACACTTGGGAAATTGCCAAGAATATTAACCATTTTTACAACAAGTCAAAATGGGTCTACCCCCTATAATCAAAAAATTGATATAGGGGTCTAGTATAATGTCATAGGGGGTGTTATAGTTTTTTTGATGTCATTTAATGTCTTATTAGACTTAGTCATGGTCTAATTAGTCTTTGTGTCATTTGATGTCATTTAGGAGTCATTTTAGAGCATTAAATTCAAGTGGTATAGTTTTCCAAGTAAGATAAGTGTTACAAATTCCTCCTAAATGTCCAATATGTTATTCACTATTAGACATGTTAGGACTAACTAAAACTTGTAGGTTCCTAACTAAAAATCAAGTAAGTGGAAAAGGAGTTTCAAAGGTTGTTTGACCTATAAAAGAGAGTGGCACATGGAATAAGGTTATGGGGTGGATCTTAAACTTCATCAAACTCATTTCCAAGGTTGACATGCTTTAGAAGTTCTAAAAATGGTCAAAAACCATTATGTTCCTTCATCACCCTTCTAGACATGCAAAACCAATCAACAAGGTTCTCTTTAGTTGATCCAGAACTCAAAAGTTCTAGTTGACGAATATTTCAATAACATATAAATAACACAATAACAATGGATTCTCTGAGAAGAGACATCGCATTACTTAACAACTACAATACAAATATAGGCTTATCTTTGAAAAGAGATGTTTTGTTGAATCAAAAAAATTGTAGATATGAAACATATGCTTATCTTTGAGAAGAGACGTCTACTTTCCTTTTTGGGTTATAATGCATCTATACATGTTTTGAAAACATCGAGGGATTGAGTGGCTCGATGAATTAACAAGTGATGATTTAAGACTGAGTGGCTCAAGAGAAATAACTGTCACTGACAAATTGACGTCCTTGAATTAAAACAATATAGCACTCGAGGACATAATGGCTCGAGGAAATAACTGTCACTGATAATGTGACTTCCAAGAATGAAAACAATACAAAATTCAAGGAATTAACTGTCACCCAACAATTTGGCATCCAAGATTTAAAACAATACAAAGCTATGCGCAGCCCTACCTAGTCTACCAGCCACCCACTCTGGGGCCTTACAATAACTGCTTCAGTAGCTGCGGTCCATTGTACTGCCGCATCTTGGCACTTGTTATACCACTCAAATTATCACCTAGATCATTCCTCCCTCTTTCAAAAGTAATGGTCCCCATTGTGTCAATGTTCCCCCTCAGGTGTGGTAGTTGTGTCTTGAATTGATTCCCAATGCACACTTGGAAGGGACTGTGGTTTATGGAACTGTGTGAGGCCCAATTGTTCACCATTTCTATCTGACCATTAGTCTATGGATGGAAGGCTGTGAAATTCTTTACCATGATATCTATTTGCTTTTGTTGTTGTGTTGTCAAGGCTATAACATTGGCCCTTTTAGATTCATGTGGCTTGACCACCATAAAAACAAATTTCTTGGTGCTAAGTAGAGAGATAGATGTGGAAGGTGGTACTTCTGGTACCCTATAGTGCCATGTTCCAAGAGTGAGAGTGATCCATCTAGTTCTTGATTCATATATACCATGTCAATCATACATGAATGGCTGACCAAAGAGTACATCACAAACATCTAGATTGACCACATCACATAAGACCTCATCTTGGAAAGGTTGTATTGCATATGATGAGAGAAGACATTGGTGGGCAACATGGAGGTTTCTCCCTAGACTCATCCATCCAATACTATATGGTTTTGGGTGAGGCTTCATGGATAGATTTAGGCTTTTCAAAACATTAGTAGAGATTAAATTCTTTTGACTTTCGCTATCAAGAATGAAATCCAGAGGCTTACCTTTCACCCATAACTTAGAGTGAAACTACCTTTCCTTATCATCTAGCATCTCGTCATGTGTCTGTGATGAAGCTACGATGGCTTTAGGATTAGCATCTATAATTTCTTCTTCAACCTCTTTGATTGCAAGGTCTGTATGAGGTAGAGCAATAGATGTTGAGGATGGTGACTCAGAAAGCAGTGATTTGATAGCTTGACATTCTTCTTTGGAGTGAGTTCCATATTTTTGATAACCACACCACTTCCCAGTCTTTTCTTCCTTTTGCTTCCAATTTTGGCCTTGTGTTTGACCTTCTTTATCACTTTTCCATTTTGAAGATTGATTCTTTATATTCATTCTTCCATGCTTCTGCTCAATCTTTACTGTGAACTTGTATGCCTCACCGATGGTTTCCAAATTGTAGAGTTCCATTTCTCCCCTATGTACCATTATAATCTGCCATGATATTTGAGAACCTTGTGTTTCTCACTTTCTTAGATGCCCAGTCTCATAGATAGAGAATGAAAAATGTCAGTGTAATCTTGGACAAATTTTTCCTTACCTTGGCAAAGTTGTTGCAACTGTATGTATAGATCATCATATGCTCCGATGGGATACTATTCTTCTTTTACTGCTTCCATAAAATCATCCCAAGTAGGTTCCACCCTAAGGCCAATGATATCGGTACTGAACCTCTTTTTGTATACTTCCCACTAGTTTTTCATGGGAAATGATGATTTCAAAATATCAAAAGTGATCTTTTCTCCATCGGTGAACTTATTTATAGAGAATTAGGAAGACAGTTGATCCAACCAATTTTCCACTGCATCAACATTGATTTTGCCTTCAAATGTGGGAATATCAAAATTTACCTAAAACTTGAAGGGTGTTGGGGCACTAAAAGGAATTTCCCTCGATGAGGATCCAAGATGTGTAGCCATAGTGCCAGAATTTCCCATCAAAAGTATTTGAAGAAGCTGAGCAAATTGTTGGAGCATCTGTGCTTATTACTGCTGGAGGGCTTCATTCACCATTTCCTTGAAAGGATCAGTTGTCTCGATGTCATCTTCCATTTGAATTCATTTGGGGTGCACAGGTGGAACATTTGGAATCTCTATCACTTCCCACCCAAGTTTCTTGTATCTTGACCTCGTCCTCGGGATCATACACTCTCAAGACAAACTGCTCTAATACCACTGATCTAGAACTCAGAAGTTCTGGTTGATGAATATTTTAATAGCACAGAAATAACACAATAATAATGGATTCTCTAAGAAGAGACATCATATTACTTAACAAACATAATACAAATATAGGCTTATCTTTGAAAAGAGATGTTTTGTTGAATCAAAAAACTTGCAGATATAAAACATACGCTTATCTCTGAGAAGAGATGTCTGCTTTCCCTTTTTGGGTTATAATGCATTTATACATATTTTGAAAATGTCAAGGGATTGAGTGGCTTGAGGAATAAATGAGTGATGATTTAAGACTGAGTGGCTTAAGAGAAATAACTATCACTGACAAATTGATGTCCTTGAATTAAAACAATACAGCACTCGAGGACATAATGGCTCGAGGAAATAACTGTCACCGACAATGTGACTTCCAAGAATGAAAACAATACAAAATTTGAGGAATTAAGTATCACCTGAGAATTTGGCATCCAAGATTTAAAACAATACAAACCTATGTGCAGCCCTACCCAGTCTACCAGCCG
The DNA here is from genome assembly GCA_037957365.1 of Torreya grandis. Taxonomy (NCBI): domain Eukaryota; kingdom Viridiplantae; phylum Streptophyta; class Pinopsida; order Cupressales; family Taxaceae; genus Torreya; species Torreya grandis. The sequence goes on from JARHVA010004109.1 coordinate 1,081,139, forward strand.
CCTGCTCTGGGGCCTTACAACAACCGCTTTGGCAACCGTGGTCCATTGTACTGCCGCATCTTGGCACTCGTTATACCACCTAAATTGTCACCCAAATCATTAGTATGGTCAATATAATATTTTTCAGGTCAAATGCCTTAGGTTGTGATAGTATATTAAATTATCTTCAATTTCATGTATGTATTTCAATTAATTATGGTTGATACTTTATCAATAATCTTTAACAAGTTGACTACATTTTTATGCTTGTTGTTTCCCACACCCTATACATTTTGCTCTTATTTGAGAAATTTTTCACAAATAAATTGTTTAATATAATTACAAATTATTTTTAATCTCTCCTCTCATGTATCCCATGTTTGTTTTCAAGTTTATAAATGATTTCATGGGCCAAATAGTTTAGGTTGCAGGTTAGTGTCACCAAGTGAGGTTGCAGTTAAGTTTCACTACTTATAGAATGTTAATTTATCTACAAGGGTTTAAAATGAGTTTAATATGATGTGTTTCACGTATTTCATGTCATTAAATCCTCCTTTCATCTAATATTACCCTCTGAGATCAACATCATGAAGAACACAGTCATATGGAGTACAAAGTTAGCCTTTTGCTTGTTTTCAACTACAGTCATAGCATATGAAAGTTTTCATGATGCTCATGGAGGTATGAAAAAGACTCAAATAGGTGTTTTATATATCCTTAAAATAGTATCAATCATGCTAATCCCCTCTAATTGGCACAAGAAGTATTACAATAGTTAATACCTCTACATACACAGTCATACTCCATTAATATACACCTACATGTGTAATGGAGAGAATGTCACATTAGAACAAGGATAATTCATCTTGTTTCAGGTCTTGTAATGTTTTGAACTCAATTTTAAGAGGTTAAGAGAATAAGAATTTTTGAATACTAATACACCATGTGCATTCCTCATGTTTTCATCCACTTCCTTATCTGCAACTTCCATCAACAACTACAGGGGAGCAATAATATTGAGTTGGTGATATTGAAACTTGCTTAAAGTATTTAAAGGTTATAAAGATGCAATGGGAGCCCTTGAGAAGTTATAAACCTAGTTATAAGGTCGCATATCCTTCACATTACCTACATTTACATTTACTTCCCAACAACTTGAAATGTCCACCTATAAGTGGCTTATATAGAGAGTTAAAGGTATTGTACGGAGGAGGTTTGACATGCCTTAAAAACCTATTAAGGGTTTTAGAGGTTAGAGACACATTGACAATCATAAATAAGTTATTATATGGGTATGAAAATGTATTATGTAATCTTCAAAGTTGAATGACTGTGTTTAGGAATAATTTCCCTAAAACAAAAAAATAGAGCACTCAACACTTTTAGGGTTAACATATGATGATGTCACATAATTTTGATCAATATAAATGTTTATATCTTGTAGCATAAATATAGGGGAAGATCTATGCAAAAATAAATGGGTATGTGACTAGAAGAACATGGTGTTTGGATACCTCAAAATCATGAATTTATTCACTAGAGTTCTGTAGTGATGTCTACAAGATTTGAGTTCCAAATGACCTTCACACCTAAGTTTGTAGAATAAAGACATACATTAATGTCTAATTGATAATATTGTGTTTATTAACACACCAATGCTTCAAATAGAATAAATTAAGGATGGAATACTATGTTTTTGCCCCTATGAACACCTATAAGTGTTCTTTGCCTAAAATAGTTGACCTACAGTTGACTATGGAGTCCTACAAGTCCATGGTATGAGCTCAACCATGGAAACCTAAAAACATAGAGATGCATACAAGTTAAAAATACTACCAAGGTTATCTAAATAATATGTATAAATTATTTCAAAGTGGATTCTCCCCTACAAGACCCTGCTTGTTTCAACACAACCAACTGTAATTGACTATAAGAGGAGAGTGAATAAAGGTGTGATGTTATGAGGGTTGGTATTGCATGAGAATGATGTAGATAGGTAAAAATAGATTAAAAATGACATTTTAAATATTTAATAAGGTCTTATACATTATTTTCAAGGCCTAAAATATGAAAATTCACCTACAGGTGCCTCTTCCAAAAAAGAAACACAATCTGCAATCTAGACCAATCATGTAGAGAGGTATGCAATGAGAAATGTTGGCAAGGTTTATATGGTAAGTATGTATGGAAACACCTTAATAATGGTTTAAATTACCTTGGTATACCATCATATAGTATAAACAATGTAGAGAAAGGCTCAAATAAGGCAACACATAATCTATAATCAGGACCCTGCACACAGTGACATTCCTCACATGTCTATCTTGGTATTTTGATCATATAATGGTGATAAAGGCATGGTAAGACATTTTTAATTGTTTTATATTGTCCCTAACACATTATATAACCTCTAATATCATCCTTTTCCTTTGGACAATAGGGTGAGTACCCTCTATTTTGTCTTAGATAGAGGGTACTCCTGTATGATGCAAACCTGCAAGCTTTGAAGAAAGGGGATAACAATATGAGATAGGTGTTGGTGAGACTTGAGACATATAAAACTGGTTTTGAGAGTTATGTCACATATATACCAATATGAGAAACCATTCATAGGTGATTAAAACATGCTAGAATGATCTAGACCTTCAAGAATGCAAACAGGCCTAAAGCCTAAGTGGGAGGTCAGTATCACTTCTAACATTAGATAGTAATTATAACTCATTAAAAAATGTTTTTAGGGAGTTATAACGTATTTTTAAACTTATATTATGAATAATATTTCATAGGAAAGCCAATTTTGGCTTAAGACCAGCTCAAACCCAATGGAGAATGGTAGACCAAGCTCAAAAGGCCTTTTTGAGATGCTCACACCTACTTGGAGATTATGAATGGGAATATAAGGAGTTTTGAGATGATGAATAAATTATTGAGAAATTATTTTTTGGAATTTTTTCACTAATTGAACATCAAACCTGTATGAACAATCATTAGAGGGCAAACTCACTTTAAACCCTCCAAAATCTTGGATAATGACCTAATTAGGAAAAAAAGGAAGGATATTAATCTAAATGGACTATAATGGATTGGTAGATTATTTTAGGTTGTAGATAACTCTCCAAGGATCCTCCCCATCAACTTGAGTACTGCCCTACTTGTACAGATAGATACGAAAATGGCTTTCTTTGATTATTTTTGATGTTTTTCAGGTTCTAGGAGAATCAAAGGATGAAAACCACATTGGGATAAATATTATGAATTAAGATAATCCCTCATGTCCATTTATTATAGCATAATATCTCAAAAATTCACTTCAAGTGCCTTCATCTTAGCCAGTTTAAATTGGTATAGTAAACAAAATAGTGAGAGAGTTACAAATTTAAGTGGGAGGCCTTTTAAGGAATGACAAAGAAATATAAGGCCAAGAGGGGTCTTGAAAAGTTTTATTAACTCCCTTGTATGGATCACATTTTAAAACTGAAGGCAACGTGCATGCCAAGTGTGCATGGTGAGTGAAAGAGGAGTTACTTAGACTGCAGGTAGTGATAACTCATATGTAGAAGAATCATGATGATTAAGGATGAAAAAATGCATGGTTGAGCATGTATAAACCCCTCCTTATTTAAATTATCACATTTTTCCCTAGATAGTTGTGGGATGTTCCAAAAGGGCAAAATGATGAAGGCAGTTTTTTGATTAAGCAAAAAGAATCCTACACCACATTTCATGAGTTTCATGACTTGGAGGGACATTTTTCCTATGAGACCTTACATTTTTTGTCTCCTACTTAATTATACGACATGTATAACGCCTCCTCTTATCTTTAAAAGTGTTCTTATGACTCTTATACTTCTACTTTATCACTTCTCTCTCAAATTGTATAAGTAGTAACCATTTTGGCTCTTGTAAAGATATAACACACCATGTATGGAAAATAATTTCTATAATGACATTCTATTTCACATTTAAATAATTAATTCAAGTATGAGTTTTAGTTTATGAACATTTGTCTAAGTTTGTATAGTGATGTATGGTGAAGTTAGTGATAATCTTCTATCCTTGCTTCCCTTATCCTCTCATCTTTATGCAAGATTTCATATTCTAATAGGTCATATAAAGTGTATTAAAGTTCCTTTATGATCCTTTCAAGTGTATAATTATTCTTATAGTGTGCATTCTATCCTTTGGTTCACTTACCTTGTGTTTTCTCATACACACCACCTTTATGTTGAAACACTTATGTTAGAACCTTTTAGGACTTATAATCTAGTTTGTATGCCTTATTTCTTAGTGAAAGAAGTATGATGTTCATGTGTAAATCATATTTATGCTTCACCCCCTTATATTAGTTTCATTTCATGCAACTTCTAACTCTTTTCCTCACAAATAACTAGTTAGTTAGGTGATAAGCATTTCAAGGTATATTCAAGCAGCTAGACCTTAAACCTAGAGGTCTACTTGTACATATAGGTACACCCACATACCTATAAGTATTCTCATGTTTACCAAATATTTAAGAGGATTGAACACCCTCTTCTAGGGTGAAATATTTTTTTACAATAGTTCCTTAACCACCTTTTCACAATTGGAAGATATTTTCATATTAACTTTAAATATACATAAGGTTCCTAGACTTACATTTGAACATTTTCACCACTTCAAAAAATATGATGATGAGTTCCTTCAATAAAATTATATTTGATTTAAAATTACATCATATTCCTTCACATATATACCCTTGGATTTATAATTTCAATTCATTTTAGTAGATGCCTTCTTTCTCCATTAAAATAAAGAGCATTACATAAGCAATACACATCATTTATCCACTTATATGTGGATGCACATATATATGATTAATTATTACTCAAATATATTAAATATCTTAACATATCTCATTCCAAAACAAAATATTTATACCAAATGAACATGAGGAAGATGAACTACCAACTGAAGATCACAAAAAAATATGTGGCATTCCTAACAACTATATGACAACCCTATAATATTTACTCAGTATGGGAACAATCCATGATGAAAATTTTAAATAAATAGTTCCAACTACACAGAGTAAAAAACATCCACACCAAAAAAATTTAACAATGACACTATTTATGGGTGGTACTTATTTTTAGCATAACCGTATAGACCCTTTAAGAAAATAAATCCATTGTATTATAAGATGTTTATCATAAATTGGCTATCATCATAAAGTATTAATTAAAAAATGAGTATGGAAGGAATAATTAGTCTACATCATGATAATAATTTTATATTCTCCTTGTGTGGCTTGAATAAAAGTTTGGATTATGCCCCATACATCCCAATATTCATTTACATTGGGAACATTTTTTCTATACCAAATGGAAGGTCAAATTGACTCAAATCAACAAGGTATATCCCTTTTTAATAATGGAAAATAATTCCACATACCACATGATGGTGATTGTCCTTACACTACATAAAAAATTGTCAATAAGTACATTTCATACACCATTTTCACCTCTCCAACCATCATCTAGATGATTCAATTAATCAAACTTGAGATTTCAAAAATCAAAAAATCAAAAAAAATCAAATATTCAAGAAAACAATAAAACATCAAAATAACCTGAAAAGTATAGAAGTATTAAGCATCCCCATGTTTAATAACTCATTAGCACCTATTTTTTTTCTTCAAGTTATTATATAGCATATTATTTAATTTCTATACACATACATGTTTCACATACATTTGAGTGTGATACATGCATACTATAGATACATGATATAAGAAAATATAGATGTTGAATCTCTTCTCTACCTACATCATATAGTATGTTGGGGGCATATGCTTCCTTGATCATTATTGATATAAGATACATATCCTTTATTATCATTTCTACATTATCATGTTTGGGATTATATACTAACACTTATACATGTATATATCAATGCTCATAATATTTCATAGTATACCTGATGTGTTATGTTACATGACATTTTTTGTTAACACGCATATGCAAGGACTAGTATGATATGATTATGTTGGTTGTATATAATTAATTTATTCACATTTTCACTTCCTTGAGTGTATTTCATTACTTTCTATTATCTTTATTATGGAAAATTTTAGTATGTTCCTTTCCTATTGGCCCCTATGCCATTATATGTGGTTTAGACATTTGAATATGTCATTATATGTTGATTAGACATTTGAATATGTAATTTCCTTTAGAATATGTATAATTTGGACATTCCCTTCATATGAGGTCTCTTTGGACCATTATTTGGCATTAAATTGAGTGTTCTTGTTTGTTTTATTAATAGTTTATTCAGTTTGTATTATTACTTTCTAGATGTTTCCATGATACATATCATGTATCATAGGGTTTGATGTGATTACATACTATGATCTATATTTATATATCTAATTAGACATGTTATTCTTGTATACTGCATGATTCATACATAGAATATATAGTTACCATATCCTTTTGAGGTAAGTTACCTGTTAGATTCTATTTCCCTCACCTCAAAAGGGGGCATATAATGGGTACATGTCATAAAGGCATGACCTCCACATTTTACATAGTTTCCAAATTTTAGTGGCAGAATGTCATGAAGTCATCACTTCAACACTTACTCAATTATCATTTTCTCTAAATTTTAGTGGGGGCATGTCACAAATATATGACTTCCACACTTGTAAAACTACAGTTACATGATTTAGATATACACTTGGGTCATAATCCTATGCATTTCACTACTTTTTCAGAGATTTGAAATAGAGTCTTTCATATTTATGATAGATAAAATTTGGTTTACGACAAATTAAAAGTGTATATGTCATAATATTTCACCAAAAAAATCAAATTTTACTAATTATACTTCCAAAATACTATTACCAAGAAGCATTGATTACACCATGAAGTATTAGTATCAAACATTCTCTATCTACGACAACAAGTTTTATTTATATGTTAAATTTATTAAATAATTCAACCTCATGATATTTGTATGTTATGTTTATTAAATCACCCAACATCACTATATTTATAGGATGAGTGGATTAAATCACTCACCCTCACCAGATTATATATATTCACATTTGGGTTGTGCGATTGAGATTTAGTGATCTCAATGGACATATCATTACTCATCCTTACCCTAGATTGGGGGCACAATACATTGAAATATTAATCTTCAAATATCAAAGGCTTATATTTAAAAAATCATCAAATCTAATTCTTCATAAGGAAGCATATTTACCAAGTCAAAATACCAAAGGGAAACACCATTAAATATATACATAGGTGTACTCCTTTGCTCTCATTCTTTTCAATAAGTTTAGTTATTACAAATTTCATATTATATACAATAATTTATATTATAACATTCTATTCATTATAGGTCATACACTGCTAAAACACTCAAAGAGGCCTCAATCAAAGGCAAGGTGTGTTGTAAATACCCATGTTCACATTTTTCCCTTTGAATCTAGCAATTTCATCCTTATGCATTACTATATTAAATGGGGGGGAGGGGGGATGTAGATATTAAAACTAAATATTGATATCATCTTAGTCTTAGAAATTTTTAAAATACCAATAATAGATCTACCCTTCAATTCTAGACCCCATTTCCAAAAATCTCACATTCACTTTCTCATTGTGCCTAATTGCTTATCTTATAGTCTGATCCACATCATGCCAATGACCTAGACAATGTGTAAAGTAGAGAAATCTCAATACTTGATATATATCATTCAATGTAATTTATATATCAATATTTTTTTTCTATCTTTTTATCCATAGAGGGGCAATAACATCAAAGCTAGTGTCCAAATCCTTATCTAGTGTCTAGTCACATAAAGTCATCCAAATTTTAAACTATTTTAAGCTCATAGGTTAGCCTATTTGTCTTATTGAACCCTACCATGATATATTTTTAAATTGTGTAGTATAAATACAAATCTGGGCCCACTCATTATTTATTATCAAATACCAAGTAGAAAGCAAGGCTCATTCAATAAATCACACAACTTAATTATTTTAGCATACTCATCCTTATTTATTTATCAGTCATAAGAGTAGTCATACAAAAGGTTTGAAGCATTCAAAAATCAAACCATGAGTGGTATTTATCAAATTAAAATTTATATCATTACATGCATCTACATATATTAGATTACACCATTTTTTACACACAATTCTACACATAGTGGAGAACTATATAAGATTGAGGCCCTCCTTGGAGTATTAGTTATGTAGGTAATGCTCATTTATAGAGGGATATTTAAGGCCAGCTCAAAACTATAATCTCACTAACCACTTTTTATAAAATACATCCCAAAGGTGAAGAAGGGGGAAGAAGGGTGAAGAGATAGATTTTGATCCATAAGCATACATATATAACATGTGGTTTAGATCTAAATATATCAAAAAAAAGGTGACATCAAACCCTGAACAATGAATTTAGTCACATCATAATCCATCATAAATTTTGTACTAGATCATAACATCATAGTGTAATCAAGGAATCCAAAAATGATGTTAGTCTAAACATAGTGAGATAAATCAATGAAAAATGTATATAAGACTATCATTCCAAGCCTATATACTTGGGGGAGAAAATAAAAACTAAACAAAAGATAATAAAAAGACAAAAACAAACTCTTTCACCTTCTTTGATAATTCAATTTACTTGTTGGCTTAAGAGTGGAATGTGCTTGGCTTGTGGATAATGGGTCTTTGTCAATGGTGTGCATGCATCATTTCCCCTTGTTTACTTTTGAAATTATCTTGGAATGAGTTGATTAATGAATTTTCTCTCAATAATTTTGCATAGTAAGTTTGGCTTAAGAAGCTTGTTGAAGATGAAACAATTCATGTATTCATATATGTAGTAATACATAGGATGGATCTAGAGTGACATCAATAACTAAATCATACATAGATAATAGTGAACATAGATCAATTTGATGGGGTTTATCAGAGTCAAACACACAAACAAATAATTCATATTGATATCATGGTGAATACATAGATATTTAGTCAAATTAATAATTTATTATTCACTCTCTCCTTCTTATACAAAACCATGCATGTGTTACAATTAAATAGTAAAACTCTTTCCTATAATTGGGGAGATCATATATCCACTAATTTCTTACCTAGATACACAATCTTCCATATGTAAATATTAACAAACTTATTTACATACTATTGTTTGAACTTACAACAATAATAAAACTAACAATATATTCTTAACCAAATATATTTTAACAAACTACCTATCCATAATAATGAATTATTACTCTCATAATTATTTACATTACAGTGCAAAAATTACTGTGAGGGATAACTATTCCTTAACATTCCCCCCTTTAGGCCTTACATGGTAATTTGTGTTTCACGGGACTTAATGAAAGTAAAGAAGGAACACATCAACTTCTTATCAACCATTCATTATCGAGAACACATCAATTGAACCAATGTGGGAACTTTGAATAGGAACATATACCATCAACCATTCACTAAGGTAACACATTAACCTAGCAGTGTGGGAACCATGACATGAACATCATCTATTCAACTTTGACTCCTACATCTCCTAAACATCTTTTTTATGTAATTCCCTATGTGAGAAAATAGGAAATTCTCTTATTTATCACACAACAAAAAAATGCTAAAAATATAAAATATATATATGTGTCACTATTGCAAGAAGTGTCCCTTCATTAGTGGCTAATGAGAGGCATATAAATCCTCTATGCTCCAGTATCCTCCAACCTCTAGTGGGTTTGTTGCTTACTCAGCTGAAGAAATCATGAAGCTTAGATATATGAAATTATTGATGAGAAAACCTCCCATATTTTGGACATTACATACAAGTGATAATGCATACTTATACAATAAAGTAATTTTGATTTTGATAATTTTAACTTAACATTAACTCTTAACACTTGACTCATTTTTTGACATTTTGACAATATTAAAAAAATAAATAGACTTAGGCTGACACTTTGGATTTTTGATATGACTATTTTGAGAACATAAAAGAAACTATACATAAATATTGATAAAATTATAATCTAAACTTGATATATGAAAGTAATACTATTAAAACAAATATATAATACAAATTTAAAACATCTAAAAATTGAGGACCACTAAATAAACTCTTATCAAAAGTTCTTTATACAACATGACATGCTATAAGGAAATGACCAAAACAAAATATAAAGAAATGGTTTTAGACCCTAAAAATAAAAAAATGTAAAATAATTAACAAATCTTTATCTATGACTTAAAAAAAACATAGAACTCACACAAGTAAATTATTTGAATACTGACCAAGACTAACAATTCATACACAAAAAGATGTGGATTTATCAAGCATATTGCTAAATAAGACTTTGGGTCCACCAATGTGCCATTTATTTACTTTTTCTAGGTTTTGATGAGCACAACCTCTATGGTTCATGTATAAATGATTGCATCCACTACAAAAACTTCATTCTTTTGAAGAATTCTCCCTATCACTACATCGGTAGGTCTGTCAGAGTAATCACATAAAGGTAGGTTTCAATAAATGTGAATTATCAATTCACCCTTAATATTTTCCATACTCATCTAATGTTAATGGTACGTAGCCAAAGTAGTCAATAAAAACAACACACTATTAGAACAACATGCTATAGGCACAACTTGCATTTATAGAGGAAATAAATAGTGAAGATTGCATGAAAGAATATGATCGATAAGGTTCTAAATAACATCCAACAATAATGTGATCAAGCCATTTGTACACATATGATAGAAATAGAAGGTACCACAGTTTGAATGGTATCACATTGAGCATGCACATTTATGCATAGGTCTATAGTAGCTTTTACAAAATGAATTTGGATGGGCATAGGACCTTAAACATCACCCTTTTGAATTGTTAACTTAGAAGGAAGACCACTTACATGGGTAGATCTAACAAGTGTATTATTATTCTTAATGGCAAAAGAAAGTGCGCAACATCAGTTTAATGGTGATGGCATTAAGTTGTGCATGTCTACAAAGTAAATAAATAATGTCTTATTCTCTTAAAAATATAGAGATAAGATATGACACTAATGTGTGAAGGAATTCCATATAATAGATAGATAATTTAATTGATGCTTTGTATCTATGCTTTGCCTTCCAAAAATTTGGTATGTGTGATGATCATAGACACTATAACTTTGATCTTCACATGGATGATGCCATCTCATAGGTCTTGGATCTACACAAAATATTCATGTAAATGATTGCTCAGTGATTTCTCCACATTTAGGTAGAATCACACTCTCTCATTTTTGCTTACTCTGATACTAGATGATGGGGTTTATCAGAGCCAAACATAGAAGAAATGAATTCATATTGATATCATGGAAAATACATAGATATTTAGTCAAACTAATAATATATTATTCACTCTCTCTTGATATAAAACTATACAGATGTTACAATTAAATAGGAAAACTCTTTTCTATAATTGGGGAGATCATATCTCCACCAATTTCTCACCCAAATACATAATCTTCCATATGTAAATAATAAAAAACTTATTTACTTACTATTTTTGTAACTTACAATAATAATATATTATTAACCAAATATATTTTAACAAACTACCTATCCATAATAATTAGTTATTACTCTCATAATTATTCATATTATGGTGTAAAAATTACTATGAGGGGTAACTATTTTCTAACACAATGAACTAGTACATAGGAATTACCATGAGAAAAACTTAAAAGAAGTTAAAAAGCCACCAATGTGATATTCATATATTTGAGAAACTAAATCACCTCAATACATAAACTCCTTATCACTTCTTCAATATCCTTCACAAAACTCTTTTTTTATGCATAATTCATGATTCATAATATAATATTTTTCACACATTCACAATAAGGATAAACCTTATTTATAGTGAAATATGAAGGGATGTGACTGTTGTAAATAATAGGTCCAACCATCCTAAGAATATTTCAAGTTATTGATAATGATAGATAAATATGTTTTATTTTCACCGGTAAGTAATAAATAATTTATGTTATATTATTTATTTATATGAGGTTATGAACCTATGTTAAGAAATAATAAATCATCATTATTTAATTACTTAAAATGTACTAAGGGTCTTATAATTTTACCACTTAGACATTAAATGTTCTAACACTCTTCCTTAATGCAAAGTGGAGATAAATGCCATAATCACCTTAAAAAGGAATTATACTATGTAAAATATTGAAAGATTTAAAAACCTTCATCATGCCAAATGTCACTTTTTGAAACAAAATGAATTATAATTCATAAACTATTCAAAAATAAGTTTAGGCTAGCATGGTTTTGAGACTACATGTCACAATTTTTCATGAATAATAATTAAGCATATTTGGAGGCTTTTATAACATAAAGACCTCCATTACAAAGCATGCTTTTAATAAATTGGGGTACAAAATCAAAACTTCCACATGAAGTTTATTTAAATTACAAAACTTACACACAAAATTTACAATGTTTTATAATAAAAATCAGTATAGATAAGGAGAAAAAATGCATGGCTATTAGTAAGTAAAATTGTCATGCACACTCCCCCTCAATGGAAACTCCAAGAGGCCCAACATGGAATGAAACTACCAAAACTTGGTAGCACCAATTGACTTTGTGAAGATATTTGTAACTAATTCTTTTGTACGATAGAACTACAAATCTAAATCACCATTGAGGACTTTCTCTCAGATAAAATGTACATGAACTTTAATATGCTTAAATTTTTGGTGTTGTGTACCTACATAAAACTTTAAAACATCTAAAAATATATTCATGATAGCACAATATGGTTAGCGTCAAAATAACTACATAAAAAAAATATGATGTATATTTTCCTATGGTAAAACAAATTTAAAATAATCAAGTCATATTTTAGGCAAAAAAGTTTACTACTTTGATTACAAAGTTAGTAAAAAAACATAAATTATTATATTCAATTCATTATTAGACGTCTCCAATATTGATAAGATGAGCACCCCCAACTATCATGCAATGTTCATACAATAATTTACTAAGAATATGATACTATGTTTAATCATTAGTTATCCTATTAGAAATAAACACATTTTATAATTTGAGTCTTATCAAAACTTTGAAAGTTTAATATGCTTTAACAAAATATTGAGGTATAACCTCTCATGCATCAACTATGGATAGTTTTAGCATGAAATTATATCATCTAATCAAACAGATATCAAATTGAAACAAATAAGTTTAGAGATGTATGAATAGAGTGTATAGTAAAGTAATTGATGAAGAGCTAATAATACAAGCTTCATTTACAAATTGCATGTCATAACATATCTTATTATCACATTAAGTGTATAATAATATCAACATAAACAATTAAATGATAAAATAAAAATAATCAAATGAGAGTATCTAATCATATTATCATGGAATTACCTCAATAATAAATTGAAAGAAATAAAACACAAAAGATCCAAACTTACTGAGCATGAAATTTTTACCCAATGTAATAACTAAACATGATCATTTTGTCAAATTAAGTATGATGTTATGCATATAATGTATTTCCATGCTAACTCATAAGAATTGAAAATAAACATAATATCTATATATATATTTTTGTTTTCTCATATAAGACAAATATATATATTACAGTATAACTATAATAAACTTTTTCCAAGATTCAAATTAAATCATTTTACTAACAAATACAATGTAGATGAGACACTATCAATATAGTTAGTATCTATAAAGTAACCACAAAATAATTTTATCAAATCAAATGAAATGCTATGATTATACATGTTTTTTTTATGTATAAAAATGTAAATATTAATTAGTGGTTATATTCAAAACATGCACAATAATATTCATGGATTCATCTCATAAAAACTTAAGAACATTTGTAGATTGCAACATTGTTCTATTCATTTCTATGATGGTGCAATTTTTCCTTTCAGTAATACCATTTTGTTGAGGGGAATAGGGAGTTGTTAATTCCATATAAATACCATAACTAATGCAAAAAGAATCAAACTCTTTACTAACATATTAACCACCATTATCATTTCTTAATCTCTTAATAAAAAAATTAGATGCATTTTCAACACTAGCTTTAAATTCCTTGAATTTAGACAACATATCAAATTTATTTTTAATAAAAAAATACCAGATCATTCTAGTGTAATCATAAACAAAAGTAATATTATATAAATAATAATTAAGAGATAAAATTTCAAGAGGTCCTAAAATATCACTATGAATCAAATATAAAGGATGTGAGGACTTCACATCATGATTCTTGTGAAAGGAGTTAATATGTTGCTTACCACATAAACAACCCTATCAAGTTTCATGATAAGAGAGGATAGAAATAAGTTCACCAACAAGATTATTTAGAGACATATCATGAAAAATTATAAAATTAATATGTAATAATATTTCATGCCATAATTGAGATTCATTCTTATTATGCGATGAAAGAAACCATGCAGAAAATGAGAGAAGATATATAAACCATTCTTTTGAACCCCTTCAACAATTAGAGACCCAATTGGTTTCTAATGAACCATCTTTAAGCAATGTTACAATTAAATTATCATTAGTAAGTTGTAAACAAGATAATAAGTTCTTTTTAAGCTTAAGTATATAGAAAACATTATTTATAACAACATTTAAAAAAATAGTTTTTCCCTATCTAGTTACTTCTAAGAAAGAATTATATCATAACTAAATATTTTTAGAGATATCTCAAGAATCACATAAAATCTTAGATAGGAAATTCCTATGGTGTAATGTACCTCTATCCAAAATCCACTCATTTTCATTTGAAGTAAATAAATTATCTTATAAAGTAATAACATTCTGATCTTGATTATTATTTTGTTTAAGGTTTTGATTCTTCTACTTATTTTTATTATAATTATTTCCTTTGTTATTTTTAAAAGATTGATTATTAATTATATCCTTATTTTTATAACATGTTTCCCTTATATGACCAAATTTACTATATAGATTATAATTTTTATTAAACTTAGATTTATGATTCTTATTACCAGGTTTCTTATTCCCATATTTACTCTTAAAAAAATTAGGGTTAGATTTATAGTTTTTAGTGTTATCAAAAACAATATTTTAGGTGAGAAGTGCCTAAGTGGCATTCTCTTTAGAATCAAAATTGGTCATAACTTACTCTTTTTGAATTAGGAGAGTAGACAAAGTGGTAAGGTCAGGGATATCTTTCTCAATTTAATACTTAGAATTCAAAATTAAAATAAAATTTATAAAATTTTCATGAATATTTAATTTAATGATAAAATAAAGCAATTTATCCTGAATCAAATTATAATTATGTTTATCTAATTAATCTTTAATATTTTTAATTTTATCAAAAAAATTCACAACCTTTTCATCACCTTAAATAAGTCTAGTTAGCAATTCAAGGATTAACATAATGATTTTCAAGAGATGAGTGACCTCATGCATGGATTTGAGGGTTTCCAAACATCTCTAGGAGAATCTTGATTACCAATGTGGAGAAGAAATTCATCCTTAACACTCTGCAAGATAATGGACATAGTTTCCTACAATTTTTGTTGAAATGCATTTATAAGCTTAGGAGTCACATATCATTCAGAAGGGGTTTTTTTGGTCTCAACAATAATATTCCACAACTTTTAAGATAGAATTCTAGCTTTAACATGAATTTTTCATATATTATAGTTATTTTTATTAAGCATTTGAGATTTATCTAAGGAAAAGTGAGGTGAAACCATAGCCTCCCTTTAAACAAGATAGTAAATAAATGCTTAAATTAAAAAAAATTAGTGTGGATTTTAAATTAATTTTATAGTAAATAAAATTTAAAGTGTAAACACATAACAATTATTCAATTTAATTCTAAACAAAGATAAAATTGTGAAAGATCGCGACAAAATAGAGTGTTGCAAGTCTCATAAAAATACACTAATGTAAGAACAATTTCAAGAAAATGACTTTTTTAATTAAATTTTATACTATATTTTTAAAATAAAGTAAATCAAAAGTGCAACTCTACTTAATTAAAAAAATTAGATACCAAATAATGTAGAAAAATGATTTAGAATTGTACAAAATTAAGTGTAGAAAGAGTCACAATTAGAATGACCACCTTAACATTATTATTAAAAACACTTATAAATTTAATAGTAAGAGCATTAAAAATACAAAATTAACCACTTAGATGTGTTAATAAGGTGCCAAAACTTAGGTATCAACTGGCTACATGACTATGTTTGATAAAACATTCACTAGGATGAAAGTTGAAACAAGTTTGACAAGGCAACTAGGATTTTAGAGGTGTGAAATATTGACATGAAAATCAAAAAATGAAATTAAATTTAAAAAATTTATATGGCCAAGTCAAAAATTATTAATTTTAGGGGGTTTTGAACACACGACCACTCTATTTGCAAGTTTTTATTAAAATTACTACCACCAACCCTTCTAAAAACCTTTATTGAATTTTCACATGCATTAGGTAATATTTAAATCCATCTTTTTAATTGAATATATATATATATATATATATATATCCACCGTGCATGTAAAAATATATTTTGTAAATGTAAAATGTTATTTACCTTTTTAGTAAAAAATAATTAAACAATGGTGGGGCCAGAGTTGCATGGAAATTAAATATTTTAAAAATAAATTATTTTTTAAATACTTATTGAAAACTAAATGAAATAGAATTTTTTGTAACATGTAGCATAGAGAAGAATGGTGCTCTTGTATAATTTCAATAGCTTAGGTGTTCATGTATAAACCTCAGATTGCCTTGAAACTTTGGCAATCCTCCTTAATTCTCTTGATGAGGTAGAATACAATCTAAAAATCAAAATTTTGAAGAAGAATACAACGTTTTCACTCACCCAGGCCAACTATGGCACCTCATGGAGCTTTAAAAAATACCAAAATATCTAAAAATCCTTGTAGGCTCTACAAATGCTTCGAGAGGTTTAAACAACCAAGATTTGACTTCTTTAAGTAATAAACATGATAGAAAAATACTAAAAAATTATTTTTAAATTTCCTTCCTGCATATGGTGCACTTTTCCATAAAATGATCTTACAACAAAAACAATATTGAAAAAAAATGATCATGAGTTACTTGAACAAATATTTGGAATGCTTTTTGAAGCTTTTAAATTGAGTTTTGGTTGTGGAAACGTAGAGAATAGGTAGCATAATGTCAAAAAAAAAATCTCTCCCTACAAAGAGGATTACAAAGGAACTTAGTCAAACATTAGTCCATAAATCATGAAAAATACATAGAGAACTAACTAATTAAGCCTATCTATTCCTACAAGAATTACAAAGGATAGAAAGAAATAAATGAAAGAAAGAAAACATCATATTACCTTCCCAAATGGATTCACTATACCCATGTGGCTCAAAATCATGTTCTCCCTTGATCAAGCATCCTTGTCTTTGTCAAAAAAGGTGGCAAACTCCTCCAATGTCTCAAGAACACTCCATAAAACCTAGGCTCATGATTCCAAATCACTAAACTAGCCTATCAATGAAGCTTTCAAACAAAATGAATGATCAAATTCAAAGGATTGTGGAAATAATTTAACATTATAACTTTGCAATATCCAACCTTAAAATTCATGTCCATGGCCTCTCTATTTATAGATTTTTGAGATTGGTCAGGATCAACCATGACCATCCATCTCAAGATTGAGATGTGTGGCCATGGATAATCCTAATATTTAAAATTAAATCCATAATTATCTTCATCATGATCTTGGAAGAAGGAGCATTGAAGAGGCATGAGAGGCATTAACTAGGCATGGGTGACCCATAATCTTGATATTTGTGGCATTTATGGCCTAGAGATGTCTTCCCAAGAAATGATGTCACCTGATGATGTAATTAATAGGAATAAATTTTCAAAAAGAAATGGAAAATCCACTTAATCTCTTGATTTGGATTAATTAGCCTTAAACAAAGTTAATCAATATTTGTGCAATTATTTGAAAATTGGCCCTCAATTAATCAAAATAGTTATAAAGTCATATTATTGGGTCATAATTTCATTGGAGAGGAACTGAAAGTTGATGTTAGATGTGTTGGAGCTATATTCCCATTTACGATGTTGCCAAAACCAAATAACAAAGGTACATGGCATGTACCAATGAATTAAAAGAAAAGAGTGATCCAGAGCTGGCAAAATTGTCATTTTGACTCAAAATGATCTGATCAAAGTTAGCTGACCCATAAAATGCATTGCTCTATTTAGAATTAATTGGACCTAAACTAGCACTTGTAAGTGAAAAGTTTAAACCATTTAGGGTGTTTTATGGATTTTGACCTAAAATGTGTATTTGAGTAGAATTCGAGTAAGATTGACAATTTCAACATAAATGGTGTCGAGAATTAGATGTTTACATTTTACCCCTATTTGAGAAGGTGTAGCGAGACATTCCAGTGAAGCAACACCTTTTCAAAGAAAATATTTTACAAGAGGAAATTAGAATAGACGCATGATGGCCCCTCGAGAGGACATACTAGGATGGAAGAAAAAGATGGACTCTCGAAAAGAGAGAGAAAGTGAGAGATTCACCCATGGAATAGATCACATCCAAATGAATTAATGCTTGCATAAGTGATTACCATAAATGATCAAAATATAATTAGAGGTATAATAGGCCCTAGAGATAGGGGGAATAGGAAACATATAATCCACAAATTTAAGGGACACACTTTAAACGTACCCAATTTGGGAGTACAAGATGCATACTTATGACATTGATCAATCCTGAGACAAGTTGCACACTAAAATATTTCCATCATGGGATTTAATGTGGAGAACTTAGAATTAGAGGAAAATAGAAAATGTTTTGCTTCAAGAAGGGAAGCACTAATAGAATGGGGTCTCTAAAGAGAATATAATACTTACTCTAGTAGAGCAAATTTGATCATGATAAAATAGTTTTGCCCTAGTAGGGCAAATCTTGATCATTGATAAAGAATAAATAATGATTTTTCCCTATAAATCTTATTTTATTTAGACATTGTTCAGATATTGTGCCTCAATATGGGCAATTGGCAAGCAAAATAGCTCAAGGATATAATTGAGAAGATAGGTCAAAGTAAGCAGGTGCAAACATACATGCAATGGTGTAATGGTTTAGAAAGCCATATAAAACCAAGTATATGAGAATGCACAAAGTGATGAGAGAGATGGAAAGAAGAATGGAGATACCTGAGCTAACCTTAATAGAAATTGAGTGCTACCTACATAGTTCCATAGACTCATACTCCAACATGAACTTCAAGCCAATGTAGTTCACCCAAGTTTGGGAGAGAATGGAATGAGGAATGATGAAAATGGACCAAGAATTTGATTAGACTTATAGTGAATTCAAATAGATGCACATCTAATCATAGAAAAATAATCCTAAAATGCATGCTACCTAAAATCCTAATTCCATATTATGAGCCTAAGTTTTGCAAAGTATTCTTGAGAATCATTCATTAGAGTTGATGTTGATGTTAAGATGTTGAAACTTGAGCACAAAGTGCTTGATATAGCAAAATAAATTAGGCATCATAAGTATTAATAACTTAGAATGGCATAAGATTCCAATTATGCTAAGCCAATTCAAATGTGAATACCTATAACTAAGGATAATGGTAAAATAATGACCAAAACCAGAGTTACAATGATTTACATTTAAACAAAAAAGTAAAAACAAAGAAAAAAGATAAACATAAATGAACCTAACTTGAAATCAAGAAATTATCTTAAGTAAGAACAAAATGTTTAACAACATGAGACCAAGATATGAATAATCAAGATCTATGTGGATCATCAAGGCATTCTTGAACAAAAAAAAGAAAAGCAAAATCAAATAGAAAAATAAGACACCAACAACAATCAAATAAATAAAATGGTCTAAGAACAACCTAATAAAAAAGGATCAAGATATAAACAATTGATATCCATGTGAATCATCAACAAGTTATGAAACACAAAAGAGATAAGCAAAAATACACAAGGAAACACAGTACCAAGATGAGACAAGAAGTAAGAAAAAGGAGAAGAAATAAAAAAAGATGTCTGGAAACACAAGAAAAAAACTAATAAAACACAAAAAAACACCAAGAGAACTCAAATAAACACAAACAAACAAAAACCAAGTTAGTGCGGTTTAAAGACAAATGTTCATGCATGTGCAATAGAGATGTTACTTTCCACCACATCATAATTAAAAACAATGACATGAAAATTTTCCCCTAATTAAAGAGGAATAATGATGGAAGAAATGGGGGAAGAGAAGAAAAGGAAGGGGTTGGTTGAGCTGACTCTAGATGTATAAGACAAGTGGATGTAGCCTACATAGTTCCATGGACGCATGTTACAACATGAACTTTAGGCCAAATATAGTTCTCGTAAGAAATGGGATAGAAGAAAAATGATGATCAGACCAGCATGATTAATATTATAGAAGAAATATAAGATATGACAAATAAATGAGAATGGTCTGGAAAAAAAGAAGCTGATGAGATAAGCAAGAATTATCTTCAAAAATGGCAAGTATGTGGAACAAGATGAAATGAACTAGTGTTTTTGTACTTGCAAAATTACAAGAGCATGGCATGGTAGAAATGAATATAAAAATATATATATGTGTGACACAATGTTTTTTCTTTTGTGGATCATGTTTTGATGTTTTTGGTATTTTCAAAGTATTTCTAATGTTTTTGGGATAAAATATGCATAAGGTGGGACCATCTAGTCAAGGAGATGCATGTTCTGAGAGTAGAGGTTCCAATAAGATAGCTAAGCTAGTTACAATGGCTTATGCTCATAAATTGATGAGAGTGAGGCTTTTGATAAAATAATAAATAGTAGCAAATGTGATATAGAATAATGTGAAACATAAAGTAAAAAAGAAGTATCCACATTCACCTATCTATAATAGTGTGATAATGGTTTAGAACTGAGAAGATGTGTATGTTCACTTGTCTAAAGCTACACAATACTATCCTCATTGAACTGCTTTGTATAACTATTGTTGAGGATGTTCATAATGTTCATGAGACATAATCAATATCATAATTAGTTAAGGGATAAAAATTGTTCAAGATTATAACATGTCTTAGACAAAACAAATAATATGATTCTCAAAGAGAACAATCTAAAATGGGATGAAAAATATGTTCAGAGTGCCAAGGATTCAAAGCCTTTACTGTCAGGAATCATGAAAAGTGGACCAAGGTAGTATAAAATATGTTCAAGGTAAGATAAAAGGGTGGGACAAAATTACAATAGCATGAGTTTCCCCCAAGTGAAGGGTCTTATAGATAATGGTTCAAAGCTTGTTCATGTGTAGAACCTATTAAGGTGTATGATGTTCATGGGCTCTAAAAGTTATTCACCATTAGGTTTAACTAATTGATATGCTCCTAATCCATAATTTGCTATGACAATATATGGTCCTAACCAATTAGGCTGAAACTTGCCTTTCTTTTTGGGTTCAGCATTTGTATTCTTCTGGTTCTCTTTCAAAACTAAGTCACCAATCTCAAATTCTCAAGGGAGAATGCATTTGTTGTAGCTTCTAAACAATTTTTTTGATAGGCCTATAAGTTTTCTAGGGCATCTAAATGCTTACCATCAAGAAGCTCTAGTTTATGCAGTGTGAGGCTCTATAGTCTTCATTATCTTCAATGTGCTCTAGTGATATTCTTAATGATGGGATCTCAATATTGACTGGGATGATAGATTTAGTGCCAAAAACAAAGGAGTATGGATTAGTTCCAATTGGGGTGTGATGATTTGTTCGATAAGCCCAAAGGGCAATAAATATTTGTAAGTGTCAATTACGGCCAGCATCATTAACAATCTTCTTTAAGATGGATAGAATGGTTTTATTTGACACCTAAACTTGTCTATTACCTTTCAAGTTATATGGAGTAGATTTCTTGTGATCGATCTTGAATTTTTCACAAAGAGATTTTACATCTTGATTTGTAAAGGATCTGCCATTATCAAATATAATACAGGGTGAGACGTCATATCGATAGATATGATAATGAATGAATTTAGATATTTGTTTCTCAGTAACATAAGTGAGAAGAATGGCCTCAATCCACTTGGTAAAGTATTTATTTACAATCAAAATATGCTTATGGGCATCTGAAGATGTTAGGTTAATTTTCCCAATGAGATCGAGACCCCATGTTGAGAATGGCCATGGTGTTGTAATCCGCTGCAATGATAAGGAAGGTGTATGTATCAAGTTTCCATGTTGATGATAAGGAACACATTTCTTCACATAATTACAAGGATATGTCTCCATTTTGGGCATATAAAACTCTATTCTAAGGAGTTTATTTGCTAGGACTACACCATTGGTATGGGTTCCACACATTCCTTCATGAACCTCCTTTAGTGTCAGCTTAGATTCTCCCAAAGATAAACAATGAAGAAGCATTCCATCATAGCCTTTATGATAAAGCATGTTTCCAAGGAGGATATAACATGTTAAGTGATGAATTAATAGTTTTCATTGGTTGTTGGAAAGGTTGATGGGAAATACATGACTATGGAAATAGTTATAAAAATCATGGTACCATGGCATCTCAAGTGAGGGATTAGTATTAGTAATGGTGCATAGCCTCTTTGAATATGATAGAATATGTGCCAACTAAAGAAGATTTTCAATTAGGAAATGATGCTCTTTAGCACTATCATGTATTTGAATCATGGAACAAATTGTTGCCATGGCATCGATAGATCTTTTGTTGACTCATGGAACTTGCTCAAACTATAGAGATTTAAAATGCATCTTGAGTTTATCGATAATTTGCTTGTAAGACAAAAGCTTATCATCCTTTGTTTGATACTAGTCCATTTTCTAATTTATGATTAGCTATGAATCTCCATATACCTTTAATCTTTGAATATCCTACTATATAGAAAGACAAAACCCTACAACCAATGCCTCATATTTAGCCATATTATTTGTATACTAAAATTGTATATGGAATGCTTTGGGAATCAAATCCCCCTATGGTGTGATCAACAATATGCCAACTCTAGACCCTCAAGATGTGAAGGATCCATCAAAATAGAGTGTCCACTATTTAGGTTCTTGTGATGCTTGTTCTATCATCATAATAAAATCATTTGGAAGGTAAAAGTTGAGAGGTTAAGTGGCCATAATGGGAGCTTCTGTAAGTTGGTCAGAAAGAACTTATCCTTTGATTGTATTTTGATTTTGGTACTCAATATCAAACTCACTAAGGATCATAATCCATTTAGCCATGCATCCTTAAAGAGCTACTTTAGATAAGAGGAACTTGAGAGATCTACCTTGGTGATAATAATAGTTGTGTGATTTAGCATATAATGTCATAATTTTTGAGTGGTGAACACCATAGCTAAGCATGCATTCTCAATATGCATATAATTATGTTCATAGGCTACCAATGTGTGGCTTAAATAATTAACAACATGTTCCTTACCATGATCATCATGCTGAGCCAAAAGTGCACCTAGTACATGTTTCATGCCTAATGTATAAAGAAACAGTGGCTTTCCTTGTGTTGGAGGTCGTAAGATTGGTGGATTGGCCAAGTATGTTTTAAGATTTGCAAATTCTATCTGACAATATTCATCACACTAAAATGTTACCCCTTTCTTTAATAGATGGGTAAATGGGTGGCACTCATCTACCAATTGAGAAATGAATCTATGTATAGACTGGATCTTTCCTTCTAGACCTCCCAACTATTTAAGATTATTTGGTGGAGGCATTTCCATAATAACATTGACCTTTACAAGGTCAAATTTGATTCCTTGTTGTGATACAATGAACCTTAGCAATTTTCTTGATGTGATTCCAAAGACACATTTCTTAGGATTTAAGTAGACTTTACATGCGTGAAGCCTCTCAAATATTCTTCATAGAATGTCAAGATGTCTAGTCTTATTCTTGATTTTGCTAGTATATCATCAACATAGTCCTCGACAATGTCATGCATCATGTCATGGAAAATGACAGTCATTACACATTGATATGTGGCTCTAACATTCTTCAAACCAAATGACATGACTTGGTAATAGAATGTCCCCCTAGAGTGGTGAACATGGTCTTATGTTAATCTTCATGAGATATTTTTATTTGATTATAACTAGAAAATCCATCCATTAAAGATAACATTTCATACCCAAAAGTTGAGTCAATGATCATGTCAATGTTGGGCAGAGGAAAATAATCTTTGGGGCATGCTTTAATTATATCATGGAAATCAGTACAAATATGTATGCCTAGGGTATTTTTACTCACTAGTACTATATTAGAAACCCATTTAGAGTAGTCTAGTGGTCTAATAAAATTGGCTCCTAATAATGTTTCCAACTCATCCTTAACCAAAAGGGTGATGCATGGACACATCTTTCTTAAATTTTTATTGATTGGTTTAGCACCAAAGTGAACAACAAGATGATGCACAACTAAATCTGGGTCCAAGCCTAGCATGTCAAAGTATGCCCATGAAAACATGTCTATATAATCCTTAAGAATGGATATAATATGTTCATGTTCTACTTCAGTAAGGGAAGCTCTAAGATAAACAATTTTGAGATCCTCATGGGTTCCCAAATTCACTTATATTATGCTCTCCATAAGGAGTGTAAATCTATCTTATAGAATTGTAGGCAATGTATGGTCATGATCATTTTCCTCTATTATATCTTCTTTTTATTCCTCCCAAAGATCTAGATAATATGAAGAATTAAAATCTACCTTCTCAAGTAAAGGCCAATTGGTAAAAACCTCTAGAAACTCAAGAGCAAGATACTCAAATATTTGATGTTGTTCTGAAGAGATGCTTGTACTAGCTATGGAACTTAGGCTAGATTGAATTTTTACATCCTAAGGGGATGAGCAAACTTTCCTGCTTGAGAGATCCTAAAACAAGTTTTCACTCAAAGGCTTATCTTTTTATTTACTTTTTCCCTGATCAATAAGTGCCTCGAAGAGGTTTTCACCTAAAGATCTCGATGTTTTTTCTTTATTATGTCCAAGAAATTTTGCCTACTCTCTAAAGCAGGCAAAATGATCCAATGAAAAATTAAAGCCCTACTTATTATCACCAATGCAGAATGCATCTTGTAGGCCCATGTATTCTGTAATTGATTCTTCATTTTAGAACTCATTGAGATATATGACTAAATTTTGTTGGTCCAAATCTATGAGTTCAAGATGGCAAAGGCATAGGTTATAGTGAGGGTTTGCTTCAGGATGGGAAGTACTAATGGTAAAGATATAATGTCCTACTTTAATAAGTGAAGCACCACTAGGATGAGTTTTTGCTTTAGGATGGGAAGCTCTAATAGGCATTATGGTCAATATAGAATTTGAATCAAACAAATATGAGTCAGCAAGCTCATTAAAAAGGCTATAAAAAGATGTTGTGTCATATCTAGGAGTCTCATTAATAATCACTTTGAAAGAGTCACTATAAAATTTCATGAGGTCATCCTCTAGTGGTTTAAATATGAGACCATGATTCCAATTGACAACTCTAGCTGATAAGGGCTCTAAAATTCCTTATGCCTGTAGACCAAGGCCTTTCCCTGTATAGTTAAGATGATCTATTATTCTGTTAGGGATAGGATAATTTTGATTCTAAAAATAATTATCAAGGCATTCAAAACATAACCAATCTCCCTCGGTAAAAGCCTCTTGATCTTTCTTTGGTGTAATTATAGGGATAAAAACCATAGGAGGTTTTGGTTGTTTCTTCTTTGGTTACCAAATCTAATTAGGTTTGTTAGGAGTCTAGGAAGTTTTAGGCTTACCAAATGTTTTACAAGATTTTGGTAATTTTTTAATATGGAGGATGTCCTTCAGATGGTATATGAAAATTCATGTCTTTAATAATAACCTACTTTGCTAGAGCTATAGGAAATGGATTAGCCAAAGTGAAGGCTAGATCACTAGGGTCTATATAATTAGATGGAGATGGAGGATAAATGATGGATTTGTTCTTCTTTGTGATGAATTCAAAATAGGGGTAATAGTTGTAATTATGAAACTCTACTTCAAGATGTTTGTAATATTGATATGGCTAATGATCAGCAAGATTAGTAACCTTGATCCCATCATGGGAAAACTTAAGGCATTAGTGAAGAGTAGATAGAACTACCTATACTTCATATATCCAAGGCCAACCAAGAATTATGTTATAAGGAAGCTGAATATTCATAATATGGAATAATGTGTGATGAGAAATAGACCCAACCATGACTAGCAACCAAATTATACTAGATGACTCCCTCTCGATGTTGTTGTAAGCCTTGATTGTAATAATTTTTGGCTAAATGTCTTTATCCATGTAGCCCAATCATCATACCAATTTAAGAGATATGATTTTTAACCCTGAACCATTATCTATAAGAACCCACTTGATCTTGTGATCCGTAATGATTATCTCAATGTATAGTGGGTTATTGTGGTTTGGGCCAAGGGTGCACATGTTTTTTAATCAAATGTGATTTTCCAAAATGAAGACAAGTGTCCAACTAGGTTCTATAACTAATCAAAGTTTATACATTAGGCACAATAGACTCTTACAAAAGTTTTTTAAAGATGGTTCTATGGACATTAGATGTATGCAAGAGTTCTAATATGGAAATTTGTGTAGGGGTTTTATCTAATTGATCTATTAGACTATAAGGCCTTTAAATTGTGGATTGAACTATTTTAGTCTTTGTTGGGATAGTATTTGGCTTTGGAACTATTGGATCAATGTTATCATTGGATTTTATGGAAGAAGTGGGTGAAGATCCCTAGATGGTAACTCATGAGTTTCTAGTTGTGACTGCACAACCTAGAGGTGGAAAGGAGTTGTTATAATTAGAAGAGGAAGGCAAAGGGCCTTAAATGGTGACTTAAGGGAAACTAACTATATTTTTAAAATCTTGGGTCAATAAGGAGCCTTTATAATTAGAAGAAAGGTGTTATTATTTAGGATTAGTAACCTTTGTAAACAAAGTAGCAACATGATGATGCAAACTCAACATGGTATTACTAGGGGGAGAGGGTGTTGACCCTATAATGATGGGTCCTATGTTGTGAGGAACACAAGATTGACTACATGGTTTCACAATAATAGTGGTAATGTGGGTTGTATAAATACATCCCACAGTATTATTATAGTCATAAGGTACATTATTATAAGTCACATTATTAGTATGGGCATTATGATCTCGATTATGTTCATTATGATTCTAACCTTGTTTTTAGTTTTGATTATGTTTCTATCTTTGATTATGACCATTTTGATTATTTCTTGGTGGTGGTGGATCATGTTGAGGAAAGGGGTCTTTGTAGATTCCCATATCCTGATTTGTGTCCTGATTAGGGGCCAACTTAATTTCTAGTTCACCACTTTCAATAAATTTCTCAATAATATGTCATAATTGAGCATAATGATATGTACCATGACCAGTAACATGATGAAAATTAAACCATTCATTCTCTTTATACCAATCTAGTTTTGGTTGATCTTGAGGAAATGGCCTTAATACTAGCCATACAATTAATTTAGTTGTAACGAGCTTTTGTAACACTATTTCAACTAATTCTCCTAACTTGCTAAAGACTCTAAAATTGTTATGAAATGTCCTTTGTGGAGGTTGTCTCTTTAAATTAGGTAGTGGATTTAGGGGAGTTAATTGTACATTTGGAGGAGGCATATCATGTACCATTTGTACATGTCTTGTTTCAGTCACCCCATTTCCAACCATGTTCTTATTTTTTCCAAAGCCTTTAGGCTTATCCTGCATAACTATTTGAATCAGTGATTTAGTCTAATTAGATGATTAACCTTGCATAAAAATCTTAACAAGGCCCTTAGCAATAAGAGCCTTCTCAATCTACACTCTTTTGTAAATAATTTATTCAAATGAGTTAGTACAAGCTAATCATAGATTATGTGTAACTTCAAGATGTAAATTATGTGCAAAGATATCATCCAATTTTTTATCTAACAAATTATATTAAAAGTGGCCTACCAATGCTCTCCTCCTTTGTAGATATATGGTGAAACTTTCACCATCACGTTGTTTAGATATGCATAAGTCAACAATGGTTAATTTATGTTCTATGTTATATGAGAAATGGTTAATGAACTTTTTTGATAAGTCATTCCAATCTGCAACTAATCCCTTAGGTATTTTAAGTATCTAATCAAGAGCTTGTCCCGCTAAACTTCATGGAAATAGTCATAGTAAGTACTTACTACTATAAGAAACCTCTTAACATAAGATGAATAATGCCTATATGTGTTCACATGGATCTCCTTTTCCTTTTTATTTGTCAAATTCAGGTGCCTCAAAATGAGGTGGAAAGGGGTTTTGGAGAATAGATAAATCAAATGGATATGGGCATATCTCATCAAATTTTTACTTTTTGACTCTATTATTCATATCCAATCTTTGAACAATTTCCTTCATAAAATTCCATTCTTGCATGTTTGGTGTATTTGTGGATTGAACAAGATGTTTTTAGGGTAGCATGTGCCCCTAAGTTTTTTTTTGTTGTTGGGGTTGAATGTGCCCCTGGTTTTGTGTGGATCTATAGGGAGTGTACACCTTTTGATCCATGACTTGGTTCTAATTTGCTCCTTGACTTGAGAATATAGGTTGTTGAGTCTTGGATTGTAAAACATTCCCTGAATTTAGGTGTTTTGTATTTTATTGATTTTATAAATTTCTATGTTTATTTACCAATTTTTAGGTTGGTTGAAAAGAACTAACCAAATTGTCTTGAGAGATTTCCTCAATTCAAACTAAATGTTTGGGTTTTTGAGTTCGTAAAGTAATAAGAGGTTATTGATGATTGAATAATATATGTTTTGTATCAAATAGAACACTTTATAAGGTCTCTTGTGACTTTAACTATTCATTTAGATTACCTTGATCCACTATGGTAATGTCTTCATCTAATATTTGTTGCATACTTTCTACCACATTTCCTTGTTCTTTTGAAGCATCATTGTGAATTGAAGTAACAACTAGGGAGTCAGTTAAGTCTATGACAAGTTGATCTGCATATCATTGAATTATTATCTTGATCTTAGCTACAAGATCCAAATTTGTGGGTTTTGACTCTATTTGTATTTCTTTTCATTTTTTATAGGAAGGAGTTATATCTATTCATGCAAAAGATTGCTCTTACCATCATTGTTCTCCTTCTCTAACTAAGGTATGCAATTATTTTGTAGGAAAGTCAAAAGGCAATCTAGCACCTCATTCTATCAATCTAAGAAGGGCTTCATCTTGATCTTCTTGTGTTTGATATTCATTGTAATCATCCTTGGATCCTACTATTTCAGGTATATCATAAAAAAATGGGGATATCTTGACCATCATAAAACTACTCATCTTCATAACTAAGGCCATAAGAGGCCCCACTGCGAGTGAACCTTTGAGTCATGTTTAAAAGAGTTATTCTGTGTGTTTATCTAAATTTGGACCAATGCTTGGCAACCATATAAAGTATGCTTTGGCTCTCTTTTAAACAACTAACCAAGGTACCAATGAGACTATAAGGGAGGGTGGTTTGAAACCATGCACAATTTAGAAGAATTGGTTCACAAGTTTACTTAACCTTTGGTAAGGTTGAAATCTCATAGATTGGAAGAGGGTAAGGTAACTCAAAAAACCAAGGTGAAAACTAGTACACCAAATCCTAGATCTTTTTGATACACCTGTACTATAAAAGCTAGTTTCAAC
This sequence comes from Torreya grandis, assembly GCA_037957365.1. Lineage (NCBI taxonomy): Eukaryota > Viridiplantae > Streptophyta > Pinopsida > Cupressales > Taxaceae > Torreya > Torreya grandis. The sequence continues at coordinate 1,110,962 of JARHVA010004109.1, forward strand.
TTTGACAAGTTGACCCTAGAATTTTAGAGGAAATCTCTCCATATTATGAAGAATATAAAATAAACTAAGCAACTCAAGATGTAAAAATATACATGAATTACTAAGTATAAATATAGGACCAAATAGGTAGCACAACGTCACCACATGATTCCAGTAGGATAACATATGTTTTAGGACTCAAAGCATGAGTGATACGTAAGATGACTTGAGTCCGCGAAGATGATAATGTGATTTTGAGTCTTAATAAATGACTTTCAATCCAAATGGAAAAGTGAACCCAAGTTAGAATAAGCTTAGTGCAAAAATGGCAAACCCACTTTGACACCCAACTCTTAGAACTCATAAAGGTTCAAATTTGAATGTGGATTATAAATGAAGGATTTAAACAAATTGGGTGAAATATCTAGACTCAATTAGGTATCATGACTGTACCAAAGTGGATGATATGACACAAATCTTTTGATAACAATTTAAATAAGGAAAAAATGAATTTTCTAATCGGATAGTGTAATGCCTCCTTTGACTAAGAAAATTGAAGACAATGTGTTTTGGTTAAGTTCAATGATTTAACAAGTAATTTTAGACACAAATCAAGACCAAGTAAGCTAATGACAAAAAACAAATGTCTTAAGTCTAAACTAACAAGGTATGGCAAAGTGGGGTCTACTAAACTAGTAAGATTTTGATCATTCTAGGGGAATCAATTGCACAATGACTTTCATGTCAAATGATGTAAAATACAAGCACAAAAATTGGGTGACCATAGCATTGGCTAGTTGTAAAAAGGTCTAGCCCTTTTCACAACCACTACATCCTATTGTTTGCTCAATGTAATGTGATGTCCAAATGCAAATACGTCCCATGTACAACTCCAATTAGGAACCAAATGAAGTCAATGCTAGGAGATAAAAAATCAGGTCAAAGCTTCCCTAAAGAACTCATGGGAGGTAATGATGTCCCATTCATAAGCCAAGTTTGCATAAAAATAAAGAAATCATAAAATAGAAAGACTTTAGGATCATTTTCAAGATCACCCAAACTTTAAAGAGTTTTTGGGGAGTGTTTTAGATGACATTATTTCTAAGCCTTAGAATAGGATAATTTCAATAGGAATGTCACTTTTGATTCTAATAGTTCCCTAAAAGGAACAAATGGAAGAACATACACGTGGCACCCATCTTTTTTCCAAACAAAGATTTAACTTAAACAACTAAGTAAATATAAAAACTTGGAAATGTGAGTTCATTTTTAAGCTCAAATGGAAAATGAGGTGGTGTTCATTTGACCCCTTGGTCTTAGTTGTAAATTTGAAAATTTTTATCATAAACATCTAAATTTTTTGTTAAACACTAAAACAAGGTTCCTAATTGAATTTTAAACATACAAAAGGTGATCTAAAACATGTTTTTTAGTAAATGTCAAGCTTGGTCCTGCAAAAAAAACATTAGCACATCCTTTAGCCTTGAATCTCTTTTGGGTTTGAAATAATGAACTTTAGAAAAAGAGTTCTCGAGTCTATGTTTTAAGAAAAAATAGTGACTGACATCAGTTATATAACCGATGACAGTTACATTTTCTAATTGATGATGATTATCTAACCAACATCGGTTATACCAATGTGATTGGTTATAGGTATCCAACTGATGTCAATTTTTACTAACTAATGTCAGTTAATCTATCCAATTGATGTCAATTTTACTAGCTGATGTCGGTTATTGTGTAAATATGTGGCAAATAAAAATGGCAAAATAAAGTTAGAAAATCAATTTTTAAGAGTTTTAATGGTCCAAATAAATATTTTAAAGTTGAAAAATGATCTTCTTCATGTGTGGGATGCATCTAGTCCCATCATACATGCCAATATGTAGAGATGATTACAAATAAAGTTAGTCAAACATTAGTCCATAAATCATGAAAAATGCATAAATAACTAACTAACTAAGCCTATATATTCCTATAGGAATTATAAAATATAACAAGAAACAAATGAAAGAAAGAAAAAATCATATTACCTTCCCAAATGGATTCACCATACCCATGTGGCTAAAAATCATGTTCTCCCTTTATCAAGCATCCTTGTCTTTGTCAACAAAGGTGGAAAACTCCATCAATGTCTTAAGAACACTCCATAAAACCTAGGCTCATGATTCCAAATCACTAAACTAGCCTATCAATGAAGCTTTCAAAAAAATCAATGATCAAATGCAAAAGATTGTGGAAATAATGTAACATTATAAATTTTCAATATTAAAGATTAAAATTCATGTCCATGGCCTCTCTATTTATAGATTTTTTAGATTGGTTAGGATCAACCATGGCCATCCATCTCAAGATTGAGATGTGTGGCCAATAATATTCCTAATCTTTGGAATTAAATCCATAATTATCTTCATCATTACCTTGGAAGAAGGGGCATTGAAGAGGCATGGGAGGCATTAAATAAGCATGGGTGACCCATAATCTTGATATTTGTGGCATTTATAGCCTAGGGATGTCTTTCCAAGAAATGATGTCACCTGATGGTGAAATTAATAGGAATCAATTTTCAAAAAGAAATATTCAACAACTCTCATGGAAAATACACTTAAGCTCTTGATTTGGATTAAATAGCCTTAAACAAAGTTAATCAACATTTGTGCAATTATTTGAAAATTGGCCCTCAATTAATCAAAATAGTCAGAAAGTCATATTACTAGGTCATAATTTGATTGGAGAAGAACTAGAAGGTGATGTTAGATGTGTTGGTGTTTTATTCCTATTTAGTATGTTTCCAACACCAAATAACAAAGGTACATGATGTGTACCAATGAATTAGAAGAAAGAGTGATCCAAAACACTAAATGGTGAAATTATCATTTTGACTTGAAATGATTTGATCAAAGTTTACTGACCCATAAAATGCATTGTCTTATTTAGGGATACTTTGATCTAAAATGGCACTTGTAAGTGACAAGTTTTAACCATTTAGGGCATTTTATGTATTTTGATCTAAAATGTGCATTTGAGTATGATTCGAGTAAGATTGACAATTTTAACACAAATGGTGTAAGGAATTGGATGTCTACACTCCCTTATTGCCATACCAAGACAAACCAATCTTACAAATAATTAAAATATATATTTTAATTTAAATATATATATATATATATCAATTGATAATAGCTTGCTTAATCAACTCCAACCCATTGGCTCTGAAACCATGAAAGAATTCATGCATTCATATACGTAACAATACATAAGATGGATCTAGAGTTACATGAATAAGCAAAGCATACACATATAATAGTGAAAATATATTAATGAACCATTACATATGAATTACCATGGTAAAACCTTCAAAGTGGTAAAAATCCCACCAACGTTATATTCATATATTTAAGAAACCAAATCACCTCAATACATAAACTCCTCACTTCTTCAATAGCCTTTTCAAAACTCTTTATTCATGCATAATTCATGATTCATAATATAATATTTTTCACACATTCATAATAGATTTAAAAACATATTTATAGATAAATATGAAGGGATGTGACTATTATAAATAATAGGTCCAACCATCCCAATAACATTTTAAATTATTGATATTAATAAACAAATATATTTTATTTTTACCAATAAGTAATAAATAATTTATGTTTTATTATTTATTTACATGAGTTTTTTAACCTATGTTATTAAATAATAAATCATTATTATTTAATTACTTAAAATTTACTATAGGACTTATAAATTCACCACTTAGATATTAAATGTTTTAATAGAAGAATGGTCATGGCCTAGGTATTTACAATTTTTCAATTGACTACAACCCATGTGTGGTTAAGTTTGGGTAGGGTTGGGAGGTCAAATACATTTATGTTTTGGGATAGAGGTTACAATTATGAATCATATCTCAACATCCCTTATATTTATCTTATTTATGTTGATATTTTTAATTTTTAACTTTGAGGTTGATGACATTAGCATGACATCATGCTTCCTAATATTTCTTAAACTTTCATTTTCAAAAATTAGATATTCATTAATTCAACAAGTATTTTTCACTTAAACATTTAATTTGATTTGTTTGGTTAAGAAATCCTAATTAGTCTTTTGATGATTTCAAGAATTTAGTTAAGTGACATGCACAATTGGTTAAAAATGCCAATTTGCTAGGTTGTAATTTGATTGGGAATGAATCAGTGAAAGTTTATTGTTGCATATAAGGTATAACCCTAAATAAAAAATCCTTAACATGATTTATGACATTTACATCCAATGTGTAGATGAATTTGGGTGTTTTAATGGTTTTTAGGCTTAATATGCATTATTTGATAGAAATCGATATGATGTCCATTTAGACACAAAAGTGGCCAAAAAGGAGTGTCTACACATAGAACAAATAGTAACATTTATGGCAGTGTCCAAATGTTGAAACAATGTCCATAGATCTATAAACTTAATTTCTAAAATATGACAACTGTCTCAAAAACTTGATCATGTATTCTTCTGCATGTGTACAACTCAAATCTACCTATGTATTATAAATACAACTATGTATCACTTAGCTTTGGCATTGAAATCAATAGAACATATTTTCAATTTAGAATATTCATTTATAGGAGTTTTCAATTAATTATTCTACTATAGAATAGTTTTATTTATCCTTGTGTATAGGTTAATTTATCCCTTTAACCCTTAACACTATATACATTTCCAAAAATGGTTAATAACATTGAAACAAAAACTAATCTTACTTTGTTTTCAATTTCAAGGATGCAAACAATAGGGGAAGTAAGTATATAAACTACCCAATGCAAAATAATACTAGCTGGATAGGGATAAAATTTATAATGTCTTCCTTATGGATTTCAATCCCTATATGAAAAAGAATAGTTCTAGTTGATGGACAATATAAAAATAAGAATTGGGAGAAAATAAATAAAGATAAAGGCTATCTTACCAAGAATACAACTAGGGACACTACACCTAGTGATTTAGGAAGTGTTTGTGCACATTTTACATCCCATTATAAGCCAATTTAAACTAATATCATCTTGTACATGGATGTACAAAACCTTTAGTTATGGGGTATGATGAGGCCCAAAATTAGCCCTCATATTACAAATTAGTCTTTCCTAACCACCTCCTTATTTTTATATCCATACTCTTCATAATTATATTACATTAATAAATATACTTATTATATAGATAATTTATGTATGCATGTTGTTTTGATTCAAATGTGTTATCTACATTTAACTTAGTATGAATTAATGATTTGGATAATTTTTGTGTTTCTAATGGCCAATAAGATGTCAAGTTTCCATGCTCATATTGTTTCCTTGATGTATATTTCACATCCATAGTTAATTTGGAGAAGTCACCTACATATTCCCACCAACTATATGATGATTCATCACAAGACACCATACAGCCATAGAAACTAGCTATGTTAACCTATAAAAATGGATGTAGATGACTATTTACTACTTGTAGGTGGTTGAGACAAATTCATATAAGTTCCACTCCAACCACCCAAAAAAACATAATGATCTATCACAAAAATTTATAAGAAATGATTAAAATGTGAAGATTGTTATATGACTTCAATGTTAACTCCATACCATTTCAATGCTCATTTTTTTCTACATTCTAAATATGGCTATGAATTTTCTTTTCCTCCATTAGTTATTAGTTATTATTTATACTATTCTCAACTTTATCATAGTATATATTATTTTAACCATTAGGATCTTAATATATTAATAAAAACTTTGCCTTCCCTATATAAGGAATAGGTTCCAAACTGTAGAGGGGTCTAAAAAAAAGAGAGTTATTAATTTTTCATATTATAAAATAAAATCATAGTGTTGTAATTGATCGTGTCAATTACATCATTATTATAATTACTTTATCAATATACAATTGAATTTAGCTAATATTTTCCTAACAAAGGAAGGGATTCAAGATCCAGTCCAAAAGGGCATGGCCCATTCAAGAAGGCATGTAGTGAAGACCCCAATCTGTTAAATTAGTTGTTTGGTTGTGTGATTATTTCTTTTATAGTCTTTTTTTGCAAATTTGAGTATTTATTTCATTATTGTGTGTGTATTAATTACATAGATAATTTTAATATTTTTTGTTAGGATAAATTAAAACCCAGATCTATCCCCAAATCACATACAAGAGAAAATATGAAACAAAATAATAAAAAAGAATTTAAATAAACATAAACATACACATAACATGAGACACTATATTTAACGTGGTTCACCAAAGATGGGCTACATCCACCAAACTTTTGCATTATATTATTTCTAACAACACAAGGGAGAAGCAAATATCCTATAACAAACCCTGTTACACCTCTCTACCTTTTTTGCCTCCTCTTTGTGTATAATATATCATTAATTTATCACAATAATCTATCTCATTCATATATCAATATAATTTTTGGGTAAAAACACCTAAACATAACCTCTACCATCAGATCTAAAAACATTTAATCAATGGCTCAGATTGACTACAAAATTACAATTTAACAACGAAATTTTAATAAAAAATCTCTAGGGTGCATGGCCCTCAGACCCCCCATCAGGGGGGTCATCCCCCTCAAACCCCAAAAGGGGGGTTACCCCCCCTTGAAACCCCTCATTACATGAGGGATTCAAAGAATGGGATCCAAAATCCACTGAAATAACATCAAAATTTTAACCTTTGATCTTGGAAGACAATCGGGTTCTACACCTAACATTTTCTTAATTGATTACTTAAGTTTTATTAAAGAAGAGTGAGTGTGAATTATTATTATTTAAGTGTGAATTATTTTTATATAAGCGAAATTTAGTATTACAAGGAAGATTCCAATATTAGTTAATATTTCAATTCCAATAAGCATTTCCTTTAAAAGTATTTAACTTTAGTATTTGATTTCCAACAAGCATGTTTATTTTCAACAAGAATACTTTTCATTTATTACAAGAATGGGTTACTCATAGTTTCAATTCCCTTTATATAACATTATTATCTTTGTTATTTAAATTTAATTAGTATGCACATACAGTTTTGACCCTATATACACACAATATTTTTAAACTTTATCAATTATTGATGCTTTCTCTCTTCAAGGAACCCATCGAGACTCAATCTTTCTGAGTGCATGCCTTAAATGGTACACTAAGAAAGGGGTGAGAATACCATTGGTGATATGCACTATTTTTATTCTGTATACCACCATTTAAAACCAACATAAACCTCTCCTATACATTCCCTAAGCTTTGGCACCTCCCTTGCGCACTCCTCTAATAAATTCACCACCCCAAATAACCCCTACCTAAGATAAAACCTCTTTTTATCACCCATGAAACATAGTCAAATGGGCTGACCCTACTCTTGTAAATGAGCATGTTACAGAACTAAGTCATCCTCACTGACTTAATTTATGATCTAACTAGTTTATTTCCCAAAGAACTAGGTTGACTGGGCCAACTATGTTGGCTAAAATTTTGGAAGGGATTAGGCTTAGATCTAGTTATATAAACACATGTTTTTACCATTTTAATTAGAGATATATAGAGATAATCATTCATTTTCACATCTACTTATCCACCGTTCTACTTGAGGAGTCATTACATAGGGTTTCATACTTCTTTTAGAGAGAAGAATTTTATCTTGTGTAAAAAAAAAATTAGATGCATAAGAGAAGTTGTGAAGCCTAGAGCTGAGTTATCTTTGCATCTTTACAAACCACAACAACCTCTTGAAAATCACCATTGGCCAAGAGGGAGATTGAAGCTCAATGGGTTTTTCTTTAATGTAATTATTCATAATTCTTGCTTATCTTTATTAGCAAATAGATTTACATGTGTTAATATATGAATATGTTTCTCTCTCCGTGCATTAAGATTACCTCTACATTGGCTTGAGTAGAGTTCTTCTTTGCATGTTTACTTTTATGTTTATTATCCCCATTTATGCAACAAGATTTGGTGAGCACTAGATTATATTTACTTTAATTTATCATTTACTTTGTTAGAAATCATAGGGCCTAGCTAGGGTTATTATGTGGTATTACTTAGCTAGAGGATTTAGAACCCTCTCTACTAATATTATGTAGTAAGAGACCCTTATTTAGGTCCAGAGGATCCATATTATTGATGATCCTGATTATCTAAATGTACTAAAAATTGAAAGGACTAGTGTGATTTATCTTCTCCGAACTAGGATTGATTTGTAAATCAGCTTCATTTTCCCTTATCATACATTCTGATGAACCCGATGTGAATTAATCCTTGCACATTTTCTTTCACACCATTTGTTATCATTTATTATTTATTTCATTTTTACATCACTAAATTGAATCTATTGACTTAGTCTAAATTTATATGCACAGGTTTAACACACAGTCACTAATTTTCTTTGTAAGAGTCATTTTAAACCACAGGTAACTAGATCAATTTGCTTGACTTAATTTTATTCTTTACATATATATTTTTAGACTCAGTCAACCCAATCAAATTTTTATTAGGTTTAAAAATATTAATTTGGATGTCACAATATAAAAATAATAAATTTAGCATCTTTAAAATCATCAGGTTCATTCTCACCATCTTAGTCATTTTGTTCTTTATTATAGTCTTATTTTTCATAGTTTTTAGTCTATAAAATTATAACCCTATAGTAAACTTAGTCGACTAGATCAATTGAGTTTTGTATTTGCTTCTTTCTTAGGAAACTCAATCGACTCATTCAACAATGTTTATTGGACCCTTGTTTCAATAAACAAAATTAACCCAATCAATTTTATTCTATACTATTTGCATACTCGTTCACTTGAACTGACCTTATACTCTTCAAACAAATATATTAACTTATATTTTTAGTAATTAACTCATCTTTTTATTTACTTTCTTGCTTAAATTATCACACATTTATTAAATATGAATTTTTAATTTATAAACTTAATCCCATTATTTTTCTTTTATTCACACACTTCGAAACCACTTCATATCAAAAAGCTAAAAACAAATTCTACCCAAGATCTACCTACTTGGATTTCATCACCAAGAGAGAAGCCGACTCAATTTTCTAGCTGAGTATAAATATGTGGTTGATGGCTTATATTAGAAAAATACCTAACAACCTTATCATTGTGGGATTGTGAAGTGAGAGCATAGGCCCCAATACCAAGCTAGTACCATCACCAATACAAATCCCTTTCAACCTTAACTAGTTGAAACCATCCTTAGATTGCCTTTTAATTTCCTTTCTAAATCCAACTCTTCATCACATCTATTTATAAAATTATAATTTAAAACATTTAGGAATGACCACATAGATTAGCATTTCTATTTTTTTGCTTGTTATTTGATAATTGTATGTTGTATTATAAAACTTGTATTGGCCAACATTAATAAAAGGTTTATATTATGTGCCTAAACTTTATTGACTAGTTCAACCTAGTTTCCCATGTGTTTATTTCAAGTATTTTAAAAAATAACACTAGATCATCCATAGTCATATCTATTAATACCTGTCTTTACCCTCAAAACACAGTTGACTCACTTGACTATGTCTCATATAGTTTTTATCTTCCACAAAGCTTCCCATCCACATATAACTTCAGACATTGGGGCATATTTCAATGCCCATCCCTTCATCCAATTATCTATTAGGGAATCTTATAATTCCCACTCTTATTTTATATTTCATAATAATAATAAAATTCAACTTCTAGAACTTTTGAGACATATAGGCTAGTATTTCACATGCTCATCTTTGATATAAACATTAACATATATTTTACTTGTTATGTTTGTCTCACATTTATTTATTTTTGTGCACTTTATTTCATTTAGTTGCATTATACACAAACCTTTGTTCCTTCATTTGGTCCTTTGATTCATTTAAATTCATGAGCTGTATTGTAATACCATGGATATGACCTAGTTTTCCTCATGAATACCTTTTTATTTCATACATTGATGTTTCATACTTTTTATATTTTGATTACAAGTTTGTTATTTTAAAAACCTTTTTCATTTTATTATTTATTTTGTGAGTTGCAGTGTAAGAGCATGGATAGGACTAGGCTCTCCTCACAAATACCATTTTACCCATTTTTCACCCACTTGGGTTTCTCTTTATGAATTGAAATGTAAGACCATGGATAGAATCAAGCTCTCATAAAATACACATATTGTTTTAAACATTTTTACTACCCCAAGTGTTCTCTTTAGAATGTTAAGACATGGTTATAAGTTTGCAATCCCATATCCTTAACCTCAGTTTTTTGTATCTTTTATAGATAAAACTTGAAAAAAAAATATGTTAACATGTTTCCCTACACATACATACATTCTTATGATAAAGATTCATAATCACCTGTCATTGTATCCCTTTGACATTGTCACATTTTTTGTGATTTGAAGTAATTTAAATTATTTCATGTCCATTTCCCATTGATTTCCCTTCCTTTCATTCCACTTTGGATAAAAAAGGTTGAAGTAAAGGTAAAACTTGTATTTAACATGAATAAATAAAAATATTAGACACCATGCTTTCTAAGTCCTCTTTCGTAGCTAACAAGTCCAAATTTTTCAAATGATAGTTATTTTTAGCACCCATGTTTGGTTCTCTAAATATGTATAGAGGAGGAATATAAAAATCCATCAAAATTTTAAAAGCCACATCGTTTATAAAAGGAAATGATTGAAGGAAAAATGTAAAATCTAAAAGTCAATATCACACCAAAAGACATCAATTATAGCACATATCCTATCTCCAATTAAAGTTCAAACTCCATAGTTGGCCTCATCATAGAGCCAATGTCCATTGGGGTGTGGTAGGTTAGTATATTGGAATAAGATAATTTAAAATAATCTATAGTTCTACCTACTTTATCATGTACCCAATCTTTGTAGTAGATCGATGAATCTATAAGGGGTCTGGAATAATAGAGAATACATTATGAGAAGGTATGTCTATTTTACTTTTCATACATATAGCCTTTATCGATTGATATTCATAATTCATTTGATAACATAATATTTTTGTGTTTATGAGAAGTTCTTTAGAGTACTTAATGTTGAAAGTTCTCTTATTTTTACAAACCTAGTTCCAAGTGTATTGACTCCAATAAAGAGCATCTCTACCTTGATTTTTTCTCCATTTTCCTCTACCACCCATTTCATTCCCCCCTTGATAGGCAAGTTTGATTCTAAATCTATTTTCCTACTTCCATATTCCCTCTTATTCATATGTTAAAACATGTTGTCACTACTTTATTTTGGTTTTATCTATCTTTAAAATAAAAAAATATGCTTGAGTGATTAAGGATTATTTTCTTTACACCATTGCTTTACATTTCTAGAATTACCTTGGTTTAATTTGAATTCTTTTAGGTATCATTCTTTTTTTTGATAAATATGTCTATATATATATTTATATAATTTTTCCATTTTTTATTTAGGTTGGATTGTTACATCTCACTCACCAATGTTGTTTTTCCTTTCATACACTTTTTCCATTGATTGATTGAATAAATATTGTTACTGCTCACTCATCAATGTTGTTTTACCCTTTATTTCCCATCTGTGTTTAATTAAGGTTTTTTACTACTTTCAAATTGATGTTATATTTTCATTCTTCCTTGTATCCTTATTTTTATTTGATTTGTTATCCTTTCTTACTTATGGTATACTTGTTTGAGTTTTTTGGTCATTTAGTAGCCTTGGCTTTTCAGTTACTCGATTGACTCTAAATTTTGGCTTGGCCATTTGGTGTTAACTTAGAATTTACCACCCTATCTTATCAAATTTCTAAGTACGTCATGCCTACATATTTCAGTGATCTTAGCTTTCTTGCATTTCTCATCTTTGATCTTTAGTTTTGTATCCATAGGGTTTATTCAAAGCAGTCTCTTCACCCTCCATGATCAAAACTAAAAATATAATAGATAACCATCTAATGATAAAATTAAGTTAAGGTACACATACATTACTTATTTATTTCATTTATTTCCTTTTAGTCATTTACTTTGAGTAATTTTATGCTTTAAAATACTATAATTTACTTAACTCAACATTATGCATTATTGTGTTCTTTTCCTAAAGCACCATCCCATATTACAACTACATGACATATGATGATATTTGAGTGGGTCATATGTATAAATATAATATTTTTAAAATTTATCAATTATTGATGCTTTCTCTCTTTTAGAAACCCATCAAGACTCAATCTCTCTAAGTGCATACCTTAAAGGGTACATCGAGAAAGGGGTGGGTAGACCTTTAGTGCTTCTCAATATTGTCGTTCCTTGTACCACCACTTAAAACCAATATAAACCTCTCCTATACATTTACCTAAGCTTTGACACCTCTCTTACACACTCATCCAAGAAATTCATCACCCAAAATAACCCCTACCTAAGCTGAAAACTCTTTATATCACCCATGGAACACAGTTGAATGGGTTAACCTTATTCTTATAAATGAGCATGTTATGGGACTAAGTCATCCTAGTTGACTTAGTCTATGACCTAACTACTTTATATACAAAATAACTAGGTTGACTAGGCTGATTATGTCAGATAAAACTTTGGAAGGGTTTAGGGTTAGATCCAATTATATAAACATGTCCTTTTCACCAATTTCATTAGAGAGAGATAAATATAATCAATCATTTACACATCTACTTATCCACCATTCTACTTGAGGAGTCATTTCTTATGGTTTCATACTTCCTTTGGAGAGAAGAATCTTTTCTTGTGATAAAAGTCTTTTGGATGCATAGGAGAAGTTGTGTAGCCTAGATTTGACCTATCATGAACCACAACCTCTTAAAAATCACCATTGGCCAAGGGAGATATTAAGGCTTAATGGGTTTGTATTCAAGGTAAGTATTCATAACTCTTGTTCCTCTTTATTAATAGATACATATACATGTGTTATCTTATGAATATGTTTCTCTCTCCATATATTAGGATTACCTCTACATTGGCTTGAGTAGAGTTCTTCTTTGCATGTTTATTTTTATCTTTATTATCTCCATTTATGACACAAGTTTTAATGAACACCATATTATATTTACTTCCATAATGGTTAGGTCTAGTATATCCATATTGGTCATGACCCCGATTGTTTAAATGTACCAACAAGTGGAATGGTTAGTGTGATTTATCTTCTCTGATCTAGGATTGATTTTTAGATTAGCTACACTTTCCCTTGTCATACATACCCCTAGCCAAAACACATTTCCTTGGATTTTAAATTTAAATTTATTTACCTACATAAGTCTAAATTCAAGGATATAATGCCCTCTATAGCATAACAAGATAGGGGAAACCAACATGCCCCAATATATCAAATGCACCATTAGTAGGGATATATAGTTTAATGAGAATTACATAAAAGTAGTGTCCCTAATAAATTCATGGTATATGACAAAGAGACATAGGCATAAATAAATTATACTATAATATATATGCATTATAAAAATCATGGCACCAAATGTAGTATAATAATATGCATGATAAACATCATGGTAACAATTATAGATATATTAATCAATGACACTCATGTTAGAACCACACAAATTAGTAACTACGTAAAATTTATAGAGAACATGCAAGGGTAGGACTTATAATACATGATAAAAAGATGATTATATATGGACAAGAACACATAAATATACTTCAATGTTGACATAAAATATATAACTTGGTAACATATATCTATGTGGTTAGATGAATTTTGATAGAGATAAAATAGCACAAAGGTTAGTGTTGTATGTTATTACTCAATTTATATGTGTACTTTTAATATTTTTAAGTAGGAACATTCATCTACATAATTTTAGATGTACAATTACTGAGAGGGGAAGGAGAATCAATTATGCAAGTAATTCAATTCCAATTCCAAAACTTCAAACTCTGAGCCGCTTAACAAAAGCATTCATGAATCACATAAACTAGTTATTATAAATAAAAAACAAAACTATGAAATATCAACACACATACACATGGATTGCATGGGAAAAACTTATGGGGGATGAAACCCACTTTCAAGTATTCAAACAAGTGGACTACCATCCTATAAGATATTTACAAACAAGAGACTTTTACTGAAGCACCCACTTCACAAGGAGCACCAACCCCTAAGAATAAAAAAGCACCCACTTATCCTAAAATTTGAGAAGCCACATAACACCTTCTAATATCAACACCTCTATATCTCTAATTTTCTTTCAATCTGGTGGATAAATAGTGAAAAATAACTCTTTTCAACCCTTCACACTATCTCAAGTCTTCACACACAAGCAATGCATCTAGAATAACCTTTTGGATCACTCTACACCTCTTCACTCATCTTTAATATCCAACCCTAATATAATACTATTATAACATCATAAATATGACTTATAGGTCATACACATATTCTTGACACTTATCTACTCTTCAATCCATCTACCAAACACTTTCACACTTCTCTTTTATTTTCTTGTCAACTCTAGAAAACTCTGTCTTTATTTATGCCCTTTATAGAGACTTCATGATCATCACATTCTTGGTCAGCCAAAAGACTTTACTTAACCTTTAAGGCTTCTATCCTACTTATAAAAATATCAACATAACCTTCATAGGTTGACCATATATTTGATAGATCACCCTTAAGCACCAACTGTATACACATAATATTTTCACACTTTTATTGATTACTAACACTTCGTATCTTGTAGCAACCTACTGAGTCCCAATCTCTCTGAGTGCATGCCTTAAAGGGTGCACTGGGAAGTGGGTGGGTAGACCTTTAGTACTTTTTAATATTATTTTTCCTTTTTCCACTTGTTATCTACACTCTTGTCTCCTAAAACCTTGAACCCTAAGCTTATTTATCTCTTTCATATCTATTCCCACCATTTATCATGTTTTATCCCTCATTTCTTACCTTGTTTCCCTTTTGACCTATTTAGTAAGCTAAGTTGACCTAGTTGACCTATCTTATTCTAGGGATACTTTGCCTTTATTTGTTTCCTTACATCTCGATCGACCTAGTATAAACTTCAGGCATTAGCTCGATAATATGCTAGGTCAACCCAGTTGACCTAGCACTATTGATATGTTCAAGAGTCTTTAAGGTGAGATATTACTATATATACAAGGTCATTCCTTACCATTTCATAAGAGAATTGAATTAATTGAATAAGTTCAAAATAATATCTACTTATTAACCATTCTACTTAAGGAATAAAGCTTTAGGGTTTAATACTTTTCTTTGGAGCTCTGATATTATCTTGTGGAGAAGTATTTTGGATGCTTAGGTAGGTCATGTAGCCTAGAACTGATTTATCTTGGTTGTCCTTACAAGCCACAACAATCTCTTATGAAGCACCACTGGCCAAGGGAGACCTTGAGACTCGATAGGTTCATCTTCAAAGGTAGGTATTCCTAACTTTATTTCTCCTTTGTAAGAGTACATAGATAATGCAGTATGTATTCTTCTCTTCTATGTATTAAGATTTTGTATACATTGACATGAGTATATGTCTCCTATACATGTTTAGTTTAGTTTTTATTTACTTGTTTTGATCTAACCCCCACTTTGTGCCATAAGATTTGGTGAGAACTAGATTAGTTTACTTTTCTTATTATTAGATTAGTTTACTTTCTTGTTTATTATCATAAGTGAATATAGAAACCATAAGATTATTTTAGAGTTGTTCTATAGTTGTGTTAGACTATAGGCTTTAGAACCTTGCCTAGCATGATGTGTTGTGATAGATGATACAATTGATGCCCTAATCAAGTCTAGCAGATCCTCATATTGGTCATGCTCCCACTTAGCAAGTGTGTGCTCTAATCAAAAGTGTAGGTGTAATCTATCTTATCTGATCTAGGATTTATTCATGCACATCATGTAATTCTGATGAACTTAACATGAATCAAACCCTTATAGTGTTTCTTTCACTTATTTTTATTCATTTTGTCATATTTTTATCATATGTTTTGACTTGTTGGCTTGATTTTATCAACCCAGCTATTTTTTGTGTAGGAATAGGCAACTAGATCAACCAACTCAACCTAGCATAGGTTTCCAAAACGTTGCAGACTTTCTATTTAGTCTACTAGGTCAACCAAGTCAACCTAGCAAATTTTTAGCCACTTTGCAACACATTCCTATTTAGGATTCATAGTACAACTTCTAAATTTTAGACTCCTAGATTTGTAGTCCAATCAACTAGGTTGACCAGCTCAACTTAGCACATTTATAGACATACAATTTAGTTTACTAGGTCGACCAGGTTGACTTAGCATACTTTTTTAGCTTTTGTAGTAGGTTCTTGTCTCACTTGGTCGACCAATTGACCTAGTTCTACAGATTGGGCCAATTTTCTCCAGGGTTATAGACTAGTTACCTATTTTATTTCATCTCCAAAACACCAAGGTCAATTTCTATTTCTCTATTTCTACTCTACTCTATACTTTTCTTTCAAAACTGTAATCTATTTATGTATACTAATTAGATTAATTAGTGTTAGTTTAATTGATTGTGTATTTCATTTTAGTATCTAGTTTTCTAGACTATCTACATGCATATATAATTTCATTTTTCATATTTTTAGCAATCCTTTCTCTTTTCCTCTATATTGTGCTATGTTGACCAATTTGACTCTGCACTGTCCCAGACCCTATTTTCTACCTCTATCAACTACACTAGGTTAACTTGGTCAACCTAATAATTTTTATAGTTACTATGCACTATAGTAGGTCAACTAGGTTGATCTAGCATATTTTTTAGGTTTGTTTCCCTTTTTGTTAACTTCTACTCTCTGAATTAGGCCATTTATGTCGACCCTATCCATCTTTATTATCCCTATTTTATACTAGGTCAACCATGTTGACCTAGCTTTATTTTCATCACTTTCTAAATCCTTTGTTTTCTCATCTTTGTTTTATTCCTCTTTCATCATGGATTTCTTTTTAGGTGAGAACACTGAATCCCAAACAACATGCATGATGGAATTTACTAATCCTCATAAGGTTTCCCATAGATAAAGTAGAGCTCCTTTTGTAAATTCTAGTAATGTCCATATTGTAACTCACACAATGGACTATGGGTTCTCTCATGATACTTCTTTACAACATAATCCTTCTTTTCTCTTATAAAACCAACTTGAGTTAGAGTATACTCCCGAAATGCTTTTATTTATTAACCAATTTCCCTAAAATAAAGGGAAAGATCCATTTACCATTTACAATCTCATGATTAGTGGAGGAAATGAACCTCATTCACCATGTTCTACATTTTCAAATGGATTTAGTAATACTAATTTCTTCACAACCTCTCCCTTTAATCATGACCTCTTCTCATGACTATTACCTCAACTACCATGGTTGGTTCTACAATTAGTGGACCTCTCTTAATATCCACTATCCTTAATCCTTCCACTAATTAATTATTTTCTACCCAAGGCAATCATGTTTCTAGTGTTTCTTCCCCTCTTCCATTCATTAGTTCATATTTTGCTACACAAGCAAGCTTTACCACTAGTGCCTCTCATTCTCATCATTCATCTCAAGCTCTCAATAACACCAATAGTGGTACCCAAGCCACTAATAACAACATGAACTCTTCTAATAATGTTAGTAAAACTCACCAACTTCTATTGCAAACTCTTAATCAAATGACCACTTTCCAATCCCAAAACACAAATCAAATGATGAGAATGCAAAATCACCTTCTTCATCTTTAAACGCAACTGTAACCAATGGTTTGGGGCACACATAACCAAAGTGTTCCTTCCCCTCCTCTTTGATATTCTCAAGGTAATCTTATTCCTCAACCTCCTTTAATCTATAAAACTATCAAGCATCTACAAAATGAACCTCTCACTACTCAAATTGCTAACATTGATATAAGAGGTATAACACCTACAATCTCTTATAATGGATCAACTAATCCTTCTCTTCATCTTAAAACATTTGGGAATCTTTATGAATATTATGTGAAATTAAACACCTTTGCCACTACCAAGATCCTTGCTAAGATCCTCATATGCGATGCCTTGGATTGGTATAACCAACTTAGACCTCATTCCATTACTATTTTGGAATATGTAAATGCTTTAGTATAAGAATTCCAAACTACTGATCTTCCTAAAAACACTTTGTCCCATTTCATCAATTACAAGCAAAGCAAAAGTGAAATTGCCCAAGCATTTTTTAAACAATGGAAGACTTTATCAAATAAATTTAAACACAAAATGGCTAATGATAATATTTTTCACCTCTTTATAAATGCTCTTTATCCCAAATTACAATATCAAGTTTGTACCCTTTCTCCATGCACTTTGGAAGAAGATATTGATCAAGATAAACAACAATATTTCCTTATGAATCAATTATAGCCACCCTAACCTTTCATGATTTCTCATATATTTCTTTAAAACAAAAACCACAATGTCACCAATGATGGTGTTTCTAATTCATATGATACCATTCACCATGTTCAAGTTGTTGTTCCTACCCCTTATTCGAAGCCAAGTTCCTCTTCTCCAAAATTTACTAATCCTCATTTATTAAAAAATAACATTAATGGTCATAAACCTCTTTCCTTAGATGAATTTCTTAAATGTCTACCTAGGCCTCTCCTTCATGAAATTGACCCTACTCATCCTATAAAAACTTGGTATCATCCTAGAAATTTTTGTTGGTTTCATGCTAGTTGGGGTCATTCTCATGAGACCTGTAGATAGCTTCATAATTTATCTATGGAATTTCTTCTTGGACCTAATTTTGACTATGATTTTATCACACACCAATGTCAACAAGATTATGAGCATGCATTCAAAGAATACAAAACTCATGATAAAGCTCAAGTCTTGAATCAATCAAATGCTCATTTAACTATTTATAAGGATCCTTTACCTAATCATCAACCAATTTAATAAAACCAAGGCAAGCTTATCTCTTCCAATAATAATGTAAAAGTCTTTTAGAGCTAATTTCTAAATAAAATGTGGTTAGCATGACTAATATATGAAGAGCAGTGGCTTCCATTGATTTTCAACCTATCTACACCTCGTCTCCTTCTCAAGCATATCGTGTTATCCAAGATTCTTCTCCAACTCATTTAAATGAGTAGGGGAAAGAAGATATTATAACCTTTGATGAAGATCCAACTTATGATTCTCCTTGGGATAACACATCCCATGCTATTTCTACCACTCATCCATCATCTTCTCCTTGCAATGTTAAGCAACCTTTTGTTAACACCTTTTATACTCCTCAAGATCAAGCTAAACCCATTAGTTCATCATATCAACATGATTTACAACCTTCTTCAAAAACTTCTCATTATTATTATCAACACAAATTTCAATGCTCTTCGGCTCTTCCCTCTGAAGACCTCTTTAACCATTATGCACCAATATCTAACAATCTTATCATGGGTTATGATGAGTGAGATCCCATTGCGAAGCTCACTAATATCCCTTCTCAAATTCCATTTCTTGAACTCATGAAGACATTTCCCCATCATCAAAACCATATCATATAAATATTATTTGAGATGAATGTCCCTTGTCCTCCCTTAATGGGATGAGAGGCAACCTTATCTAGTTCCAAGGATATTATCTTACAATAATGTGAAGATATGTCCATCAATGTTGATGAAACTATTGACACTTCTTTGTCATTAAAATTTCCCATCACATCTATGATTTTTGATGATATTCTACTTCATGTAGATGATCCTACCATATTTATTAGCATCTAAATTAGTGATATCCAAGTTAAGCATGCTTTGATTGATGAGGGTTCTAGCACTTGTGTTGTTTCTCTTAATTTCATTAAAACCCTTAGATATTTTGAATGTAATATTAAGTCCACACATAACACCTACCAAGGATATGATAGAAGTAAAATGCCTCCTCTTGGGTGTGTGTGGCTTCCCATTACTATCCCACCTATCACCATTCATGTGAAGGTGATGATATTTAACTTTCATCTTTCTTATAATATCTTACTTGGTAAGCCATAGACTCATCGTATGTGAGCTATCACCTATTCCACCTACCAATGTGTTAAATTGCCTCATAATAAAGCCATTTATAGGATTTAAAGAGATACTAACCCAATATCATGGTGTCTTTAAGATTCTTACTCTTGAGCCTTTACCTAGCATTTCATTTTGTGAGTCACAATATCTAAATTTTATTATCAACTCAACCAAAGGATATAATGGGCATCCCAAGCTTATTGGTAATATTAATCCCAGCCTTTTAGACTTTGATGATGATGAACTTGATGATATTAATCTCAAGATCAAAACTTATGGTCTCACACTTGATTCTTGAAAACCTCTTTATGATGACATTACTATAGTCTTATCCAAGACCCATCATTCCATTCACCATTCTTCTTCCAATGACAATGATAGGACCAAAACTCCCCAAAGATCTAACATAACTTGTCAGATTTAAGAGAACACATGATTACCAATGTATAAGCAACTAAACATGCAGAATCCAGAAGAACAAATAACTATCAATGAGAAAACACACAGAACATGAGAGGCAATATACAATTATATTCAACTCATTACAAAGGAATCTACAACAAAGAGGTGGCGCTCTTTCTTCCACATCATGGGCTTACAGTAAACTTCCCTCCAGAGTAATCTTCTCTCATAGGTCACAACACACAGCTAACACAAGCTGTTGTTCACCTCATTGCACATCTATACAATCGAGTACACAACCGTACTCCAAGTAGATCTCTCCATGATCATGCTGATGTATTGTTGTCACCTTGGATCTAGCTACCCCGCTGATCTCCTTTCTGACCCTCGCATCCATACACCCTTGCAAATCAAACCTGATCTTACTTAAACACACATGGGGAATCCTACTTGATTCCACCATGGGAAGAACTCTCCAAGCTTCACATAGCTCTTCTCCAAATTCTCGACCTAACAATACAGCCCATGAGTCTATTATATAGATCTCATGCATACACAAATTAGATTAGCCGCTCAAGACTTCGAACAAGTCCTTAACATGCAAACTCCGTGTTCACTTAACTGACTATTCGTCAACAGCAGTTTAGACCACCACAGGCGACCGACGTTGGTCCCTGTCTTCCTGGAGGTGATCGACGCTGGCCGATATTCTGCCGATGCCAGTTTCCCTTTTGCATCCCCTAATCGACGTCGGTGTGGCCTGCCGATGCCGGTGACTGCATACACCAAGAAACCCCCTGTTTGCCTTAAGGTGTAGCTTTTAGCTCCACACCCTAACAATCTCCCACTTGGAGATAAAGAGTTGCACCTATACCCAAAACCAGTACTCTGTCCAATCTGCATCTTGGTTTGTATTCCTCTTCAAGCTCCCACTTGAAGACAACCCACCACACTCCTTGTGGTGCTAACCCTGTGCTTGATTTTCTTCATTCTCATTGTACCATCTTCTGCCTTGCTATACTCCCACTCAAACAACAACCCCTGTGAGTAACCTGTAATCAACAAACACTTAACAGATCTGGGCCATCTGTTAGTCAAACTCACTCTGAGAACATCCAACCTCGCTCTGATACCAATTGATAGGACCGAAACTCCCCAAAGCTCTGACACAACTTGTCAGATTTAAGAGAACACATGATTACCAATGTATAAGCAACTAAACATGCAGAATCCAGAAGAATAAATAACTATCAATGAGAAAACACACAAAACATGAGAGGCAATATACAATTATATTCAACTCATTACAAAGGAATCTACAACAAAGAGGTGGCACTCTTTCTTCCACATCGTGGGCTTACAGTAAACTTCCCTCCAGAGTAATCTTCTCTCATAGGTCACAACACAGCTAACACAAGCTGTTGTTCACCTCATTGCACATCTATATAATCGAGTACACAACCGTACTCCAAGTAGATCTCTCCATGATCATGATGATGTATTGTTGTCACCTTGGATCTAGCTACCCCGCTGATCTCCTTTCTGACCCTCGCATCCATACACCCCTGCAAATCAAACCTGATCTTACTTAAACACACATGGGGAATCCTACTTTATTCCACCATGGGAAGAACTCTCCAAGCTTCACATAGCTCTTCTCCAAATTCTCTACCTAACAATACAGCCCATGAGTCTATTATATAGATCTCATGCATACACGAATTAGACTAGCCGCTCAAGACTTCGAACAAGTCCTTAACATGTAAACTCCGTGTTCACTTAACTGACTGTTCATCAACAGTAGTTCAGACCGCCACAGGTGACCGACGTCGGTCCCTATCTTCCTAGAGGTGACCGATGCTGGCCGATATTTTGTCGATGCCGATTTCCCTTCTCTGTCCCCTGACCGACGTTGGTGTGGCCTACCGACGCCGGTGACTGCATACGCCAGAAACCCCCCTGTTTGCCTTAAGGTGTAGCTTTTAGCTCCACACCCTAACAGACAATGGTATTCTAACTTGTGTCATCAATCTTCATTTTCTTGATTATGATGATGGCTATTCCTTAGATGATCCTTTATTAGTCAGTCTTGTCCAAGCTCATGATGCTAAGATTGTGCATTATCATTCTTTTGTACTTGAGTTTTTTTGTGCATCCTCTTGTGTTACAAATTTTGTAGCTCTTGATTATTATATTTTTCCTCTTTATCTTAAATTAGAGATGGCATTGACACCTCCAATTTTTGAGGATCCCTATAGGACTATGCTCATATATCATGTTATGACCAACCCTTACCATTTTTCTAGGTTCCCTAACTCCCATCATTGGTTTACTCTTAAGGTTAGTGCTACCCTTTTTATACCTTCTATTGATCTTACTCCTCCCATAATGGAACCTATGTTATAACTAGTTATTATTGCTTCTTCCAATATTTGGGAGCCTACTCTTACTTCTATCACTAGTTCTCTTCCTATTAAGACTAATTCTATTCCTTGTCCATCATCACCTCCTCTTGGTGATGGTTTGTTTCCTTTGCCTAACATGTATCCTTTGCCCACCAACTGGGGTGATGAGTCATTTGCCTCTTCTTCCACACTTGTTACACCTTCTCTCATGAGTGTTCCTCCTAAACACACAAGCGTATTTATTGCTTTCATGGGATAGATACTCATTCTTCTACCCATTTTTGTAAGTTGTGAAAATATATTGATACCTTGTATCCTTCTTCCCCATCCAAAGGAACTACCATACCTCCTCTTAAGATTTTTCCTGACTATATACCTAAGTATGGTGACAAGTACTATATATGGTACCAATGTGGCACACATCATACTAATCATTGTCGTATCCTTTAGTAGTATCTTAAGGATCATCTTATATCTATCCCTAGACTAGCTACTATTCTTCCCATAGGGCATTATCATAATAATATTCTCCCTTCTTCTCCCATAGTTCATATCTAGCTTCATAGAAATTTATCCAATGTCTTGGATAATGTGTGTAGATATATTTATCAGTACTTATGAGCACATGCATGGTACTTTTATATTTATATTTGGATTGGACGTATGCTCCATCTTTATTTCTTTTTCTATATCTGATTATATCATTTGACACTATGTCAAATTCTTGCTTATCTTATATCATTATCTTCTTTGTTGTACTATATTTCTTGTTAATTTTATATTCTAACTTTTTTCACCTATGTTTGTTCTTTATCACTACTTTATATTTCTCTTTTCTTCTTATTACATCCCTTAGATATTTATTTTTTGAGTTGCTTTGTAAGACCGTGGATAAGACCTAGTAAATCCTCACAAAATCACCATATTTAGCTTGTTATTATCTTGTATCTTCATGATTGTTTGTGTTCTTATCCTTTTTTTTCATAGATAATTGTCATGGTGACTTGGTTTTAGTTACCCTATTCCCTTTGGTTATTGTCTACTTTTACCGTGTTATTAGTTAGAAAATAGTCTTTCTCATTATTATTTCCTCTTACCGGTCCACCTTTGGATCTCCCTTTTCCTTTCTTCCTTTTTTTGCAAACTAAGCATATGCACGATTGAGATTTAAGATCACATATTTGTTCATTATCAAGCCTAAGTATCCTAGTTAGTATTTTGTCTTTGGTTACTTAGCTTCATTTAGCCTTAGCCTATAGCTAAATCTTGTGTATCACTATCTCTCTCATGCTTGGTCATTTCAAATCCATATGGAGGAGGAATATTAAAAAAAAAGCCTTCAAAAGAAAGTTAAAATCCAAATCATTTAAACAAAAGGCAATGATATCAAAATGCAAAAATATGCAATATTCTTAAAAGTCAAATCACATTAAAATGCATGATTCAAGCACATATCCTATCTCCAATTGAATCTCAAACTCCAAAATCATCTTCACATAAACCCAAAGTCCTTTGGGGTGTGGTAGGCCAGTAGATTGGAATAGGGTAATTCAAATAAAACTTCTACTGATACCTACTTTATCATGCAAGTACCCAATCTTTATAGTAGATTGATGGCTCTGTAAGGGGTCCTGAAGAGCAGGGAACACATCATGGGGAGCTAGGTCCATTTTAATTTTTCATTATACCAATCTACCTTCATGAGTTGATCTTAGTAGCACACTTATCTGCCTACAAATCTTTGTGTCTATATGGAATAGGTTTCCTTTATACATAGATGACCGCTAATCACGTAGTATCTTCTCATGCTCTTATTATGACTCTTATCTCCTAAGCTATTCTCTTAAGACACCTAAGTATTTTATTTTTGCACTCCCTTTTTCATTCCCTTTCCTCATATTTCCTCTTGAAAAATATTATCTTGCTTTCTGATCACACCCCTTGGGTTTTTTTTTGTGAGTTATAGCATAAGCCTACAGATAGGACCTAGTAATTCCTCATAAAATTATCATCCCTTTTGCATTTCAATCCAATATTATTATTCTACTTGCCAATGTTATTTTGCATCTTTTTGGGTTTTTCATTTATGAGTGTTTTATCTTATTACCCTTATTCCCTATGTACTTGATTGTTCATGTTTATTTCACCCCATGTGGTGTTCCCTTTGTTGAGTTGAAGTGTAAGACTTTGGATAGGATCTAAACCTCCTTATAAATTTTTCCAACAATCAATTCACTATCAAATTGCATGTGTCAAGTTTGAGATATGATTCGATTGATTATGAAATTACGCGTCATTTGACATGCTTCCTAGCTTGAACTAGTATGTTTTATGCTTATTTTATTTTTATTTCACCTCTTATTTTATTAGTGCATGTAATATTTCAACCATTTCTTGAATTTTTTCATACTTCCCATCTTGAATTAGTGTGATAAATTTAAGACCAAATTTTCATTGGCATTTCATTTATTTTTCTTACCTTGTGTGACCTTCTGCATACCTTACATTTTATTACTTTGTTTCTCATACTTCCCAATGTGATATAGTATGATTTTACTTATTTTAATTTGGTGCAAAAATCTTTCATATTTGGCTTGAAAACAAATCCCCTTTTTACCATCTTGTTTGTCATTTCTTGGTTCTTTATACTTAGTCATTTTTAATGTTATTACACATTTCCCAACTTGAATTAGTGTGTAGTGTATTTTTGATTGATTATATTTTTCCAAGTCTTTTTTCCTATTTATTTTTAACCATGCATGTGTTTCTCATAATGATAGAAAATAAATCACATCTCATACATTTCCTATATCATATACAACAAAACTAAATACACGTGCTAGAAAGAAATATATCCAAAGCATCTACATACACAACCAGCAAAATGACAACAATATATCCATAGTGACCACATACACAATCACATCAGTAAGCCAAAATGATACATCATATATATATGGTAAAAAGGGGATTTGTTTTAAAACAATATGAAAAAAGTTTGCACCAAATTAAAATAAGTAAAATCATACTATATCACATTAGGAAGTATGAAAAACAAAGTAATAAAATGTAAGGTATGCATAAGGTCACACAAGGTAAGAAAAGAAACCTAATATACATGTGTGTGTGTGTGTGTGATACAACATATACAGCCATAAATAATTCTCTAGCTCTAGGGTTGGGCTCCATCCTATCTATCTCATGGCCTAGTCACACTTCTTGTTGAGGCCTCAATCTAAATCCTCTGAATGGTATGCTATAATGAGGTAGTCAAAGATATCAATCCCTTTACCTATCCCTATAGATGTTTTATCTATACCTATGCCTATACCAACTTAGTCTAGGTCACTACATGTGTCTACATTAATTAGGTCTACATCATTTTATATGCCTACATCATTTGTGTCACTATATATAGATGCATAGCTCTCTCATTGGCTAGGGCCTACCAAGCCTACCTCTCTCCTACATGTATCTCTACTAGTGGTTATGCCCTCTCTCTGCATCATGGCCTCTCCCACTAGTCTAAACTAGCTCACTTGAGCTAGGGTAGATGGTACACTCAGATCCTCTAATGTCATGGGGTCATATGGCTATAGAATCTAATTTAGGACATCATGGAGTGATCTCATAACTAAGGACCCCCATCACTCCTCCTCATCCTAAAATACACATATAAAATCACACCAAATGGATATCAGATCACTGTCATATATCATAATATTTATCTATGTTTCATTTCAAAGCTTAAATAATAAATTAATCATATTTTTATTACCTATTTGTATCTCGATTACTATAGTCTCACCATCATCATGACTACCTAGTATAGTCTCCCCATCTACATGACCTCTTATTACCTCCTCTATAGGTTGTCTCCTTAGATTGAATTCAGTTGGCATGGCTCATGTCCATCTCAACTTGTGTCTGAGCAGTCTCTCACTCATATGTGTCTCTTCTAGATCCTCTATTGACTTGCCAAGGATGATGATGGTCTCCACTCTCTCCTCTTACCTCTATCGATGTTGTGTCCTTGGTGGTCATAGCTCATCTCTCTATGGAACTAGTAGTGGTACATTTGGTATCACTACCTCTACCTCCTCCTTTTGCTTTACCCCTCATTATGCTTAACTAACCCATGGTTTCTCTTAGAGTGGCCACAATGTTAACCTCACTATCAATGGTTTAAATTCCCTCTTCCCTTGTGACTCCTTCAAATGTTGAGTCCACTACTTAGGCATGAGTATCAGTGTCATTGGATGAGGTAGACCCATTTGTCCTATCATTTATGCCATCATATATGGCTCTCTCCACCATGTATAGTGTCTTATCACCTCTCTCCTCTCTAGTGCTAGTCTAATTGTGTGTTATCTCTCCCAAAGAATTACTGGATACTCATATGGTCACCATACTATGTCAGTGTGTATCACCATATATAGTGCTAGCATGTGGCTTATGGCCTACACTACCTGGTCCTCTCTCCATCTCCTCACTCAAGGTGACCTATCATCAACTACATGGAGCAACCCAGTCAGTTGATATATAATAAATATCTCATATATCCATGCTATCAATAGTATGATCAATCCCATAGTCTTCTACACTCTAGCCAATATCTCATATAGATCATGCACAAGCAAGACCCAGATGGTAGAGCTAGATCATATATCACCCCCTCCTCTAGCATGATCCTACTCAAGACTACCATGTAAAGTGATACCTTGCCATTCAACTTATGATAGATCAATCACTATGTCACAAGGCCTATCACTACCTTTTAGAGATCTAAAATCTATGATATATAGACATCACCCAAGCTCACTCTCCAACCTAGTGATATCATCTTTAAACCTATAGCCTATATGGCTAAGGCTCTCCTCTCCTCTCCACTATTTGGTACCCCTATGGTCACTAGTGATCCTACCATAGGTAGCCCAAGGATGGCATGGACATCCTTTAGTGTGATATCCACCTCTATCACATCCCCATCTACCTCCCATTTAAAGGTGTTAGTCAATCATTCCCAACAACCAAGGAACATGACTAATAGGTCTATGCTTAGGGGTGTCCTACACATATCTACTATACTTCCTATAGCTATGGATATCAGTCTATCCTTATCTTTATTCATCAATCTCTTCAACAAGTTGGTAGCCAAGAAACATCTAGTAATCTCCAGAACCATTGTCATCTCTACAATCAAAAAACAACAAAGGATGTATTAGTTCCTCCATGTCATGTATAATCACAATACATTATTTATACATTATATTTTTTATAAACAAGTATAATTTTTTAATTTCTTATCTATTATAGCCTATTTTGGTCCCCATTGCCCTTCTTTAGTCATTTTGTATCATTCTAGCTCTCTTTCAAATTTTTGTACACTTTTTCATGCTTTCTCTTATTCCCTGGTCAACCTAGTTTGACCAAAAAAATCTTATTTTTATCTTATTTTTATCCACATTTCTTATTTTCCTTCTTATTCTCTTTTCTCTAGTGCTAAGTTTCTATTTTGGCCCTTATAGACCAACTAAATACCACACATTAGGTTTTTAGTTCCAGAATGTGCTAGGTCGACCTATACCCTCTATGTCAACCTTTACCCTCTAGGTTTTAGTATGCCGACCTAGCACATTTTGCCAAAAACTTGTATTTTTTTGGATTTTTCCCTAATTCCTTCCAACCCATTTCTAATATTCTTATTTCCCTCACTTAGAATCTAATTTTGTTCATTTTTATCATATATAAATGCTTAAAATTAAAATTTTATCAAAAATCACTTAATTCATTTCAAATTTCAACATCTGGTTTGAGATTCTTATATGCATACCTATAGTGCACCCGCTCTTTCTCTTGGAGCTCCCTCTCATCTAGCATGTTGTTCCCTCACCATTCTATCTTGTTTTCTATCCAGAGCTTTAGTCTCTTCTCATACAATGCACAATAATAAAATGAATTCTCTTTTTCATATTTCAAACTATTTTTTATCAACTCAAATTCTTCATTTATATTCCTTTAGATTCCTTCTTTTTTCATATCTTTGTTTCTATTCATCCATTTTCTAAATCATAAAATATGTTAGATTCATAATGACAGAGATTCATTTTCACTATTATATGCCTATCTTCCAAAATTTTCAATTTTTGGCTATTTTTTCACTAACTTCTATAGGTTTGACTAGTGTGCTTTACATTAGACACCTTCACTTTCTTTCAGTCTTCTTCCCCAGTACTAAGGTAAGTTAAAGGTATGTGTTTTTCAATCTTGTCCTTCCATTTATCTTATTTTCTTCTTATTTCACTTTACTTAGCATCAATGTTATGTGTCATCATGTTCTATCCAAAACCACCATCCCATGATGTACTTATGTGACATGTGATGATTTTCAATTGGGTCAAATGTATACACAATATTTGAACACTTTTATTCATTACTTACACTTAGTATCTTGTAGGAACCTATCAATTCTCAATATCTTTGAGTGCATGCCTTAAAGGGTGCACCAAGAAAGGGGTGGGCAAACCTTTGGTTCTTCATAACATTGTTGTTCCTTTTACCACTTGCTATCTACACTCTTACCTCCTAAAACCTTGAACCCTAAGCTTATTTCTCTCTTTCATTTCTATTCCCACCATTTTTCATTTTTTATCCCTCATTTATTACCTTGTTTCCCTTTTTACCTATTTAGTAAGTTAGGTCAACCTAGTCAACATAGCTTATGCTAGGGATACTTTGTTTTTCCTTATTGCCTTGCATCCCAGTTGACCTAGCATAAACTTCAGGCATTATCTTGATAATGTGCTAGGTTGACCCAATCAACCTAGCATAACCAAGATCTCTAAGAGTCTTTAGGGTGAGATACTACTATATATATAAGGTCATTCCTTACCAATTTATAAGAGATTTGAATTAAGTGAAGAAGTGCAAAAGAACATCTACTTATTGACCATTTTACTTGAGTAATAAAGCTTTAGTGTTCAATACTTTTCTTTGGATCTCTAATCTTGTCCTGTGGAGAAGTATTTTGGATGCTTAGATAAGTCATGTATCCTAGAGCTGATTTATCTTGGTTATCCTTACAAGCCACAAAAATCTCTTGAGAAGCACCATTGGCCAAGGGAGAGGTTGGGACTCGGTAGGTTCATCTTCAAAGGTAAGTATTCCTAAATTTATTTCTTCTTTGTAAGAGTAGATAGATAATGTAGTATGTATTCTTTTCTTCCATGTGTTATGATTTTTTATACATTTATATGAGTATATGTCTCTTATACATGTTTAGTTTAGTTGTTATTTACTTGCTTTGCTCTAAACCCCACTTTGTGCCACAACCTTTGGTGAGCACTAGATTAGTATACTTTTCTTGTTATTAGATTACTTTACTTTCTTGTTTATTATCATAACTAAATATATAACCCATAGAAATCTTTTAGGGTTGTTGTGTGATTATGTTATATTGTAGGCTTTAGAACCTTGCCTAGCATGATATGTTGTGACAGATGATACAAGTGATCCCATAATCATGTCTAACAGATCCTCATATTAGTCATGCTCCCACTTAAAAAGTATGTACCCCAATCATAAGTGTAGGCGTGATCTATCTTATCCGATCTAGGATTGATTTAGACACATCATGCATTTTTGATTGCATAAACCAACACCTTTCAATTAGGGCATAAGAAGCCCTTATAGGTCCTTGGAGATCTATTCATCCTTTTAACACTTCATTGAGCAAAAATAATAACATAAGACCACTTAAAATCATATAGGTCCTCTCCATATGACCCATAAGACATACTCAATTGATTACATTCATCACTACACACCTCTACATATATAAAACCTATCAATCATTTGCCTTGTATATGAAAACACCATGAACAAACCAAAAGTTAACTTGTAAGCAATTGTTCATACTAAAGATGGATTATTCAAACCTCCAAAATATATAAAAATGATCCTCATGGAGTCTAAAACATTATCTATAGATAATTCACCTTGAAACATCCAAACACCATCAAGAAAAACTAAAACATCTTTCTCAAGTCACTTGCTGAAGAAAGTTAAATCCTCAGTTAAATTTGGACCACAATAAATACAAGTGTATGACTAGTCAAACCTCCAAATCCTTTTTCCTAGATTTATCTTGAAGTCATCCACCCCTTTTATTTTTATACCACCATAAAATTCATCCATCATAAAAATTTATTAAAAAAACATTGTAGACTGGTTTTCCTTTGTAAATTTAAATATTTGAATTCTAACAGTCACTTTTTAATGCAAATTTGACTATGAAAACTAGTGAAATCTACCTAGGAGACAAACTTTTTACTACCATAACATTTTATATACATTATTTCAAGACCTTAAATTTGAAACACATGATCAAGGCACAAATTTGAACAAACCCATATGACCACATTATTCTAACACCTTCACAAGTGTGAATGTTGATGTCATCAATCTGCTTACTTAAGAAGTTCTATCAAGATTACTAAGATAACCTAGACCTTCACAAGACTATTCCAATGGATTATTTTCACTTATACGAGTATAAAAATCACTATTGACCCCTCATGTTATGTTAGGTTGTGGAGCTAAAAGCTTCACCCAAATGCAAACATGGAGGTTGCTAAGTGTCACAGTCACCGACGTCGGTTAGGCCAACTGACGTTGATTAGTGGTGAATAGGTAGAAACTAACATCAATCAGGAGTCAATCGACGTCGGTCATCTCCAGACAGAAAAGGACCAATGTCGGTCACCTGTGCATTCTAGAACTATTTGTTGCATGAACAATTAGTTTGTTGAACGACCAGTTTGCATGTAAAAACTAATTTTAGTCTTGGAGCTGCGGATCTAATTATTGTAATTAGATGTCTAATTATTGTTTACATGGGATACATATATAATAGACTCATGGGCTATATTGTAAATTAGTAGACTCTCAAGGATTCTTGTAGAATCAGTTCTTTAGAATAAGAGTTATATCCAAGGGAGAAGGGTTCTTTCGGGTGTGTATGATCTAGGTCGGTTGGTGTGCAAGGCTAGGTTGATCTACGGTATAGCAAGATCAGGTGAGATCTACATGTGTAAGTAAGATCAATTTGATTTGCATGTTGTTGTAAGTTCATGGGAGATCTCCTTGGAGTGCATTGTGTACTCAGACTTGAGTATGTGTGTATACTCGATGCTACTGGTAGTAGTAATACTGACTGGTGGAAGTGAATAACAACTCTGTGTTTGAGTTGTGTGTTGTGACTGTGATTGAGAGAGAGAAATCTTGAAGAGATTTATTGTATGCCCTAGAGGTGTGGGAGCCCTAGAGGTGTGGGAAGAAGAGTGTGGCATCTTCTTTATTATATATTTCCTTCTGGAAGAGTGTTAATACAATTGGGTATTGTCTCTCATATTCTGTGTTATTTTTGAATTTCTAGTTACTTGTTACTTCTAGTTAAATTTCGTGTTTAGTTCCTTATACAAAAGTAATCAACTGTGATCTTCAAGAGTAGGGGGTCCTGACAATTGGTATCAAAGCTAGGATTAACTAACAGGTGGTTAGAGCTTGTTAAGTGTTTGTTGATTATAGGTCACTCTTAGGGGCTTCTGATTGAGTGGGAGTATAGTAATGGTAGAAGAAAGTATGGCAGAATTCAAAAGCAAGAATGATCAATTACGAAGTTATGGAAAGAAAGAGTAGGTAAAGAAAGATTGCTGGTTGGTAGAAGATCAGCATGAAGGAAATAAAGTAGCATGTGTTGTAGGTATTATTACACTGGTTTCTCTTATATGTTCCTTGGATAAAGTAGAATCTTTGTTTATAGATTCTGTTGCCTCTTTCCATGCAGCCCCAAATAGAGTATTTTCCAATGTTAAGGTCCACGGAGACTTTGGAAAGATTTATTTAGGGGTTGGTGAGCCTTGTCAAATTGTTGGCAAAGGTGAAGTGCGGCTAAAATTGTAGATGACCAACACATGGGTGTTGAAGGATGTCATGCAGGTCCCAATTTTGAAGAGGAGGCTAATTTCTTTAGGAAAGTTGGCTGATGAGAGATGCACAGTAACTCTCATAGTGGATGCACTTGAATTAACAGGTGGTAAGAAAGTAGGTACTCTTTATCTATCTACTTATATTACTGATTCTCTTTCTATTGCAAAGATGTGACTTTGTAGGCTTGGTCACATGAGCAAGAAGGAGATGCATGTTCTTAAGTGGAAGACAGATGTCTTTGACAAACTTAAGAACTAAAAAGCCTTGGTGTTCATGGAGGAGATGATGGACAGAGATCAGTGGAGAAGGCTGAATAACTCTGAGCAGGGTAGTTTGGATAGGGTTTTGATCCAAATAGAGCTCGCAAGTAAAAAGTCATCACTCACAGGAGAACATAGCTACCAGTGTTAGTTAGGTGAGAATCAACGTCAAATAGGTAGGTATCAATGTCAGTCATGTGTAGACCAGAGTCAATGATGTCAGGCAAGGAAAGACCAATGTCGGTCAGAGAACCAACATTGGTGATAAGGTGGACACTGATGTCGGTCAGGGAACCAGCATCGGCGATCAGGTGGATTTGACATCGGTCGAGTACAAACCAGGGTCAACTAGGAAATGGATTTTGGGTAGACAGCAAGCTGTCAAGGAGTCTCAAACACCCATACAGAGGATTGAAAGGGTAAGTAAGCCTCAAATTCATTATTCCCCTTATTTATACTTGTTGTTCACTACAGAGTAGGTAGGATCTAGGAAACAATGGGAGCATGGCATAAATGAGGAATTTGATTCCTAGGATGCAGAACCAAATGGGAGATTTGGTAGAGTTGTTAGCTGGTAAGAAAGCACTAAAAGATGAATGGATTCTTTGGTTAAAGAAGAGAAAGAATGGACACGTGAGACAGAAGGCCAGGTCATATGGTCTTGAGCAAGCTGCAAGATAGTGGTACAGGTTTGACAGGTGTATGACAAAGCATGGCTTTAGTCAATGTCATTGTAACCATTGTGTTTCCTTTACCAGGTTAGATAATGGTTGCTACATTATCCTATTACTATATGTTGTGTGTATGCTTGTTGTAGGGTCACACATGTAGGGAGTTGCTAAACTAAAGGTAAATTTAGTTCAGTGGTATGTCATGAAGAATTTGGGAGCAGCGAAATTCTTTGGCATGAGTATTTCTAGAGATAGGGAAGGTCACAGGTTGATTTTGTCTCCAGATGATTGCGTGAATAAGGTAGTGGCATGGTTCAAGATGCAGGATGCAGAGTCAATTAACACACCTTTGGATGGATAGTTCATAGAATAGTGTCCCAATTCACATGATGAGGTTAAGTACATGTGTACTAGACCTAATTTGCCCCAGTAGTGGGTGTTGTCAGCAAGTTCATAGCCAATTTGAGAAAGAAGCACTGGAAAGTAGTTCAGTGGGTTCTCAAGTATCTGAGAGGGACTAGCAATAGGGATTCATGCTATGCAGGCATTTCTCTACATGGGTATGTAGATTCAGATGTGGTAGGTTACTTGGATGACAAAAAGAGCACCACAAGTTTTGTGGTGGTTGGTCTTCAAGGTTAAGCTTGAAGAGGGATACAAGCCAGGAAACAAATTAGATGGTGTATAGGTATAGGTACAAGTGTATCTATTTATCTCCAAGTGGGAGATTGTAAGGTTGTGGAGCTAAAAGCTTCACCTGAATGCAAACATGGAGATTGCTGAGTGTCACAGTCACTGGTGTCGGTTAGGCTGACTGACGTCGGTCAGTGGTGAACAGGTAGAAATCAACATCGGTCAAGAGTCAGCTGATGTCGGTCATCTCAAGATAGACAGGGACTGACATCGGTCACCTATGCGTTCCAGAACTATTTGTTGCACAAATAGTTAGTTTATTGAATGGCTAGTTTGCATGTAAAGACTAATTTTAGTCTTGGAGCTACGGATCTAATTATTGTAATTAGATGTCTAATTATTTTTTGCATGGGATCTATATAATAGACTCATGGGCTGTATTGTAAAGTAGTATACTCTCAAGGATTCTTGTAGAATCGGTTCTTTAGAATCAGACTTCTATCCAAGGGAGAAGGGTTCTTTCGAGTGTGTATCATCTAGGTCGGCAAGTGTGCAAGGCTAGGTTGATCTGTGGTATAGCAAGATCAGGTGAGATCTACATGTGTAAGTAAGACCAGTTTAATTTGTAGGTTGTTGCAAGTTCATGGGAGATCTACTTGGAGTGTGTTGTGTACTCAGACTTGAGTATGTGTGTATACTCGATGGTACTGGTAGTAGTGATACTGACTGGTGGAGGTGAACAACAACTCTGTGTTTGAGTTGTGTGTTGTGACTATAATTGAGAGAGAGAACTCTTGAAGAGATTTATTGTATGCCCTAGAGGTGTGGGAGCCCTAGAGGTGTGAGAAGAAGAATGTGGCATCTTATTTATTGTATATTTCCTTCTGGAAGAGTATTAATACAATTGGGTATTGTCTCTCATATTCTATGTTATTTTTGAATTTCTAGTTACTTGTTACTTCTAGTTAAATTTCGTGTTTAGTTGCTTATACAAAAGTAATCAAATGTGCTCTTCAAGAACAGGGGCTCCTGACATGTTACCCATCAAACATGGTCAACACATCACCAACATCCATCACCTTGCCTATCAAAGTAAACACAACAGGGTCCATAATGATCACTAAGGCACACTTTATCATTGAGAACCATGCATACATATCAACTCATGGACACCTTAGAGACATCATTGATAACACCTCAACAATATCCCACTTTTTCATTGATATAGACACTTGTGAATGTTTTCAAATCCAAAAATAAAACTATGCACATACTCTTTCTCCCTTTACAAACACTTTTCCCCTTTGACACAATGACAAAGTGGGCTTACCTAATGATCCTAAGTACCTGTAAATATTTTTAAATCCAACATCAAGAATGGATATAATTTGAAAGATGATAGAAACTCCCCATATCACTTTGTATACCATTCCTTATCATGACTACCTCAAGCCTGCTCATTGGCAACACTCTTCTTTGACCATGCACTTCTATATGAAAAAGAAATGAAGAATATGAAGAAAATAGGAGTGATCACACCTTGAGAAAATTGAAAATGACTCCCCTTAAGTCATCTAAACTTTGGAACCCATTTAGAACCTTTTGACCATCTCCAACCATGATGAAACTTCATAGTTACCTTCAAATTTTCTCTCAAAAGCCACCTATAGAATGAAGAGTGGTCATTCAAGCTCTTTCTCAAGAATATATGATGCATAAATCTAATTTAGAAACATATTAAAGGACAACCATACCTTTTTATTTTTAATAAAATGAACAAAAATCACTCTTCTTCACACTAGCTTTGCCTAGAAGCCTAGTAGCCCTACCTAAACCTTGCAGATCCCATAACTTTTCTATGTATGCACTATCATGACTTGAAATTTCATATTTTATGCACACTCATATTCCCCCTCATTCATTCCAATAATCATCATCTAAATCTTCATCTATACTATAGATCCTTCATAAATTGACTAGCCAATTAGCCCTCCATTTGCACAAAAGCTCAACCATAGGTTAAACTATACACTTTAAGATGACTGGAAGGAACTTTTTGAGTACCCTTTTGGCCATTTCAATGGATTAAGCATCCTCAGACTTAAAATCCTTTGGGAAGGTCACTAACCCATATGGTGTAAAACCTATGGCTTTAAAAAAAATAAGGTCAACTTACCATCTTCTAGTCAATGCTAGCTCCTAAAAATTATCTCACACCTAGAGGTCAAAAATACACACTTTTGGATAAATTTTTGAGGTCTAACTCATTTAGGAACCCATATAAACATGAAATAGTTTTTGACCTGTTATCCCTTAAGCAACGACTATCATACTCATGAGCCTTCAAAATTATTCAACAAGCACTCAAAAGTCCTTCAAACCCTAAAAACACCTAGATCATACTTGTATGAGGTCAACACACCTTTATATGCCAAAAATTCATCTTGAACATGCACCAATATTTATTTGACATCCAGAACTAGCTATACTATGCATACATACCCTATGTACACAACAATCACTATGCTAAAACACATTAGAATGATCATGTAATCCTTATATCATCCCCTCAAAACCTTTTGCACATGGACACACCAAATCCATCTAGCCTCTACACTTGGTTAGCTTCATAGACCTAAAATACATTAATTTTGCAAGATGAACATACACTAGGCAGTGAACACTAAATAAAATGGTTAAATTGAACAAATGGTCATGAATGACTCTTTTGACTAGATGAGCACATTTTAACCCATGAAATACACTTGGAAAATTCATATCCACACTCCATATCAGCCTTACCTTTGTTATTCATTATTTGACCTTGTAAATAAAGCATCAAAATTTGACTAAAACTTACTTTTAGGACCAATGCCCCTAAATAGATTTCTTGAAGATTTTCATCACAAACCTATGGAGCAAGCTCATTAACTTATTGTTCCACCTTAACCATGACATTTTAATGATCAACACAAGGCTTGGTAACATCATATCATCTATTCTATGCCAAAATGGCATTGGTCTTAAGGACCAATCAACAACTTTGCATACATTTGTACTTTGTTCATCATCTAAAGCACACACACTTGCTTATACATATGAAAGTTGTCTCCTAAGAAGCATAGGTACAGACACTGACTTATCATAGAGGAATTAAAGGTCCCAAAAATTAAGAGACTCTCACATCTCCATGCTCTTACTTGAATTTCAGTCTTACCTCATCATCAAATTGACTTTGACTGGGTTCTTAACTTCATTCTTTCCTTTTGACTTAGAATCCTGCATGATCTTCTTGTCCCCTTGGGTAGATCAAGATTTCTCTTTGACACTTGAACTTGTACCTTGTTCTTTCATGACAAATAGTCCATTTTTAACCTATTTTCCATTCACCTCCTTGGGTCTCCATTCATTATGGTTCCTTTTCTTCATGTTATGATGGTTGTTCTTAGAAGTAGAATTCTGACCATTCCTATAGAACCTTACTATGTGACGTCTCTCTTGAAACTTGAAAAAAATGAAGTTTATTTTATTATGCATACCTTATGTATGGGTCATATAATGACTCATTAAAGTTTCATTATCCCATTCATACACCTAATCATATGGCTTCTTGATGAAGGCATTGTAAGACCTTGCAATATGACCAATCCCTTGACACCTATAGCATAAGATGTCATGATTTCCTTGTGGACCAGTTGACTATCTTGAGTGATGATAGTATTCATGCTTGTCATTATCTTGATAATAATTCCATACAAATCTCTTACTAAGATATTTTGTCTTTCAATCAATGATCCTATGTCCAAACTGATGATAGGAATAACAATAACCATTGAAGGAGTTGTCATACCTTAATGCGTTGGGTTGATTGATTTGATTTGAACTTTAATATATTTTGAAGTTATCTTTCTTATTCATATTATCATTATTCTTATCTTTAATATAACTCTCCTTAGCATGATTAGTATCCTGATCTATCATCATCTGCTTCTCAATTTTCTTATCCTTTTGAACATCTTCATGGAACCCTAGGCCTAACTTTTCCTTTGAGACGTTTTGACTCCCCAATAATTCATTAAGAAACTATACTTTTTCTCAAATTTATGATAGGTTTCAACCTTGCTCATAGATTGATCTAGTTTCATCTACAAAGATTCCATCTCTGATTTGTATTTAACACATTATTCATCCTTACTCTTTACCTCTTCAACAAGGGTACAAATCTAAGTTTCAAGAGTTGATTAATCTCATCATGATCTTTGACTTCATTTTTCATGCTTTATACAAAGAACCCAATTTAATACTCACAAGTCTTGATCAAGGATGCTTGCTTTTTGTTCTTGCCTTGTAGAAGATTTAACTCTTCCAAGGTATTCAGATATTTGTCTTCAAGAGTGACTTGCTCATCTTCTTCATTTGAGATATCTCCACTAGAGAGATCTCTTCCTAAAGAACATTCACCTTCATCATCCCCAAGAGCCATGAGTAGTGTTTTCTTATCCTCATCATGATATGAATCATCACTGTTTGATGTGTTTCCTTCTTTTTTAGTAGATGAGTTATTGTCTCCTTTATGGTAAAGGATCTTATTACCTTTATATGACCCCTTCTTACCATTTATCATATTAAATATTTTTTTGTACTTGATAGGCCCCTCAGATTTCTTATGTTCATCCTCATGAGATTCTTTATGAGCTTCCTTGTGTTTAGAATTACCTCTATATGGGCACTTAGTTACAAAATGACCAACTTTACCACATGAAAAATATTTAAAATGAAGATTCCCTTCATATTTACTTGATCCTACATTCATTTTTCTTGCAATCATAGCTTTAAATTGATCTTCATTAAGATTAAAGTCTTTAAGGCTTAACTTTTTCTTCTTGCCTTTTGTCTCTTTGATCACCTTAAAGGCTACTTCCTTCTTTTGTGGTTTGTCCTCATTGACTCTCATCTCATAGGTAGTAAGGATGCCATAAAAATTCATCCATCTTCATCTTGGTGAGATCATGACTTTCTTCCACAATAAATTTTTTTGAATCAAACTTGAAAGTGAGAGACCTTAATACTTTTTATACTTATTAGCTTCTTCAATCTCCTCTCCAAGACCTATGATCATGTTCACCACCTCATCAACCCTTGAAAGTTAGGATGCCATGGTATCTTCATCCTTGATTTTGAGGCCCTCAAATTGTCTTTAGTAGGTCTATAATTTAGCCAACTTAACCTTTGAATCCCCTTCATAAATAATCTACAATTTGTCCTATATTTCTTTGGTATACTTGCAATGGATTACCTTGGTGAACTCAACCTTTTATATGGCATAAATGATAGCATTCATATCTTTATAATTGTTCACACTCAACTTATTTTTACCTACTCTAGTTGGAGGAGTAAGGGGTGTATAATACCCATCCATAATAGATTACCAAATATCAAAACCTAGAGGCATGATGTAGGTATTAATCCTTGCACTCCAAAAAGCATATTTGGAACCATTGAATAGTGGTGCTTGTTTAGTAGAGAAACCACCTTACATTTTATGACTACCCATTGTACCTTTTATCACCTTCAAGTGGTTAAACTTGAAAATAAGGTGTGACTCCAATATCAATTTTTAGAGGTAAAATCACTGATAGGGGGTGAATAAGTGATGCAAGCAAATCATTTCCTATTCCAAAACTTCAAACTCTTATCCACTCAACAAAATCATTCATGAAGCACATAAACCAGTTACTGTAAAGAACAAAGGAAACTATATAAGATAAATACACATGTATTATGTGGAACACCCTTATGGGGGATAAAACCCACTCTTAATTCTACAAACAAGTAGACTACATTCCTATAATATATTTAAAAACTATATATTTTTAGTGAAGCACCCACTTCACAAGAAGCACCAACCCCTAAGCATAAATAAGCACCCACTTGTTATAGATGTTGAGTTTTGTAATAAATGAATAGTCTTGGTTTGACTTTTAAAA
The DNA here is from genome assembly GCA_037957365.1 of Torreya grandis. Lineage (NCBI taxonomy): Eukaryota > Viridiplantae > Streptophyta > Pinopsida > Cupressales > Taxaceae > Torreya > Torreya grandis. The sequence continues at coordinate 1,151,355 of JARHVA010004109.1, forward strand.
GTAATAATTTGATAATATTTTTCAATAATTTGTTACTAAATAGTATTAATAAAAACATCATTTTACTTTTGAATCCACATCATTTAAAAATAATAATGATAAAAAGAAGTAAATTACATATTATATTTGTCAAAGTTCAAATTTGTTTTAGCTTACAATCAAAGCGTAAATCTGATTTAAATTACAAATAAATATTTAATAATAATGCCACATTTCCAAATCTTTACAAAATATAAAGTAAAGAGAAAATGAGTTATATACTTCAAAGGAAAATGTTATACCAAGAAATAAAACATTACAAGTGAAAACATTATGAAAATAGAGTAAAACACCAAACTAAAAGCAACACAACATTACACAAACAAATCAAAAAGGAAAATGTTATAAGGAAAATATTACAAATTTGATTAAAATGCCATTTTATAAAATACTATCAATGTTAAAATTCATTTATACAAAATGAGAAACCATTAGAAGAATAAAGATGCCAATTATAAAAGGAAAGGTTGATTGTAAAAATGAAATCGTATAAAAATGTGAAGCATATGACAACAAACTAGGCTAATAAATTGACACTAAGTAATAAATAAGGTGTGATTGATTAAAACACCAATATATGAAATAAAAAAATAAAATAAAATTTCCAAGACAACATGAAGAAGGCATTACATGGATAGATTGAAATAGCATGTGGAAGAAGGCTTGACACCAAAATGCCAAAACTGACATTTAGAATAACATAATAATAAAACACCAATATTATCATTCCAAAATTAAATTATGACACCAAACTAAATACTTAAGACACTATTTGATAAGATATCATTATTAAATACCAATATGAAGACCCCAAGATTGAAATGGTAAAAGAGGTTTAAGGAAAATGCTAATAATTAATATTAAAACAACCAATTCAGTATGTAGTACAATGCATTAAAATGCCAAAATTAAATAATAAGTGCTCAAAAGATTAAAATATTACTCAAACCATTGAAACAACACATGATGTATTAAAAATTTATTAAAAAAACAAGATAACTACATAAATATGCTAAAGAGAAAGCTTCACACATTATCACGTAAAAGGAAAAATATTCATATTAAAACCTATTACCAAATCAGATCAAGACACCAACTTATCTGAGTTTGATGGTTATTGGAAACATATGAAGTATAAATAACCTTTCTGTATAATATGATACACCTTAATAATAACTTAAAACTCAAAGGAATGTATTTAAAGCACAAATTAAAATAGGCACATAACAGACAATAACACTATAACTACAATTTGTAGCACATTATTCAGGCATAAATACCCTTAAAAACTACTCAAAAATATCCTATAACTACCACACAAGATATTTCATCTAGGTTAGACAAGTAAAAAATGATTATTTTAATAGATAAAATGCAAGAAAAAACCATAAATAAATAGAGTTACCAAAGGTTTGATATAAATAATCAAAGGAAAGAAATTGTAAGGATGAAATTCCTTACAAAGAAATTATTTCTTCTCCATTCAAGAACCTAAAATCACTTAGAGTTCAACATTAATAATGACATGCTCTTGTAACAAGAAAGAATAAATGAAAATATTTAAAAAATAATATTGAAGCATAAATAAATAAATGCACAAAAGGCAATATATTATCTCAAAATAATCCAAACCATGTAAATGTGAGACACGAACTATTAATTTGGGAAACTAAATCAATGGAATAAAACCTCATATATATTAAAAAAGAATCTTAAAAAAAATATTCTATGTATTATAATATCTATGAAGAGAGTAAAATAGATAAGAGAATAGAAAAGAAGAATAAGCCTCAAGTTGTGTTGATAAATGAGAGGAGAGAAATATTTCAATAGAGTGATGAAGCCAAAAAAAGTTACAAATAAACTCCATAACTTTGGCCAAATTTATTAATGTGTGCCTAGTGACACTAAGTTCTATGAGGTGAGGAGGAAGTGTGTGACAAGTGTTGTAGGAGTTACATATGACATAGAACTCCAAGTTTCCATTTAAAAGAGAAAAAAAAGTTAAACACCTCACATATTCACTTAATATATGAAATAAAAATTAATATGGGAATAAACCTACACATAACTAAAAATAATTTAGGATAATAAAATTAACTCAAATAATATTAATTTCTAATATATGATAGTGCTAGCTTTTATTCCAAATTGTAGGACCTCTTCTTAACTAATCACCCTTACCTAGGTGATTGTTTTCATACTTATTTTCCATTATTTTAAAAAGTTTTTCAAGTTAAATAATATATAATTAGTGTCCAATATATTATATTCTATTGTGTTTTTTCCTTAATCTCTTTCTCAAAATATACTGGAGCTGGTGAAACATCCAAAGTTTTCCAATAAGTCTCATGCCCAATTATTTTGGTTTTCATCTTTTCCATTTGATTAGTTTAATAAAGTTCCATAGTCTTCCATTTCCTCAAAGATAAATATTCTCTTAGTTTCCTTATCCTTATATTCACCCTATATAGTGAGCCATTTATTCTGATTTTCTTTTGAATGGATCATATCGACATCATAGCTAGTAGAAGCTATATTGAGCTACTTCTCCAAAAAAAATTTGACTATGATGCCAATATGAGAACTTAAATATTTATGTTATATTTAATTTTTTTGATGTTTTATTATTTTTTTAGGGTTATTTAATTCATTTATGTTCTATATTAATTGTTTTATCAAATTTAGACACTTTCTAAACTTCCTAAAAAATAGGTAGAAGTGCTAGTTAGAGTCCAACTCATTGAATGCTTAGTTAACTGAATTTAAAGTTTTTTTAAAACCTATAATTTTAGATTTATGTTTTTATATATCTATTTTTATATTTCTATTTTTATACTTTCACTTGTTTAGTGTGTATGTGAGTACGCATGTTTGCTTGACTTATGAAGAGGTTTTTTTGCATGATGTCTATATCTTATCAATGAGTTAAAATTTTAATATTTGAGTATATTTTTATGATTATATTTTTATTTAAATTACTTCTTAAGTAAATGTATTAATTTTATATTAACTTATCATGCAAGTTTCTTTTAATTGGGTCTTAACTTTTATTATTAATAAAATATTGTGCACAAGTGTGGCATAATAATTCTTTCTGAAAATTAGTTTTACATATTTTTATATATAATTTTTTTTAGATATTAATAAAATAAAATTAACACAATTTAATATATTTATTTTAAGTTATTTAGTACATATTCAATCAAAAATCACACATACAATAGTACAAGATTAACAACTTATAATTTTAATTTTTTTTTAATTATATATAGCTTCATTTTCATATCAAATCAAAGCTTATTTTCACTCCCTCCATACATTAAAAACCTTTATTTGGTATCATATCCTTATTCAAGAATGGTCTAAAAAAAAATTAAGCCAATATCTAGAGAAACATGGCTTTAGTGAATTATGCTTCTATGAATATTTCTATCTTCAAAGGTGGTAACTTTGAATATTTGAGAGATCAGTTGCAGAAAAATATTGTATGGAAAGGAATTTTAGAGAATGTTATCCGTGGATACACACCACCTAAATATTAGAATAATTTGACTCAAGATCATTAAATAATAAATAATAATAAAGAAAAGGTGGATGCATAAGCTTTTTCCTACCTTCAAAGTGACATAGACACAAGCATTTATATAAGAATTTTAGGATTCAAGAATGCCCATGAGGCATGGAATATCTTATAAAAATCATATAAAAGATATAACAAGGTAAGATAATAAAAAAATCTAAACTCTTAAAATGAATTTTGAAATTTTGAGAATGCCATATAATGGAGTTGGAGAATGTTACATAAGGGTAAATGACTTAGTGTATAGAATAAGATTTTATGGAGAAACTATACAAGATAGTGTTATAGTAATAATTTTTTTGAAATATTTAAATCAAAGATGGATACATATTTCAATAATGTTTTAAGAGTGTAAGGACATGAACACTAAGGTTTTATGAGATGGTGGGTTCTCTCTTGTCCTATGAGGATAAGATAAAAATATACACATGAGATTAATAACAAGCACTTGAAATAAAAGCAAATATTTTCAAAGACCAAAGAGAAAAAAATAGAATAAAGAGAGTTAAAAAAATTAGATTAAAAGGGTAAATTTGAAGGTAACTTCATAGCTAAAAACAATAAATACATTACTTGTCATTACTGCAAAAAACCAGGACACATGATAAAGTATTACAAGATATTAGTAGCTAAGAATAAAGATAATCAAGAGAGTGAAAAGAAGGCATTCCAAGATGAATAAATTTGTTGATGGTGTTTTTGACAAAAAAATAATTGGCATGGTTTTGTTAAGACTCTACCTCTCCTGAAAAGAAAAAGATAGAATAAATTTGTTGATGGTGTTTTTGACAAAAAAATAATTGGCATGGTTTTGTTAAGACTCTACCTCTCCTGAAAAGAAAAAGATACCACAAATAAAATGTTTCCCCAAGATCTATATGTACCAAGTCTTGGTATGTTGATATTCACTCATGAAGTTGATGTGTATCCATTCTATTTTAAGGGGAATTTTTAATGAACTAAATATCTATGGTAACTCTAACTTATACATTAAGGAAGATGTAGTAAGTTCCCTGGAAAGTGCACATAAAGCCTATCCTCAAATGGAAATCACCATTTCTTAAGATAAACACAACAAATTAATTTATTTTCAAACAAATTTACCATGTGAATATATATAAAAAATGTTTAAACAATGACAAACATAATTAGGAAACTGATATTAGTGTGTATATTCAGATTGCTTTCAACCTAGATTAAATTAGCATCATAAAAATAACACAAAAGAGAAGGGTTAAAGAGATAAAAAGCCTATTGAGATAGAAGATATTCCTTGTAATGTTTGATTGAGCACACTCATTGAAACCAATCCTTTGTTGAGCTAGATCTAGCACAACTTTAACCTAATGATGGTGAGAGAGTCTAGGAAACTAATTAGATAATATAAAATACCATGACCACCATATACATGTGTATGATATGGATTTAAACCCTTAACAACCTTTTAAATATCAAGATATACATTTTCATTAATAGTATTGATTTATTGTAACAATTGAAGTGTAAGGAATAATTATGTAAAAACCAAATTAAAATAGGAGTAGGGAGAAATTATTCTAAAAATCACTAAAATATATGAAATTATCTTTGGTTCTATATGAATTTATTATAATTCACAAAGAGCTATCCAAACACAACATCCTCTAATATTGAAAAATTGCAGCCCTAATAAAGGCTCTCAAAAAAAAAATACATGAGGGGGCTAGTCCCCTCCCTTGACTACCAACTCAACCCACTAATGTGGTAGTTAAGAACATTCATTGATGATTGAGGAAATGCAACTGAGGGAATTATTTTTTTATAGATCTAGAGATGTTCCCATGTTTTGTAGTTAGAGGCCATGCCATCATAATTTGATCACTAGTTGATTGCTTTGAGATCTTCCATCCCATCCAAAACTTATTATTTGTCACTTTATCATTGATTGGATCAGTCTTATGTATCATCTTCATCATTGAAAATAAATATTGACTCACCCATTTACCTTATACTTTGTGATTTTCAAACGATGTTTCATCTAGGTTTGTCTTTTCTATGTCATGATTTGGTTGAGGGTTCAGATTCTCTAATGAGGACACACATCCAAATCAATGACCTAGATTGAAAGATGAACCCTACAAGATAAGATGAAATGATCAAGCATAAATCATTTGAATGAATGACAAGGTAAAATCATTTAAATTATTTAATCATGAATAAAGAAGCCACAACCATTTTACATCAAATGAAAGATTTTTTTATTTAGACATAGACATTCACATTAATTAGCTTTAGATCCAAACATAAGCATTTACATATGCATAAATAACATATATATATCCATCATTAATTTTTATTGAGATTTGTAAAATGGAACAAATTTATTATGAATCACACCCGACCAATGAAAATTCATCATTTAATTGATCAATATTTTCCTTAGGTTTTTTATAGTTTTGTTATTTTGGATAACTGACAATTTTAAGCCCACTAAATACCATATGACATGTTATTATTGACCTAGAGGTTCAATTTTTATGTCTTGTTTATGGGAAGTTACACATCAAACTTAAGCTTGAATGAATACTTATGTCATCAAGGTGTTACATGGTAACCCCTCATCAGGCTAGATCTTAGATATAGGCATGTAATATGATGTCATGGTATCCTCCCAATGAGATAAGAATTTAAGATATTACCTGAATTAGTTTAGTATTCATAGTCCTATTATCCTAGGAAGCCACCACATGGTGGCCTATCAGGACCTCAAGGCCACATGACTATTGGCCCGTCTAGGGTCTTCTATCAATTTACACTCTTAGGCTCTCAGGAAATCACCACATGGTGACCTCTCATGACCTTGGGGGCTTGAAGCATTAAGAATAATTTTAGAGTCTCCATGGTCTCAGGGTCTTGAGATGTTTCCATGTGGTGATTTCTTAGGCCCTCAAGGCCTTCAAACTTTTAAACTTTTTATTAAATCCTCATTGGCTTGAGTTATTGGGCTCATGCCATGCAACACGATATCTGAGCCTGATGGGGAAAATTTAAATTAGTAACTTTTGGGACTAGCTTAGAACTTTGAAAATATTTTATAGTGACATGTGGAAAGGTTTGGGGGGAATCAAAAGACTCAAGGCTTAGATTTATAATAAATAAAAATAGCTAAGGCACCCATCTCAAATTTTGAAGATATGGTTAACTCAACTTGATTATCTTAGACTTAGCACACTTTAAGCTCATTTTAATTGATTAGTTAGGCTGATATCTTAGTGTATCTTGACTCATGTGACTTAGGTTTGAGGGACTCAAACTTGATAGATAAAGGTTTGATCAAGTTGAGCTCGACACAACTAGAAATTAAGTTTGCCTAAAAAGGGCTAAAGATATATGGGCTATTCAAATGATAACATTGACTGAGACCTAGCACATAGAAATTGATTAGGCTAAGTTTGCAATTAAAAATACCTTAAAATAATATTTATCCATGAAGCCTAGAGTAATCATGAGTATTTATCATATTTAACCATTCACAGAGATGTAAAATCCTACTCCCAAGCAAACTCTCAAACATGAAAGGTCCATTAGACCAGATGTAGAAACACTTAGATCAACCACTAAAAAGAGGGTCCCCATTTTCAAATTGAAAATGGAGCATGTTGTGCAAGAAACAACAAATAATGAATCTTAATGGGAGATACTCCTAATTATCTTGAGAATCAAAAATCTACAGTTCTCATTCAAACACAAACATTGGTTTCTAATAATCATCCAAAGAAAAATCAAAACATAAAGGCATAAAAATTTGTTTCAACACACGACATAATAAGCTACAATTTCACCTAAAGACCATCAATGTGTGAGATATGTAATTTTTTCAATTATTTTTTATGTACACATGATAAATCAAATTTATCTAGATGAAAAGAACTTTTGAAAGGGGATAGATTTTGCAATTTAGATTGAGGGAGAATGGCATGGGCATTACTCTAATGCTAGCTAGGCATTCATAACCTTGAAAGAGATACTCCTAGTCCCTTTTTAAGACCTTTATCCATTGCCAACCAGGTTTCAAAGCCTATGGTGGTGTTAGTATAGGTTCTATGAAATAATCTATAATATGTTAATTATAGGGATAACTTGCCTAATGGAGAGTAAATAAAAACCATAATTAACATTATAGAATTATAATCCATAAATTACATCCATAGTTACACATATAGGTTAAGAATAACACATATATAACAAAAGGAGGAATGCAAATGACATAAAATTTGATAACCAGATTAAATCAAAATAGAGTATTTACTGCATATTAATTATATGTAAAAGAAGATTAGAAAAACCATATCAGAATGATTCTATTAATCTCAATCAACACATTAGAACCATATTATATTATAGTAAAGTGTTATATATATCCTTTTATATTATGTTGTCTCTTTGCATTCCATCCTTTCGAGATACAAAAGAAAAGACTGTTTATATCCTTATATTACCTAATTATGCTTATCAAGTTGAATACATAAAAAATACAAAACTATATACTTTGCACATGTGTAATTTTATTATGCTTTACAATTTTACCATACTTTATTCCATGCCCAATAGTTTCTTATACTTAAATGGCTATCTCATCTTGAGACAAAGCCACAACCTAATTTGGATTGATCTGAATAGATGACCCATAAATAAAAGTCTCAATAAATGCTCTAAATGTCATTTATCAATTTGTACCCTTTACATGCTACTTAACTACCCTTTTTGGTTTTGAAATAAGTAGCATACTAGCTTATTGCCCTCTCAATTTTTCAATAAACTAGCCTAAATAGGTGGCCACCCTTTATGGGTTTTCAACCAATCTATCCCTACTCCTAATTTTTAGTCTATCTTATAAAAATTGCAAAAATCCTAAATTCAAAAAATTGAACTGTGCATTACCTAATACTATAGTGGTGGAAAAATTGATTGGGTTATTATAGAAGTTGTGTTTGATTAGTTTCCAACCTACTGGATTCTAGTGCACATAATGGTTGAGGTTATTATTCTAATCGCACATTTACCTCTATCTTTTTATTCTATATAATTTGGTAGAGATGTTATGTAAGAATGAAATATGTCTCATCTATTATTTGGGAAATAGTCAGATTTCCTTATGATAGATCTTGTTTAAGTAGTTTCTAATCTATCAACACTTTACAAACCATATAAATTAGAATGTGTAGAGGCATCTAGATCACCATCTTGTTTTTCACATCTTCATCCTCTATAGTGGTGAATAGTGATTTGGTATTAGATATCTTAAGCTGGATATCCAATACAAGATCATCAAATCTATCTATAGTCATTTGGGATTAAATGGCTATAAAGGTATTATGCATTATTTTAGTATGCCAAACTTGTAGTTTTTGCATCGTATCATCCTTGGAATCAAGAATTTGTTTGAGTGACCTACCCATTGCTTATATAGTATCAATTTGGTCATCCATTATTTCTTTAGTTTTATCTTCAGTGGAAAACTTAGGTTTCATAATAGCCAAAGACTGATTAAGATGTTGTCTCCAATTCAACATATCATGGGCTATACTTGGCTTATTGCATAGCTATTTTTAATACCTACTCATATTCTTCAATGAGTTCATTAATAGTTTACATTTCACTATGTCTATCTTTCCCTTGTGTACATAATGTGAGAAATTTATACATGGCCACCTAATCATTTGTAAGATACATACAAAAGTAGTGAATTACTTATCCTCATACATTACTTGATCTCCTAGCACCTACGTAACTAATTTAGGACAAGTGTTATTTATCAGTTAACATGCCTTTAATATTTGATCTTCTAATTTGTCCTTTTCCTCATGTAGCCTTAGAAATTATTGCTCCAAGTTTGAAGTGTTCTATGTAATTGAATTCTAAAATTCAATAGTGCCTTCAATATTCTTTGATAGTGGTAGCTGAGTCACATCCAACGATGTTTCCATTTCAATTATAGCAAGTGTCATGGATGTGGTTGCCAGTCTTGTAAGGGTTGGTGTAAATTGAGCCAATTGGAACAAGAAGGAGGTTTAATGATTTGATGTGGTAGGTACATCCCACAACAATTGGCTAGAGAATTGTAGTTTGGTTTATGATGCTTCTTTTATGGCCTTCATCTGAGTTGTGATTTCTACTTCTACCTATTTTATGGCCACCCTATCCCTCTTGGATTAAATTCAAACTTTAGCCATAGCCTTAGAATCTAATTTTTCACTTTATTTTTCTCCTTAGATTTAGATTTATATTTGGCTTCATCTTTATCCTTAGTTTTCGCTTGAGCTACTTTTGCTTCTACTACATGCATGTGTTTCTCCTCAATAGTTTTGACTTGTGCTTCTGGCTCCACCTACTTTTGTTACACAACTTATGCCTCTTATTATTATTGGTGGGATTTATCCTATTATTTCCTAGTTTCCTCTACTTCTTTGATCATCTTATTTATAGCCTCTACTTCCTCATATTTCTTCCTTATAACCTTAGCTTCTTCAGCCTACTTTTGTGTAGCCTCTTTTTGTGTGCATTTTGATTCCTATGCATCCACTTATTCTTCCACTTATTTATTATTTATTTTTCCCTATTCATTTTTCTTCTTCTTCTCCTATTTCTTTTTTTGATTCCTTAAGATCCATTATGTCTTACATTCTTTCTTAATCTTCTATTGGCTCCAATATAATTATGTCCTAGGTTTATTCAATAATTTTCATGTCTGCAAGCTCAATTTTTTATTTAGATTCTTCATGACTCTGATTCAACCACCTTACCTTTGTGTATGAGCTTCTTCTTCCTATATATATATGTAAGAATGAGGGTCTCTTTTTTATTCTTTTCAACATGAGGCTAGACCTATTATTGTGTTGCTATGATTGTTGTGCACCACTTGCTCATATAGGCTCATTGAAAGACACCATCCTTTCTTTGATAGTTTGCAATGGTTTGGTGATGGGGTGCGTACATGGTCATAAAAATAAGGGTTGTGTTATACTACCTTATTCTAGTAAAACAACCACCTATGTAGTTGATGATCATGTGGCTAGATTAGTTGGAAATATATCTACCTCTAGCTTATGTTGAATGACTTCCTAACAAATAGTATTCACAAGAATAGATAGAGGTGGTTGAGTAATGTCAACCTAGAGTTATTTTTGTACCTAATTTTTCACTTGAAAAGTGCACACTAATTTTTATAATAAGAATTTCTTTTCCACCTCTTTTTCATAAACCTCTTTCTTGATGTCTTCCAACATAGATTTAATCGCTTCATACTCATTGACTCCCATCTCTGATAGGTTGTAGTCACTAGATATCTTGAGAACTTTAGAATTATCAAATTAAGACTTTGTTTATCAAATCCTTTTCTTTAGTGGTGATGGTGAGGCACATTGTTCATGTGCCTTCATTTTTCATTTATCTTATAGTAGTGGAGCTTGTGGCTATTGTGGTGGTTGTTGTGGTGGTATTTGCTCCATATCTAATTAATTCACATGTGGAGGAATAGATTTTAGAGGTGTAATTGACCTCATAGATAAGGTTTTTAGCTTATATACTTCACCTTAGGTTTCTATCATAGAAATAAAAAGTTGTATTAGAGTCATAGGTGGCAATTCCAACTCATGGATTTTGATTTGGAAGCCATTATGTAGCTCAATGACTAAAGCATGTTATCCCAAATTATTCATGACATCTTATGGGATTCTTGGGTGAATTTTGATCAAAGTTAGGGATTATAACCATAATTTATTAAACCACCTAAATTGTTCATAGTACTACCCTATCTTCATCCATCTAATGTTTATAAGGGTAGTAGTAGGCCAAAAATCTGTAGTCATATTGACTACTCTAAGTTTAAATTTCCACTATGTGAAGCATAATAACAAAACTAAAAATTGATACTAAAATGTTTGTGTGGTTCCTTCAAGTAACTTCTTGATATTGGTGGTGAGCTCAGATGCTAAAAATGCAAGCCAATTAAAGTCCTCCCATAACTATATTATGTGATACACAATATCAATTACCACTCCCATTGCAAGTTTTGACTACTTGGTAGTTTTCCAAAACCATTTTGTGATAATTCTACCATAATGTGCATTGAATCATCCTAAATTAAATCAAATGGTGTTCTTTGGTCTACTCATGTGTTATATTTTTCTTGCACATCTAAATTTTGCCATTATTTGTGAAGTGATTCAAATTATAGTATCTTGGAACAAATGGATAGCCCCTTAAATATAGTGACTCAAAGGAGTCATCATGACCTCATCAACCTTTAATCATCAAAACCTCTAAGTGGATGTTGAAGTGTAAGGGATTCTGATTGTGCATCTCTCTAAGGGCTTTATGCAAAAAGAGTAGCTTCTACTATGTCAATGAAATTAAATGGATTTGGGTCATTGTAATTGGTTTGTCAAAGGCCTAACCCAATCCCCATATCCTCTTTCTATGCATCTTTGATTGGGATCAACAACTTGCGTATGTTTATAGCTCTATCAGTGATCTACGATAAATGATTACTCTATTTGATTAGGCTCTAGTTCAAAATCTATTTGTAGGGAGGTATTCTAAAAGTAGATCATATAATTTTATTGTTATTCAAAGTATATAATGTTTCCATACTATGCTCTTATATAGCTATTGAGATATAATTTTGTCTCATTGACTACTTTGAATGAACTAACTATTTATGCATGAGTGTTCCTCTTCCAATTAATATCACTTTCTACAAGTAACCCTGATAATGACATTTTGTGCTTAAAATCTTTGATTTACCCCTTTGATAATTATTTGATGTGACTAGCTATCTTTTCATCTATCTAATTTGTGTTATGATTTCACCTATCTATTTACTACTCAATCTACCTTAAAAATGATGCAATATTTTGAAACACCAAATCATTAATAGTTTGGCATGACCATTGGCCTTCCTTTCTCTATACCTATCTTATCTGCACCTTCCTAGACTTAATAGATAACCTTAATGTATTTGAGGCTAGTTGTCCCCTATGATTTATTTCTAAAATATGATCGCACCTTGTGATCGTAACTACCTTTTGGTTATTATAATATATTGTGTTTTAACAAATATGTTATATAACCATTCTAACCTAAAAAAATCAAACCAAAAAAATAAAAATAAAACAAATACTAACTACATGGTGTCACTCAGTACCCACTCAATTTTTTAGTAGAATGATAGAGATTACAGGTGATAAGGCTTAAGACTATATCTATTTATATATATTGATAGTATGGTTCCATATAAATATTTTAGAACTATAATACCTTATTGTGAGACTTCATGAATAATATAAGGTCCTTTCCATCTAATGTGCAACTTTCTTAGGAATGCTTTAAATATGTTATCATAAATCAATATTTTTTATTTAGGGTAAAACTCCATAGATTGCAAGTTGTGATCATGCCATAATTTATGAATCTAATTGTTAATCTATTATATCCATTATTCTGTTTGTCTATTTTATTCCATCTTTGTTAATTCCATCAATTGTAATTTTAGTGAATCTTGATCCCCAAATCTCATAATTATCGCAATCCACAAACTAGGAACAATATACTCCATAGGCATTACTACCTCCAAGCCATATACCAGTTGAATAGGAGTGAATCCTATAGATATTTTTATAATGTGTTTAATAAGACCATATAATCATATGAATATTATCTTCCCAATTATCCCTTTGCACATTACAAATTATTTTTAGCATTTTACCCAATACTTTATTGGATGCTTCAGTGTGTCCATTTTCCTATGGGTGATAAGTTGTGTTCTTATGGTGTGATATCATAAATTCCTCAGTTAGAGTATTGATAGTATTATTTAGTAAATGTGTGTCTCTATCATTGATCTTCTTAATCTAACATCCAAATCTTGTAATGACGTTTTCATATAAAAATTTAGTAACATCTTTCGTACTATAGCTTGGAGTGGTAGCAACTTCCATCCATTTAGTGAAATAATTTGTAACAATAATAATGTATCATGTATGAATTTGTTTGCTTGGTTTAATTATAGGACCAACAAATTTGATTCCCCATTAATAAAAAGGTTATTATGTGAGCATTAGCACCAAAGCAATCTCATCACTTTGATTTAGCTTTCCCATTCTTTGACATACATTGTAATGTTTGGCAACTTTGTGTGCATATGAAATAATATAGGCTAAAAAATCCCACTTTTTAAGATTTTCCTTGTAGTAAATTCACCTAAAAATGACCTCCTAAAACTCCTTGATGTGCTTCCTATAATAGTTAAGTTCATTCATGCTCTAGAGCTACTCTGTATAGTACATCATCTCTGTCAAGTTTGTACAAAAACCCATTAATGAGGTTATAATCTATAGCTCAAGTGACCATTTTATTTTTATTCCACTCTATATAATTTGTAGATAAGGTTCATTTCTCTAATAAATTTGAAATATCTTATATATTATCAGGAAATATTGTAGTTTTGAACAGATGTGCATCTAGGGATTCATATTCAAGTTCTCTTGACTCCTCCCCATTGTGAAGTCTACTTAGGTGATCTATCCCAACATTTTTGTGGAATTGATTGACATTAATGGAAAATTGGAATTCTTGAAACAATGTAATCCACCTGGATATGCATCCTCCCAACATTAACTTATTAATTAGGTATCATGATACTTTGTGATCTATAAAAAACTCAAATGATATAGCTAACAAGTAGTGCCAAAAATTTTGTAGTGCAAAAACCATGGATAAATCCTTCCTTTCAATAGTAGTATAATTTTTATTAGCTATAGATAGTTTCTTGATAGTAAAATGCATATGATGATCTAGTCCACCTTTACCTGGCTACATCAAGATAGTTCCTAATATAGTACCAAAAACATTTACATGCATGTGGAATGCCTTCTTCCAGTCAGGAAAGACTAAAATTAGTATTTTTATGAGCCTTTGTTTTAGCTTAATGAATTTTGTTTGACATTTTTTTGTCTATTTAGATTTTGTATCTTTGCATAGTAACTTATCTATGGGCACAGATATAGTTGCATACCCTTTGATAAGCTTCATTTAATATCCTACATGACTAAGAAATGTGTATACTTCCATAGAATTAGTAGGAGGTAGCATCCCTATGATGATAAAAATCTTATTTGAGTCAACCAAAATGTCATCTATGCATATGACATGGCTCAACAAAATAATAAAAGGTGTGAAAAATGAGCATTCATTTATATTTTGATAAATTCACAATGATTGACACCATTATAGCATAATTCATAGCCTTAAAAATATTATTTAAATAGAGAGAAAATATCCCAATCATCTAAATACACTTCCATAAAATCATGAATGAAATATTTGAATGCAATTACTACATCTGTAGAAAAGATTGTGGGTGTAATCTTCAATTCAAAAGGCATTACCTTTTATTTAAATGACCCCTATTCAATTATAAACATAGTTTTCTCTTGATCTTTTACTATGATTGGATCTAGTGGTACCCACTAAATCCATCTATAAAGGAGTACACTTAATTTCATATAACCGATTCAAGGATTTCATCCATGAATGGTTTTGTCATGCAAGCATCATTGAGTGTGTGGTAATCCCCACAAACCCATATCTCTCTAGTTTTATTTGGTTGTACCTATTTCTATAAATTTTCACTTTTTTCTTAGTTTTTTTATGAGAAGAGATAGAAACACAAGATGAAGGGTGTGTACCTAGTAAAAGTGTGCTTGTTGATGACCAAACAAAAAGAGAACTCCTTTTTTGTCTTGGAAGGAATACCTTCAATAAGACAACACTACCACAAGTTTGTTGGTTAGATAAGGATGCAGGGTGGACTGCCTAGCATATGTTAGATCCAAGAAGCTAAAGCTTCCTTGGATGGTTGTCAATCCACTCCCCTAATAACAAATGAAGATGATAAAATAAAATAAAGGTAATTGAATTTAAATTAATGATAAATTAAATTCTAAGTATAAAAGGAAATGAAATACTTATTCAAATAAAAAATGACTAAATATAGCACATGCTAAAATTAGTCAAGGTAAGGCCATAGTTTTGGGGTTTGTGTAAAATGGTAAGGGTCAAAAGGATTCTCTTATTGGGTTAGGTAAATGATCAAGGTTACAAATAGTCAAAATGGTAAATGGATAGATGAGTCAAAGAAGAGAATATGTCAAGTGTGGCAAAGAGGTGAAAGAGGTCAAGTGAGGAATATGGCAAAGAGGCAAAGTGGGGTAAAGGGGTAAATGGTAAGATGAAGAAGGGATGAAGACAAGAATGATGAAGGGAGTGAAAATGTTAAGGGAAGGGATGCCAACATAAAATAAATAAATAAATTGAAATAACAAAATAAAAGAGTACCTCAATGTTTGTAGATGCTTATTGATCAAGATGGTTTGTTGAATATTGTTGATGAAGATGTCTTGAGGTAATTTCAGTAGAGCTTTGTTACTTTGAATTATTTTCCTCCAAGATGTGGAATAGAAATGACCTCCTTAAAATGGATGAACACCTGTAATAAAATTTGGGCAGCAATACTCTAACTTTTCAACCTCTCCCTTGGGTGAAGGAGAGGGGGGTATTTTTACTTTTTTATGTGAGGAAACATGAAAAAAGAGGGCATCTTGGAAGTATGGTCCATTTTTCCCCAAGGTAAAGGATGGGGTTGGTGGAATATTTATATGAGGGTTGTCAAGTCTACCTACCTTGAATGCAACTCCAAGTTTGAAATGAATTGTGCACATGGTTTGAAAATGGGACCGAAGACTTTGTTACACCTTTATTTGTCCTCATTTATGACTTTTAAGAGTTATCCCACCAAATATGGTGCCATTTTTCAAGGGGGCATGGGTGAGTCAAGGTGAGGTGGGTGAATATTCTAATTTGGGTTGATAATTCTCTTATTGGGGCTAAGAAGTCCAAACTGGGGGCTTTTTGTCTCTCCTAAGGTGTGAAAGGGGTAGGTAAGTCAATTTTGAAGGCTATTTTCATGTGAAAATGCAAAACCAAGTCAAATTACTTACCCTTGTGGAGAAATTTGACCCATTTCAAGTGGGGACCCTTGTGATACTTAAATGAGGTCATTAAGCATCTTGGGAAAATGAGCTAAAGGTGGGGTACCAAGCCATGCCACTTTGCCACATCATTTTGCCATGTCATTTTGCCATGTCACAAGACATGTCATTTTCCATGTCATATGCCATGTCATCATGAATAGTGAAAGTGGGTCCCACAGTGAATAGTGATGATGAATAGTTTTTCATGAATAGTGTTTTGTGAATAGTGATTTCAAAAACTATTTTTGAATGGTGTTTTCAAATAATAATTTTTGAATAGAACTGGGTATAATAGGGACTTTGGTTAGTTTAGGAGGGTGGCAGAAGAGGTTAGGAAGGTTTTAGGAGGAATTAAGGTGGTCTTGAGGCATTCAGACACCTAGAACTACAAGTGTGTAGTTTTTTAGTGTCTATATTTTGCCCCTTTTTGTTATGAAACTTTGAATTACCAAGTTGAAAAATAAAAATAGATTATTTGGTTGAAGGTCAAGATGTCCCAAGTATGGGAGGAGGTATTCCCCCTCAAATTGAGAGTCGATGAAGAGAGGTTAAATTAGGTGTAGGTTTGATAAACAATTAGTGGGGAAGCACTAGGTGGTTCCGCAAGGTAATAGGGCATGTGAGATGTCAATAGATGCATAAAATGTGACTAAGTGTGGTAGTTAAGATTGCATAAAGATGAAAGCTGCCAATGTTGGTAAAATAATTTTAGTGCTAAGAAGATAGGTGACCAATAGACCACATGACCATTATTGTAATGGCTAGGTAAACTTGTTAGCCTTTATAACAAAAGGGACAATGTTTATGTGGGTATCCAAATTTAGGAGTGATCCCATGTCTGGGTAACTAAAATTATAAGTGATCCCATGTAAAACACCAATGGTTGAGTCATGTACTTGGTGGTGAAAAATATTAAATGTTCAAATGTTCAACATGGAAAATTTGGTTAGCATGGTAAAAAAGACTATGGTGAGGGCATCATAAAACATGCAAATAGGTTAGGTTAAAAATAGCCAACATTAGGGTAGATATGGGCAAGGTGGTTAGGTTGTTAGAATGGGGTAGATGAGTGAATACCATATGTAATGGGCAAGTGGATGCTACCTACATATCTCCATGGACATAATGTCTAAAATGAACTTCAGGCCAATGTAGTTTGATTAAAAGGATGGCCAGTGGCTTGAAAATGGGATGCCCTAAATAGAAATACCACAAAGTTTAGGTTAGGTTGGTTGGATACAAAATTGGCAAGAGGTTAAAACTGGTTAAGGTTGGTTTTAGTTTGCTCATGCTTGATGGTGACAGGAAGGAAATGGAAATGTTAATGGCCAAGATACTTGTAAGTGGTTCCTACATAGTCCATGGACATTAGGGAAATGTAGTTCTAAACAGGGGTTGGGTTAGTGGTGTCCAAGTGGGTTGTCTTAATTAGATAAACCACATGGGTTGGTTTGGGCCAATGGTGGAGCATTTTTTAGCATATAGGTATTAGGTTATGGTGAAGGTAATGGTGAAAGTGTCTAGTGTAAATTGGTGAATAGTTACCATAATGATCCCACATGTTATAGGATGAGAGGCATGGATGGGTAAGGTAGGGTAAATAAGAAGGGAATACTAGGCTTAGCAACACAAATGACCTTCAATAGAACTAATCCAAAGAAGAGGTGTCTTTGTTAGGAAGTTACACCTTCTAAAATTATGTGAGGGTAGGATTTTAGAGATAGTGTTTACCGCTACGAGTTGAGTTTTAGGAGGTATGGATCTATTCAGATCTATGGAGTTGTTATGGCCAAGGTTCATCACCACTACGAGCTGAGTTTTAAGGTTAGTACTGAAGTGATGACCTACAAATAATTTATTTTATGGTCAAGTATATTCTACAAGTAAGGAAGTTAGTAGTGTGGTGAGTGACAGAGGATAGACCTTGCCTAACCCAAGAGCTGCATGGGTAGGCTAGACAAAATTGTGGCCATATTTGCATCCTCTATCCTAACTTTGTTGAACCAATGACTTATTGGTTTTTTTAGTTCAATCCTAAACAAATAGAGGATTCATGGTTGGGAGAAGATGGTGGTTCCCTTGTTATGAATGAACATTTAGCTAGCACAAAAGAAAAGACTGCCATGTTCGAGAAGACACTACCAATGGTTAGGGTCTGATGCTCAAAGCATGTGGTAGTGGGCTAGTAGGAATAGGAGGGAAAAGGGGGAAAGAAGGTGAATGTATCATTATAAAAGAGTAGAGTATGATTCTCATTCTATGGGGATGAATGTGGGAGAGGAGAAAAAAGTATACCCTTTAGTGGTTGTTTAGCCAGGGAATGTTATGAATTAAGTAGAAGGATGGTTGAACATGAATCCAGAGTCACCATATAATTAGTCTAATATGTAGGTATGAAAATAATGTATGTTTGTGTGTTAGGCAATGTATGTGTAATATAATAAAATATTGCATGTGTCATGTGACTCCTCACACCCTAAACAAAATATTGCATAATTTTACATAAACATCTATAAAATGTGTTAGATGTTGTTGGTTGAATGTTATGGTTATGATTATGATTGGGTGGATACATATGAATGTTATAGTTATGGTTATGAATGGTATGGTGATGATTTTTGTATTCTCACTCAATGTAAAATGAGTGACTATTATTGTTGCAATGTTAGATGGTAAAATTTGCGATGAAAACATCAACCAAGCACATTAAGATGAGAATACGAAACGGTGTTTCATTTTTGACAAGGACTAAAAATGGACCTAAAGTGGGATAGGCTTAATGAATATAATCCCTTCGAATGTTATGCATGAATGTTTGTTAGTTTATAAAAAAAGTTTCTTGATCACAAGGTGTCAATTAAGCTCTAAATCCCTTGATTTACAGATAGTCGAAAGGGAAAATGGGTGATAGGTTGTGTAAAGGGTAATGGGTGATATGTATGATAACCTCATGTGAATTAATTTTCCCCATCTATAGGTGACCTAAGAATTGTGTTAGATAATTCCATGTCATATGATAGATGTAGACTGATCAATGCAAGAAGTCTACATGAGAAAGCCAATTCCAGCTTCCAACTTATTATGTTGCTTGAGAGCTGATTGCGGCTTTAGAATTGGTTTGAAAGTGGACCTTTTGATTTATTATTTTATATGGGAAGTTGATCGATGTGGAAAGCTTCCATGAAATTGCTCTACTTTTGACAAAGTTGACTCAGCCATCCTTTAAGGGATTGGTCTAAGCTTATTGGCTTTGTTTTATTGTTCTTGATAGTTATCCTTCAAGGGAGCAGTCTACCTTACATGTGGCCAAAAAAAAATTTGATAGCTGTCCTTTGAGGGAGTAGTCTACAATGCTTAATATATTGACCCAATTAATTATTTCAAGATGAAATGTGTTTAGAGGTTCACCTTTATGAAGGCAAAAGTTTACACAAGAAGGTTAATGAGATGTGAAAGGTTGTGGTTTTGAGAGACAATGACCATGGGATTCCATCTTGTTAGAGATGAAAAGTGTCTATGAGAACCATGTTATGGGTAGAGACATGGTACCCATAATTAGGATTAGACCATGATTATCATGATTAATCACATGGTTCTATGTTGTAATCAATTGTCCTCAAAAGGGGAGGAAGGTGAGTGAAGGTTAAAATCTTATAATCAAGGGATGAGCTTAAGTTAGATAAATAAGTGATCTTGATCCTTATTTAACAAAAACAAATGTAGCTATGAAGCGTTGAGAGGCTCAAGTTCTAGTTTTATTTTGAGAGAGGACAAATTATAAGCTCCTAATCCATACTTATGGCTGATGATGTAGGGTCAAAGCTAATTGAAAGCAAACTTGCCTCATTTACTCTTCTCCATGTTGGTCACATGTTGGTTTCATTTAGGATGACATCTATGATAATTAATTCCTAAGGTTTAAGGTAAGGTTGGATAGGTTTGATGGAGAAGCATAATATTTAATGGTTTGATGGGAGAATTTGAATCCCAAATAGGTCAGGTGGTGTCTAAATGGGTTCCCCCAATTTGATATACCACTTAGTTCAAGTTGGTTTGACAGATAGGTTTGGTTGATAGGTTGAGGCAAAAATCCAAGGGTTAGTTTAGTTAATGGTTAAGGTATGGTTGAAGTTAATAAATGGTTAAAGATTTATGGAAGGAAAGTTCCCCCAGTTTAATCTTCACATGGGTAAGAAAAAGATCCCAAAGTGAAGGTGTTTATGGTTGGGTTCAGTTAGAATGTTGAGGTTTTAAAGGGTATGTCTATGGAATAGACATTTTAACCTTTCCCTTATCCTTTTGTTGGACCGAAGAGTGGGTAACCCTAAAAATGGTGTGGATAAAAGAAAGTGTTGGTTTAGCTTGTTGCTTTGGTTCCTCCTTACTCTTAGGTGAGAATGGGGGAATAGGCAAGTGTTGGGTAGGTTTGGTTGATGATTAGGTTGGTAATGGGCTCAATAGAGGTTCAATTGATAACATATTATCCTTGCCTTATAGTTGGTGGATAATGGTTTTAATATCCTTGCAATGTTATGTATCATTTCCAAGTATCCTATGGTAAGAGCACACATGGTGGTCATTGTACCATGATGGTTTTGGGTGTGAGCGGTTGAATGTTTTGATAGGGTCAAAAGGTTTGATAGGTGGTAAGGTTAAGGAAGATGTTTTCAATAACTTTTGTAAAATGGTTGTATAGGATTCATGCAAAGGTGTTAGAGGTGATAGGTTTTTAGTTTTGGGAGCCTTCCTAAAATTAGTTTTCACTATAGAAGTTATGGGTGGTGGGTTAGTTTTGGTTTATCAGTTAGGTTGGATTGCCTTAGATAAGGAGGTTCATCTGATAACATATTATCCTCATATAGGTTATGTATGAGTTCTTAGAGAGATTTGTAATGCTCTACATCATGTCTAGGTGTCTTATAATATGCATAGACTAAGTTAGCATTAAAACATTTTGGTTGACGATGTGAAGGGTCAAAAGTTTTGACAAGTTGGAAATGTTTGAGAGGTGGTAAGGTTAAAGAGGAGTTTTTCAATAACCTTCAAAAAATGGTTGAGTATGCCTCCACTAAAGGTGGTAGGGGTTTGGTGGTTTTTGGTTTGGGTGTCGATGTAGAATATTGGTTGGCAATAAGTGATTTTAAGTTATGTTTTCTCAATGGCTTTGGTTTAGGTAATACAGTTGAAGAGTTAGAAAGAGAGGATGGTAAGGTAGGTAGTTTAGGTATTACCAGTGTTGGCAGGAGAGATGTTTTGAAAGGAAGTGTGACAGTGTAAATAGTAGAGGTGGTAGGGTTTTCATATAAATAATGGGCTTCATGCTCAAGGTAGAAGGATGAGGACCCAAGATGGAGGGCAAGGTTGAAGGAGGTAAAACTTGGGATTTCGGGTTCTTTTGTGGTTTTACCACCTTAGTTATTTTTATTGGTTTTGGAGGAGGTTTAGCTACTTTATTTATTTCAAGTGGTTGAGGGTTGGTTAGTTTAGAAGAGGTTTTAGATGGTTGGGTGGAGGTTTTATAAGTGCTAGGTTGGTTCACCAAATAAGGGGTTGGGGGGTTCTGTTTTAGTTTTCTTGCCCTTGTCTTGGTTTGTGATAGAAGTTTTTGTAATTAGAGGTTTGGTGGATGAGGCTATCTTTTCTTGTGAGATAGCCTTGTGAGATAGCCTTTAAAGAGGGAATGAATGGTTCTATAATAGGGGAGATAGGTGTGGAAGCTTCTATTGAAGGTTTGGGTATGGTTACTTCTTTTTTTTTGGGTGTTTAAAGGGGTAAAACATAACTCTACTTCTTTCATAATCAGAAGGGAATTGGTGGGTTGATGAGTAGGTTATTTGTCATCAAGTGTGTCATGAACCATGTTGATGGTATGGGTATTGGGAGAGCATTTGATGTTATTTATCTCATTTTTGGTGTGCGAATGGTTTGTAAAAGGTTGTTTAAATATGTCGAGAGCTTGATTTGGTGGAGCATTGGGGTTATCTAGTCTAAGCTCCCACTTGTTGATCAGGGATTGGACTAGATTCTTAAAGGTGTTACATCTATTAATATCATGCCCTACAACCAAATGAAAGACACAATGGTCATTCTCATTATACCATCCTGGCTTAGGGTGAGAAGGATCAAACTATTGAGGTGGTTTAATCAGTGGAAGTTGAATGATGTTAGCCTTTAATAATTTTTCCAAAATAAAAGCATATGGTTCTCCAAGTGGAGTTAATTGCTTCTTATTATTATACATTTTTTTTCCTTGGTTTGATGGATTTAAGTATTTATAGGTTTGGTTCCTCAAGTTTTGTTGGTTGGTAGATGGTAGAGGTACAACTTTGAGGATAATAGCATTAGTAGTCACTTTGTTCTTAGTATTACTATTGGTTAGGTTGTTGGGTTTGGATGAAGAGGGATCATTGTGTTTGTAAGGTAAGTTTTTATTTTTCAACTTTAACTTCCCTTCTTCAATGGTTATGTTTTCTAGTTTATGAGCCATGGTAAAGTCTTCATCAAATGTCCAAAAACTTTGGACAAGCAACATGGAGGAAATGTGTTTTGCACATGCTCAAGAAAAAAGCTTTATGAGTTCCAATTGAGGTAAGGAGAAGGAAATTTGGTTTATTATGTTTATCCAATGAGCAACAAAGTTGAAAATGAAATCATCTTCATATTTTTTAATAGAGTAGAGGTCAATAATGGAGACTTTCTTGGAGATATTGATTGAAATGTGTTCCAAGAAACTTTGGGCCAGTTGAGCAAAGGAGATGATAAAATGCTTAGGCAAGGCACTAAACCAATATAAGGTTGGTTCTACTAGAGACATGGGGAGTGTATGGAGAAGAAATGAGTCGTCATGGTCAATTAGGTAACATGAGTGCCAGAATTCCCTACGATGTTTTTCGGGGTCCTCCTTATTTTGGAACTTAGTAAATTTTGGGAGTTCCCATTGGGGAGGGTAGGCATGGATTGGGATGGATGGATGGATGGGTTTGTTACATATTTGGTCATAGGAAAGGAGGTTGTCGGACCCTAAAAATGAAGATTCAAGATTATTAACTTTGTCGATTAACATCTTGAACAAGTTAGTTTGGGGTTGGTTTAGGGGAATGGTAGAATTGATATACTAATAAGATGGTTGGGAAGAGGGAATATGGTGGTAAGAGGTTGATGCTTATTGAGGAGGTATACCATAAGTACTTATGGGTATGAATGAAGAGGTAGGGGGAGATATATGTCTTTGTGGATTAGCCATATATTGATAAGAGGTGGAAGTTATTTTTTGGGGAATAATTGTGGTTAGGGGAATGGATGTATGAAAGGTTTGGGTTTGAGAGGTTACCCAAGTTTGGATGGGATGAAATGTTTGAGGTATTGAAATCACCAATTTTTGAAGAGGGGTATTGGTTGGTTAGATAGCAGTAAGAGGGGAAGAAGAATGAGTGGTGTAAGTTTGACCCATGGTTAGTAGGGTATCGGTGGGAAGGGGCACACTCACCTCCGTGTGAGATAAGTCAATCAGGGTTGAGGGTGTTTGAGTGATAGTCAAGACATTTGATTGGGTTTGATCTATTGGAGGTCCATGATTTGAGGAAAAAGTATGAGAAACAAAAGGTCGAGTAGAGGTGACACCCACCATAAGGTGGTGTGGTTGTTTCTCTAAATTTTGTTTATTTCATGTCTAAAGAAAAATAAAGAAGAATGATAGGGATAATTAATTAGAATGAACCTAGATTGATTTTTGCACCATATCCAGACATTGTAAGCACTCCTCTTTGGCTAGGGAAGACTACCTACAAGTAAGAAAGCAATACCATAAAATGTTTGTTAATACATAAATGAGTGGGTTGCCAAGCTATGCGCTTGTTCTAGGAAGTGTGAAACTTCCTTAGAGATGATAGTCCACTTTTGAGAGACAAAAGAGTAATAAATAACTAAAAGAGAGGTAAAGAGAGAGTGAGAGAGAAATAATGTTACCATTATTCGTAACCTAAGTGTAGTAGAGAGTGACAAGGTATAGGTGGTGTATTTTATTTGTATTTTAGAAGGTGTTTGGGTAGGTTTTGGAGAGGTTAGGAAATCCACAGTCATTGACATTAGTAAGGAAGTGACTAATATCAATTATACTATTGAGGTCAGTGAGTGAAGGTGATTGATGTCAGTTAGGTTACCAGGGTTGGTAGGGGCAAAAATTGTCTGGGAGTCTATAAAAGGCTTTTCTATATTTGGGAAATGGTTTTGGTCTAGTCTGGGAGGTTGGAGAGAGTAGTGACAAAGAGAGTATGTTTTAGATGGATCTGGTCAGAGGTTTGGTATGTTAGGTAAAGGAGAAACAAGCAAGAAAGCTTTATAACTCCCTCATAGGGGTTCAGTTAGAAATGTATGAAGAAATGAATAGTATATATGAAGTGATAGCAAAGTAAATACTTAAAAGACATAAAGAATAAGTGATGTACTTAGTTGTAGTGGTGACTGAATGGTAAGTGCTAGATTGATGGATCCAATTAGATAGTCCAAATTGATGGCCTGAATAGAGAGAACAAGTAGGCAATGTTAGTCCTCAAGATCTTGGTTCTTGATCATGATTGACTAATGTAAGATAATAGTAAACTAAGATGTTTAATTTTGAATGCCAAGAGCTTGAATGCAAGTAAGAATGAATTTTCTTGATTTTTGCTAACCTAAACTTTAGGTTAGAGTTTGGCTTATATCATCGATGTTGGTGATCTCACCAATGTCGGTCATGGGTTGATCGATGTTAATGGCCTTAAAAAAGGTAAATATTACTATTATTGGCTTATTTTTTGTTTCTCTTCATGCCAAGTGTGGTACCCATTACAAAATAGTAAAAATAAGAGGTTAAGGAGGTAGTTGATTAGGAATTTAGTTTTGAAGTGAGAATAAGTCTTGGGTAGTTAGGATGAGGGGACCAGGTCTTTAGGTGACTCATCAGGTGAGAATTATTCATAGGGAGAGGTGGTCAAGTAAAGTGGTAAAAGGGGTTTTTAATTAACTTAATTAAGTGTTTTAAATTAATTAAATGTGGGAGGGGAAAAAGCATGGGTTAGGGAGGCTAATTATTATTATTAAAAAATAGGCTAAAAGGGGTTTCAACATAGGGAGATACACATGTGTGTGTGATGTAATTTTGGTGTCTACATTTGCCCCTTTTTATCTTGTAGTTTTTATTGACAAGTTTGTAAGACAAAAATAGGAGTTATATGCTCCAAGTATTTGATGAAGCATCCCCCCTCAAAATGGGAATCGACAGAGGAAAAACATGAATTAGGTACCAATTTGATAAAAAGATAATTGGGTGAGTGGTGGAGAATTGAGTATTGATTCATGTGCATATACTAGTATGATCTATAGTCAACAAAGTCAAGAATAGGCAAGGTTAAGGAGAACTCAGATAGAAATAACCAAAGCACATCATGTAAGTGATAACTGATAGGTTAAAACAATCAAAGTTGTAGCTCTAATGGTTGATGTGTCCCAGGTATCTGAGGTAGGAAGTGCCCCTAGGAAACACAAAATGGTTGAAGGTGATAAGATGAGCTTGGTTGCCATCCAAAATACCTAATATATATGTGTGTGTGTTTAATAGCCAACTATAGCAGAATAGTATAAGCAGTCAAGACAAGAAATGCAAGGTTAGTGTAAAAGGGTCAAAGAGCGAGGAGATATTCATGATCTCCAAGTAAAGTCATCATGGGTCAAGATTTAAGTGATTTCCAAGGGCATTTATCATGGTTGGGGATATATATGTGATCTCTAGTTTGGTGTTCATGGTCAAAGAGATATACTTGATCTCTAAATTATCCCAGAGTATGGGTAAAGTCTAAAAAGTTGGGGTTGCTTTTTAGGAAAAATAGTATTACAATGGTGTTGACATCAATGACATTGTTGATATCATTAATAAATAGTGATGACATTAGTATATTAGGGCAAAATTACCAATGTCAATAGGCATAAGCACTGATGTAAGTGAATTAGGTCAAGTATGTTGACATTGGTGGCTGACCAAACCTAATAAAATGGGGTTTGGTGGCTGACCAAACTCATTTGCAACTTGTGCTTAGAGAAAAATAGAGTTGTGAGAGTGATTGAGATGATAGAGTAAGGAGGGGACCCAATAGGAGGTGTGTCACCACACGAGCTAGTTGTGCTAGCTAGGAGGAGATAGAGAGATGAGGTAAGAGTCTTTGCTAGTTGTTTTGAAACTTGATTTGGTTATTTGGAGTTTTTAGGCCAATTTAGAGGTGGGGGAATAGAAAATGTAAGTAGAGGGGTAGGAAATAAGGTAGGGTAGTTTTAGGATAAGTTGGGGGGAATTTGGGGTAGTTTTTTAGGTTAAAATTGTAATTTTTGGGATGGGTCATTTGGTCCTAGGGCTAAACCAATCATTGACATCGATGGGGTCGATCAACATCGACTGATACAACACTGAGGGTGGTAGGTGTCGATTAATGTTGGCCAACACTTATGCCTACAAAGTGATAATGTTGGCATGAAAGCTAACATTGGTGATTGTGAAGAACTAACAAAATAGGAGAAAGGGTTAGTTTATATCCCTAATGGCTAAGCTAGCCTCAAAAGACCCTATTTTAACTAAGTAGCCTAGTTTAGGGCCTCAGGCCAATGTAGTTATCCCAAAGCCTAAGAAAAATATCTAAGGTATGGTTTTAAAAAGAGAGGTTGAGATAGGTCAAAGGACCTAGGGCTTAAAAGATAGGGCATAGGGTTGAGGGGTAGGTATATAAGCCATGAAGGCTAGAGTTATGATAGGCAGTGGGCCTAGGGTGGAGAGAGAGACAGATAGTGAAGCCTAGGGTAGAGAGAGGACAGGTAGTGAATCCTAGGGTAGAGAGGGGAGAGTAGGGTAGATAGTTAGGTGATTATATAGTTGAGCTATCCTCAAAATACCTTGTGTTAATTGAGTGCTACCTACATAGCCCAATTTAGGGCCTCAGACCAATGTATTTCTCCCATATAAAAGGTAAAAAGGTGATGGTAGGTTGTATTAGAAAGTACATGACTTGAGCTATGTGTGTATGGATGTAGGTGAGGATGGAGCTAACATTACAAGATCATCTACCAAGGCTTTTGATGTGTATGAGGAGGAATGTCACTTTAGATGAGTGGGAGCACATGGCAGTCATGGGGTTAGGAGGAGTATAACAATATTATTGAGTCTCTTGAGATGTGAGCTTTACGATAGCATTGATTAAGAGGTGGGATCACACCACCAACACCTTCCATCTACTAGTAGGAGAGTTGACAGTGACCCAAGAGGATGTCTATAGGATTTTATGGCTACCACTCTAGGGTGAGGAGATCTTCACATACTTGAGAGAGGAGTGTGATATCCACATGGTGGTATTGTATGGTGAGAGAATTAGTGAAGTGACTTATAATTCAATGAGTTTTACCTATGAGCCATTGTATATGGCTGATGAGGATCAACACCAACTGGGCATCTTGATGATGATCAAGATCATAGTGTATGTATTACTAAATGTAGATGGTGGTATATTTATGATTGCATTGAACGGTGTGCTTGCATATATGGTTGAGCAATGGATTATTTTTGCATGGGGTCTAGTGTTTTTGGAACAATTATATAGAGAGCTATGAGGTTTGATACTATGATGGCAATATAGTTTGTGTGTCAACCATCTACTACACTATTGGAAATACAAGCACATTATGGTGACATGACCATTGGGGTTACCTACCATGATTCTAGCCAACTTTAGGGTTGGTTTTAGATGGTGGAGAGAGGGCATGACATAGACTCAAGTGGATGGTATAGTTCACAATATTGCCTATTATAGATGCATGATAGAGGGTTTGATCCCTACAAATATGTTGTGGAAACCCTACTTGACATACCCCATATTTTGAAGATAGGCATAATAGCTAGTCAAATTGCAGAGTTCACTATGGGTTAGGGGAGATGAGCTAGTGAGTTAGAGATG
This sequence comes from Torreya grandis, assembly GCA_037957365.1. Lineage (NCBI taxonomy): Eukaryota > Viridiplantae > Streptophyta > Pinopsida > Cupressales > Taxaceae > Torreya > Torreya grandis. The sequence goes on from JARHVA010004109.1 coordinate 1,180,016, forward strand.
GTACCCATGGCATGGGTTAGGATATAATTCAATTTACTATAGGATATACCACCTACCTTCCCTTGATATAGGAGGGATGACATAGAAGCACCCCTATCATTTCCCCAAGAGACAGATGGGCCAAATTTTGAGGAGTTACTAGCAAGGCCAAGGGTTGGAGATCCAAGGTGCATAATGGCATATATAGCTTGGTGGGCAAGTTTACATCCTACGGTGGAGGTTAGGAGGCCACCACTAGATTTACAAGGGTTGGTGAGAGAGAAAGATGCAACTGTATATGCATGAAATGTAGTAGTACAGGCTAGAAATACAACATAGGCATAAGCATTAGCCTTATAAGGGCAGGTGGTGATGTTTTAGGGCTAGGTTGGGGCACTACAGGGATATGTTGTAGCATTATAGGTCTAATTTAGAGTTGTTATAGGGTTAGGTTACTATAGTGACAGTGGAGAGGGATATCCTGAGAATAGTTGGTCAAACTGCTCCTCCTCCTCCACCATAGGAACTACTATAGGCTAGGATATTAGCAAGTGCTATGGGACCACCACAGACTATATCTCTAGTGAGATATACTACTACCCTAGATGAGATTTACTATTATGAGAGGGCCATCAGGGAGTTTCTACAAATTTAGTTGTATTTTGAGTTCAGGGAGTAGGAGAGATTTGTGTCACATGTTATAGCTTCTAACTCACATAGATGTAGATGGGCTGAGAGTGGTGATGACACTACTTCATCACGACCATGTGGAGAGCCTAGATGATCTTGAGTGCCAAATTGTCATTTTTTTATTATATTTGTTATATGTACACTAGCCTATGAGCCAAAGATGTGAGATGTATATTTTGAGAGAGAGATGATGTTATGATGATATACATTTATTATGATCATATATATATATATATGTGTGTGTGTGTGTGTGTGTGTGTGTGTGTGAGAGAGATTTTTGTTTATTGTGATTATGAGATGCATTTATTGTGATTATGATGTAGATGATGATTTTATAGATGACGATTTTATGCTATGTTAATTTGATGTTAATGTTAAGCATGTTAGTTTAGGTTTACCTAGCATTTTCCATATGTGTGATGGTATATGCATAGTTGTTTAGTTAGCTTCATCTTAGTATTTTTCCATATTTATGATGGTGTATACCTAAAATGAATGGGTTAGTTATGTGATTTTATTTTAGCATTTTTACATATTGATGATGGTGTATGCATAAAATAAATTAAGTAGGCTTTGATAGTGTTGGTATGACATTTTTTTTCATCTCAATAGAGAGATTGACATGTGGTTTGGATGGGAAAATAAAGAGGCAAGATTCTCATGTACTAGAAAAGACCATAATTAGAACATAAATAGGCTTAAGAAAATGAGCCTCTTTCATGAGGATAAAATGAGGGAAAATGTTTCGGTATCATAACCTACAAAGTGGGGATGATATGCCCCTTTTGTGGGTGACCCGAGAGCTACTATAGGCAAGTCCATGACTTAAAGCTTTTTTTTTGTGTAAGTTGATCAATGTGGGAAGCCTTTTTTATTTGTATTTACCTTTGAGAATAAATCTTGGCTTATCCATCCTTCAAGGGAGTGTTCTAAGCGTTTGTTTTTAACATTAAATATTTGTCCTTCAAGGGACTAGTATATTGATAATATCAAAGGGAAGTTATGTAGTTGTCCTTTAAGGGAGCAATCTACATTGAGAAGCATGACTTGAGAGTTTATAACTTGTCACATATCCCATTTGTTTGTTTGTTTGTTTGTTTTTGTTTTTTTAGATTTTAGTCATGGACAAGACTATAGAGGCTTAGGAGTTTTCCACTTTGAGGGAAAAACCATACCACTACATAAGTTAACTAAGTGTATAGGATTAAGGGTGAAGAGGGAGGGAAATGAATGCAATAGGTATTCTCAAAGGTGAGCTCAAGTTAAACACGAGGTGAAGAAATCCTTGGTTAACAAAATAATGGTCATAAATATAAGGCATTTAAAGGCTCATGTTCTGGCCTTCCTTCGAGAGAAGACAAGTGATAAGTACCTGTGCCATACTTGTGAGTTATGATATAGGGTCCAAGATAATTAGGAGCAAACTTACCCCATTGGTCTTTCTCCATGTTTGTCACATGTTGATTTTCTTTTAAGATGAGATCTCCGATATTGAAATCTCATTATTTGAAGTTTTTGTTGTAAGCATGTTTGATACACTCTTGATAGATTTGAGGTGGTTGAGGGCTATGAGATGGTGCTCATCAAGAAATTCAATTTGATCCAAACATTCTTGGAGAAATTCATTGTTAGTAAGTATGTCTTGTATATAAATGCAAAGAGAAGGAATCTAGACCTCAAGAGGCAAAATAGCCTCCATCCCATATACTAAAGAAAAAGGTGTAGCACCCATAGGGGTTTGAATCACTAAAAATCACTGGAAATGGTATAAACATCATGTAGATACACTCTTAGGATCATTTGAATCACCAAAAATAGTTATGGATTTGATCTACATGATGTTAATCACTAGCCAAGAATCATCGAAAATGGTTATGGATTTGATACCCAAGAAGAGAGTTATTTTAAGTCCTAAGATCAAAGCCTCATATTTGACCATATTGTTAGTGCATTCAAAATATAGTTTAAATGACAAAGGCATAGGTTCATCATCTAGAGGAATAAGAATGACCCTCGCACCCCCAACAAGTTGACATTTAGACCCATCAAAGAACATCATCATTTAATAGGAGATGTCATCGATGGAGAGAATTATGATGGATTCATCAATTAATTTGAGGTTTAAAGGTTGATTATTAGGTAAAGGGGAAGTATCTAATTGGTCAATGATTGTTTTCCCCTTAATAGACTTTTTTTTAATGAATTCTAAGTTGAATTCAGTAAGAAGCATGAACCACTGAGCTACACATTGGTTGTGATATGGCTTGGAATGCATGTATTTGAGGGGATCGGTATGGGTGACCATATAGGCTTTATGATTTATGAGATAATGGCAAAGTTTAGAGGTAGAAAACACCAATGCAAGGCAAAGTTTTTTAGTATGGGTATATCAAGTCTCATAAGTAATAAGCATATGAATTATGCAGTAAACCACCTATTCTTGATGTTGATCATCTCGATGTGAAATCATATCACCTAGAGAATAGTCTGTTGCAGAGATGTATAGGTATAAAGTTTGGTTTTCCTTAGGTGAAATAAGAACTAGTGGGGAAAGGAGATATTGTTTAAGTATGTCCAAAACTTCCTGTAAATTAGTATTCCAATGGAAGGAGACTTCCTTTTTAAGGAGATGGTAGAAGGGTTGGTAATGATCCGATAGCTAGGAGATGAAGTGATAAATTGACTAAAGTTTGCCCTGTAGGATATGGAGTTATTTTATATTAGTAGGTGGAGGCATCTCTAGGATTTATCTAACCTTAGTAGGGTCAGCCTCAATACCATAGAGAGAAATGATAAAAACTAAGAGCTTATCGAAAAGAACAATAAAGACACATTTCTTTGGTTTAGTCAAATGTTATATTGGAAGAGATGATTAAATATGGTTTTGAAAATCATCAAGTGGTCTTGGTGAAGTTTAGACTTACTGAGTAAGTCATCCATGTAATCTTCCATAATTTTGTGTAGGAGATCATGAAAGATGTAGGTCATAGCTTGTTGGTAGGTTGCACCAACATTCTTCAGGCCAAAAGGCATGACCCAATAATATAAAGTCTCCCATGGGGTAATGAAGGTTATCTTATGTTGATCCTTAAGAGAGACCAAGATTTGATTATATCTAGAAAACTTGTCCATAAGTGATAACATCTCATCGCCAATTTTTAGATCATCAAGTTGGTCTATACTTGGCAATGGGAAGTCATCTTTTAGATAAGTGAGGTTTAAATCATGATAGTCGGTGTAAAGGTGGATTCCCCTAGTCACTTTTATAATAGGAATAATATTGGAAATCCATTGAGGGTAGTTGACGGGTTGGATAAGGTTAACAAAAAGGAGGCATTGGAGCTTTTCTTTAATAAGGAGACCATTATGAGGATGCATCTTATGAAGATTCTACTTAATAGGTTTAGCATCTCAATTGGTGATAATGTTATGGGTGATGATAGAGGAGTTAATACTAGGCATGTCATTATAAGACCAAGTAAATCCTTCGCTATAGTTATTAATAAATATGGCATAATCAACTTGATCAAAGGAATCCAACAATTGGCCAATCTTGAGGACATGAGGGTTATCATGAGAGGGTAGATTGATATCAACGGTTGATTCATTTAACATAGCTTATGTTTCTAATGGGAGTGATCATTGGATATAGGAATCATCTACACCCATATATGTGAGAATTGCATCATCATCTTGACATCAGATAGTGTTAATAGTGGGAGAGTCTTCATCAATTATTTTAGGATGAACAAGAGGAAGGGACCTTGTTTCCTTACCCTAGTGATAGGTGAGAGGCCCCAAATGGATGGAATTTATTGAAAAAAAAATTAGGAGGTATAGATACCTCTGATTTAGTGGGTGATGATGGATAAGGAGAAATTGGTTCTTCAATAGTTGGTACATGGGAAGTTTTAATGAGTTTAGTTGGTTCATCATATTCCACTCCATGCCTCTTTTGGCATTTCAATGGTTTAGCTAGTGGGATATTCAATAGGCATATGGACATCTTGTTCTTAATGACCCATACTAAATCCTTTCCAGGCACACCTATAGAGATAGGTTTGACTGAATCTAGGGTTACTCAGGAAAGAGAAGCCATACTTAAATGGTTGTGGTGAAGAAGATGGATTGTTGACTATGGGAGCCTGATCAATTCCCCCATATTTGAAATTAGTTTGAAGGTTAGGGGGCTCATAAGGGATGACCATCCCAATTTAGGAATTATAAATTAGGTGCATGTGAATCTTTCCATACTCTTGTGGATTACAGAACATCTCGAGTGTCAATAAATGATATTCGTTGAGTGACAAACATTAAAAAGTCTCCTCCATGGGATCCTTATTAGGAATTTGTGTTATTGGTATCTGTGTAACCATGGGAGTGGATCTTGTGGAAGCTTTAGAATTATCATGAAAAAAGATGATATCTTCAATGGAATGAGAATGTCATTGGGACTATAAGTCATGTTGCATGTTTTAAATGGAGGTGGGTTAGTGGGTATAACCTGCACTTGTCCATCATGTTCAAACTTGACATAATGGTGCAAAGTTGAGGGTACACATGCCATAACACATATCTAAGGTCACCCAAGTAGTATGTTATATTGGAACTCTCCCTCCACAACATAGAAGAGCTCAGAATAGTGTGGGGACCTACATGGATATGTAAGACAATAGTGCCTATCATAGTAGCTATGGTATCATTAAAGGAGAAGAGTATCATGTCAATTTGAGACATGCAATTATTAGGAAGGGTTATCTATTTGTAGGCATGGGTAGAAATAATATTAATATTAGCTCCCCCATTGATCATCGCTCTTTCAACATGATTTTGATCAATATATGCAGTAATAAAAAGGGTAAAATCCTAATCTTCAGAGTGTTGAAGTGGAATTTATGAATCACTGAAAGAAATTAGGGAGATGGAATTAAGGAATCTGACCAAAGTTGCAAGATGTTTGTGATCATTAGTTTTTACCTCAATCACTTGCAAAGCACTAATCAAATCTTGATGATGTTGGGATGAGTTTTGGATTAACTCATACAAGGACATTTTCATAGGAGTTTGGTGAAGTTATTTTACCATCAAGCTTTGAATAACATCTGAAGATGTTGGTTTAGGGACACCCAAGATGGAAATCTTAGGATTAAGAGGAGTGTCTTTAGTGAAGGGATGAGCCCAAGGAAGAATGACCTTTTCTTTACCTTTATCCTTTTGGTTTTGTGACTGTGTGGTCACATTAACTATGTTGATTTGAAATATAGGTGAAGTGGCAAATGGGGCATGACCACATCTTTGGGTTTGAATTTAGGTGGAATATTAGGAGGCATATGGGATGCCAAAGGTGGAATAATAAGAAGGTTAATAGGGGTATCATCAAAGAGAGTGTTGACATCAAAGTCTTGTCAAATGACTGTTGTGAGGACTTTACAACTCTCAGTATCGTGTCTAAGTGAATGATGATATAAATACACTTGTGTATCATTAAACCAAGATGGATTCATTCCAAGAGGACTATAAGGCTTAATGGGAGGAAGTTTTTTTATGAAATACTGTAATAACTGACATAGGAAAAAGCTTTGAGAGCCTAAAAGTGGGCTTGCACTTGTACTAATAAGAGTGGACACCTTCTTTTGTTTCAGTGTTGAAAAGGTAATTTTACTTAGTGCTTTGTTTGGTGATGGTGGAGTTACATGTTTTGATAACACTTTCTTGGTGTTAGGTATCTTGGTATTAGATGTGAAAGGCCTACCAGATGGCAAAGGTAGTAGTGAAGGTAACTTAACCCTTTATCTTACTTGGGTTGGCAATATTCCAACTAAAGTAGAGGGGTGTGGTACCAAAATGAATGGTAAAGTTAAGGGTTGAAGATGGGATTGATGAGAACTAGGAATCTTAACATTTTTCTATAATTTAGGACACAAAACTCCAACTTGTGGTTGAGGAGTTAAATCTAATTTAACTTGTGGATGAATTAAATTAGAAATGGGGCATACACTAAAGGCCTAATCTGATTTAATGTGGTAGATGTCTATGAGGGTGAGGGTTCTAACATATATGGATGAGCTTTAGGTGCTTTTGGTAAAGAAGCTCTATATTTTTCAAAGACCTTGGGGTAAAGGGTAGTGAGAGGGTTGGTAGTAAAGGTTGACATTTATTGTGTTGGATAAGGAGTTTTAAGCTGATCCCAAAATGCTACATGATCTAGCTTCATGGAGTCAATAAATTCTAGACTTTTCACCATCCATAAGAAGGGTTTAGATGAAGTTGAAGTAGGTCTTATGGTCGTGTCTTTAAAAGGATGAGGTGTTTGGGAAAGATGGAAATTGTTGGTTTCTTCTACTTTGGGCCAAAGATGAGAAAGAAATGCAATGGGGTCCGCTTTGGTAGAGATGGGAGAAGACACATAGTTTGTTATGGGTAGAGGAGAGGTAGGAAAAGAAGGTTCCTCAAGAGGGTAAATCATAGGTATTATTGATCCCTCAACATGTGGGTGAGGAATAGGTAAAGTATGATCCTCCATAGGTAAAAGAAGGGGTAAGAGTGGTACAATTGGAGTAGGCATAATAGGTCTCTCATCTATTGTGGGAGTAGATAATACTGACTTCTCTAAGTGCAAAGGTGGAGTGGATGGGGTAATAATATATATAGGTGGAGGAGAGATAGGCAAAGAAGGTTCCTCAAGAGGGTATAATATATAAATGATGTTCCCTTCAACATGTGGTTGAGAAATAGGTAGGGTGTGGTCTTCAACTGGTAAGAGGATAGGTAATACTGGTGTAAAAGGAATTGGCATTACATGCTCCTCAAGTGGAAAAAGAAGTGGTAAATGAGGCTCTTCCTCATGAGGGAGTTAAACGAGTGAAATAGGATCTTCTACCTGAGGAGGAAGAATGGGAAAAATAAATGACACTGACTATGGGGGAGGATTCGATGAAATTGGAGTGTCTTATTGAAGGGAAGGTGGAAATAGAGGTAAAGGAAAAACAATATTAATCATATGGATATTATGATCACCTGAGTTAGTTGTAGTCTAAATAATATTTTTGATTGGGTGAGTGGTTAGGAAAAGGGTGTTTGAACACATCCATACTTTGATTAGGGGGTGCATTAGGATTATCCAAGATGAGATCACCTCTATCAAACATATCTTGAATATTGTTCTTGAGTGTCTTATAGCTATTAGAATTGTGGCCTTCAACTTGATGGTAATTGAAAAACTCATCTTTCTTGTACCAAGTTAGGATAGGATGGGAAGCATTTAACTATATAGGAGGTTTGATTTGAGGAAGGGTTATGACACCTTGTTGTAATAGTTTTTCTAAAATGGATGTGTATGATTCCCCAATGTGAGTGTATTGTCTCTGTTCATACCATTATTGGAATTGCTTGGTCAAATTTTGGGAAGTTGAGGAATTTGATTCATTTTTGGTTAGAAGGAGAAGTTTTAGAAGAGGAGTCATTTTATTTGGAATTAGGATTATAACTATGCAACTTGACTTTGCCTTCATCTATAGCATGAACCTCGATTTTTTGTGCCATTATAAAGGCCTCATCAAATGTGAAAAAAGTTTGTACCTAGATTGTGGATGAGATGTGCTTAGCACATACCCTTGAGAAGAGATCAATAAGCTTAGGTTGGGCTAAGGATAAGGAGAGTTGATTGATAAATCTTCTCTAGTGAGTGACAAAATCTACAATAGACTCATCATCAAATTGTCTAATAGAATAAAGGTCTGTAATAGAAATTTTTTTAGAGATGTTAATAGAGAAATGGTCTAGGAATATTTGCATGAGTTGGGTAAAAGAGAAAATGGAATGATGAGTATAGAGCTATACCAATCCAAGGCAGAATTTGAAAGAGACATAAGGAAAGTGTGAAGTAGTAACACATCATCGTGCCCTATTAGATAATAATCATGTCTAAATACTCACAAATGCTATTATGGGTCCTCTTTACTATAGAAATAATTAAATCTAGGGAGTTCCCATTGGATTGGATAAGGGTGAATAGGCACAAAAGGATAGATGAGTTCATTACATATCTGAACATAAGATAACACATTTTTTGAACCAAAAATGAGTGTCTCTAGATTATATATCTTATCCATCAACATCTTAATGAGGTCTAGAGGGGGATTAATTTGAGGGATACCTCCGAAATTATAGGAAACCTAATAGGAAGTAAAGGGAGCATATGATATAGCTTGTTGAGGTTGTGTTGGGGCAACATAAAGATAATGAGTCATAGGCTGGGGTGCAAAAAGAAAAGGGGCTTGTCCCATTGGGTTAGAGACAATGTTTTAGCTGGTTGTTATTGCAAGTTGGATTATTATCATGGTTAGACTAGATGAAGCATGAGTCATAACTTGAGTAATTATAGGTGTGAGGGTAGATGGAATAGGTACCAATAAATTATGAAATAGGGTAAGACTTGACTAAACTAGTTGTGGTTGTGAAAGTGGGGAAGTCACACTAGGGTTTAGGTGGGATTAGGTAGTTGGTGATGCTAAACATTCGACATTATTTATTGTTAGGTACTTATCAAAGTGGTGGTTTGGGTAAGCATGGGGAAAATAGTGGAAGCAACTAAAACTAAAGTTGTCTCCATTAGAGAGGTTGGCATACCATAGATTGGGTCACCTAAAGAATTATGGGTTCAGCTCATAACAAGGTAATGCTAAAGGGTTGCCATATTGTGATCAATAAATTTAGCAAAATATTGATCTCCCTCAAGCACAATTGGAATTTGGTTGGGGTTGGGAGTATGTTCTATATCTAAATTATGTTCCATGATAAAATTAGAAGCAAGAGGGGAAGGTGGAAGTGGTTGTCAGCTTGCATAATCAACAAGAATTTTGGCTTGAACTCACATCAATACCATGCAAGAAGAAGTATAAATAGTCTTACTACCCTATATTAGTGAAAAAATAAGGAAAAAATAGGTTTGAGTGTAGGTAATTAGGTTATTTTAGCTTGTTGTTTTGAACAAATAAAAATTACACAGTCACTGACATCAATCTCTTGACTGATGTTGGTAGTAAAAATTTGTTGATGTCGATGTTATTAAAAAATGTCGGTAGCTAAAATCCAGTGATGCCAATAGAGTTAACCAATGTTGGCCATTGTGATATACTAGGAGATGGAATATCCAATGTTTTAGAAACCCAAGAGTAGAAACTAATTATAATAGTGGATGTAAGAGGTTTGTGTAAGAAGGAAGAACACTCAAAAAACCTGATATGGCATTTTAAACAAAGTGATTATTAGAGATAGTATTGATTTTGTGAATTAATAGGAAAACATCCTTACCAACTCTAAAATATAGAAGGCAATAAAACATATAAAAAGAATATACAACCAGAACCTATTAAATCCTAGAGATTAATTTTTAGTCTTGTGTTGGATTATGCCTTAATTAGATAGTGAAAAGAGAATTTGGTTATCGAAGGTACTAGAAAGTAATTTAGAGCTATTTTGAGGTTAGTTATAGTACTCAAGAGGAAATCTATGTTAAACCATGTACATGGCTTGTTATAAGGCATTTTTATCTACAATTCATATACCTAAATCCAAGTCAAGCTGCTTAGCAAAAATATACCTTCTGTCTAAAGTTTATACTCTGCCAAAGAATGGAGTGGGTTCTCCCCTTGGTGGTAAAATCCAAGTAGGATAGCTAGGTAGGGAAAGGTGATCTACCAGGTGATGAAATATTGATGGGAATTTTCTTAGGTGAGTTTATATTTTTTTTTTGTTAATGTGATTTGGTTGAGTAACATAGGTGCACTACAACTTGTTCATAATACTTTTAATTAACTAGGTGAGATACTATGTAGCAAGCAAACAATGAAATGTGGTAAGTTTTAAACCCAAATATGAAATGTTTATATTTGAATGAAAATAAAGATGAAATAGGAGTAGAAAATGAAATTAACTATCCTAATGTGAATGAAAGAAGAATTAAAGAAGAGATTCTTTTCAACTTGTAAAAAAAATGATAAATTGCTTTTAGAGGTAAAGAGAAGAGAGAAAATTTTAGTTTAATGCTTTTAAATAGAAAATAAAATGTTAAATTTTTCATTTTTAAGAGAGAAGAGAAGAGGAAAGTGCAAGAAATCAAGTTTTCACTATAATGTACCTATATGAATGCTTAAAACAAGCAATGAACCCAAGGAAAATTCTAGGGTCCCACCGGGCATGCCAAAAATGTTTCACTAAATTTTGTCTATTTCAACTCTAAAGAAAAAGAGAGAAGAATGATAGGGATAAGTGATTAGAATGAACTTGGATTGGTTTGTGTGTCATATTCAAATGTTTTGATCACTCCTCTTTTGCTGGGGAGGACTACCTGCAAGTAAGAAAGCACTATCACAAAATGTTTTTTAATAGATAAATGAGTGGGCTGCCAAGTTACGTGCTTGTTCTAGGAAGTGTGAAACTTCCTAAGAGATGATAGTCCACTTTTGAGAGACAAAAGAGTAATAAATAACTAAAAGAGAGGTAAAGAGAGAGTAAGAGAGAAAAAATGTTACCATTATTCACAACTTGAGTGCAGTAAAGAGTGATAGGGTGTGGGTGGTGTATTTTTGTGTATTTTAGAAGGTGTTTGGGTAGGTTTTGGAGAGGTTAGGAAATCTACAGTCACCAACATCAATAAGGAAGTGATAGATATTAGTTATAATACTAAGGTTAGTGAGTGAAGGTGACTGATTTCAATCAGGCTATCAGAGTCAATGGGGCAACAATTGCTTGGGAGTCTATAGAAGGCTTTTCTGGATCTAAGAAATGGTTTTGGTCAAGTCTAGGAAGTTGGAGAGAATATTGAGAGAGAGAGTATGATTTAGATAGATCTAGTTAGAGGTTTGGTATGTTAGGTTAAGGAGAAACAAAGAAGCTTTATAACTCCCTCATAGGGGTTCGGTCAAGAATGTATAAAGCAATGAATACTAGATATGAAGTGATAGCAAAGTAAATACTTAAAAGACTGATAGAATAAGTGATGTACTTATTTGTAGTGGTGAATAATTGATAAGTGCCAGATTGATGGCTCCAATCAGGTAGTTCAAATTGATGGCCTAAATAGAGAGAAAAAATAGGTGTTGTTGGTCCTCAAGAGCTTGGTTCTTGATTGTGATTAACTTACGCAAGATAATAGTAAGCCAAAATGTTGAAAGTTGAATGCTGAGAGCTTGAATGCAAGTAAGAATGAATTTTATTAATTTTTATTGACCTAAACATTAGGTTGGAATTTAGATTATATCACTGACATCAGTGATCCCACCGATGTCAACCATGGGTTGACCAACATCAGCAACCTTAGAATAGGTAAAGCTTACTATTTTTGGCATGTTTTCTATTTCTCTTCATGCCAAGTGTGGCACCCATTATAAAATGGTAAAAATAAGAGGTTAAGAAGGAGGTAGTTGATTAGGAATTTAGTTTTGAAGTGAGAATAAGTCTTGGGTAGTTAGGATGAGGGGACCAGATCTTGAGATGACTCATCAGGTGAGAATTTGTCATAGGTTGAGGTAGCTAGGTAAGGTGGTAAAAGGGGATTTTAATTAACTTAACTAAATGTTTTAGATTAATAAAATGTGTGAGAGGTAAAAGCATGGGTTAGGGAGGCTAATTTTTATTATTGAAAAATAGGCTAAAAGGGGTTTTGACATAAGGAATTTTGCATGTGTGTGACATAATTTTGGTGTCTATAGTGGCATGTTGTAAGGCAAATTCAAGAGAGGGATGGAAGAGGTTAGTGAACAAAGGGCCAAGGTGGAAATGTAATGTTGTAAGGCCATCAGGTTATTATCTAGATAGACAGTGAAGTTAGCATCCCCTTCGAGGACCATTGAGGGTCTATTAGGTAAATGAGGCATATGCGGAGAATCATGAGGTGTCACCTTGACATCTGAGACATACTCCATGGGTAAAGATGAGGAAGGAGGTGGGGGTAGGTTGGTTTGGTTTCTCATCTATAGTTAGATTAACATTATGTGAGAAACCAAAGAGAGGAAGTTGAACCTTGCACCTCAAACAAGAAGTATTTGAAAAAAAAGAAAAGAAATCAACATGCTCTAGAGAATGTTAAGCCCTAGAGTTTTAATTATCTCTTATTAGTTTAAGCCTTAAATGAGTATGAAGGTAATTAACTTTAAAAGGTCCTAAAAAAAGCCATATATGTTTAGTTTTAGGATGTTTAGGCACTCAAGAGGCAATTTTGCACTAAATCAAGTACATAGCCTGGTACTGGGGGCTTGCTCCTTACACTTCATGAACCTGAAGCTGAGCTGGGCCACTTACCCAAAATATACTATTTGTTCATAGTTTATACTCCACCAGAGAATGAAGTTAGTTAACCCCTCAGTGATTAAATTCAAGTATGAAAACTGGGTAGGGGGTAAGGTTGTCACTTGGTGATGAAATCCAAATCAAACCTTGTCTCAAGTATTGTTTTGGTGTGTTGATTATGAAAGTGGTTTAGTTTGTGTGTGAAGAATAAAATTGACTCTATGATTAATTTACCTATTTAATTAAAGCTACATGAACTAATTAATTAAGCAGACCATGAATGCACTTGAATTTAAACCAAAGGAAAATTTTGATGTCTTTGAATGAGCATAGAATAATGCAAAGGTTTATTTTATGCCAAAGGAAATTTTAGATTCCAAATTGATGAGAATAGAGTAATGAAAGGATTTATTTTATGCAAAAATAAATTCTGGATTTCAAATTTCATTTGATGAACATAAAATAATGCAAATATTTACTTTATGTTAAAAGAAATTTTGGATTTCAAATTTCATTTGATGAACATAAAATAACGTACTATTTACATTATGCCAAAGGAAATTAAAGATTTCAAATTTAAAATTTCATGATCATAAAATATAGGAGATAATGCAAATGCAAACTATGAAAAATTTCAAGAAAAGGGCACCTAGATGCTGCTAGGTCCCACCGAGCGTGCCAAAATGTTTCTGTAAATTTTCACTTTTTTTCTTAGTTTTTAATGAGAAAAGATAGAAACACAAGATGAAGGGTGTGTACCTAGTAAACATGTGATCAGTGATGAAAAAATGAAGATATAACTCTTTTTTGTCTTGGAAGGAATACCTACAATAAGACAACACTACCACAAGCTTGTTGGTTAGACAAAGATGTAGGGTGGACTGCCTAACATATGCTAGATCTATGAAGCTAAAGCTTACTTGGATGGTTGTCAATACACTCCCCTAATAAAAATGAAGATGATAAAATAAAAGAAAGGTAATTTCATTTAAATTAATGATAAATTAAATGTTAAGTACAAAAGGAAATGAAATACTTAATCAAAGAAAAATGACTAAATCTAGCATATGCTAAAACTAGTCAAGGTAAGGCCATTGTTTTGGGGTTTGGATAAAATGGTAAGGGTCAAATGGATTATTTTTTTGTGTTGGGAAAATGATCAAGGCTGAAAATAGACAAAAGGATAAATGGATAGATGAGTAAAAAAAGAGAATATGTCGAGTGTGGCAAAGAGGTGAAAGAGGTCAAGTGAGGAATATGGTAGAGGCAAAATGGGGTAAAGGTGTAAAAGGGTAAATAGTAAGATGAGGAAGGGATGAAGAAGAGAATGTTGAATGGATTGAAAAGGTTAAGGTAAGGGATTCCAAAACGAAATAAATAAAGAAATTGAAATTAAAAAATAAAAAATTACCTCAATCTTTGTAGATGCTTATTGATGAAGATGGTTTGTTGAAGATTGTTGATGAAGATGTCTTGAGGTAATTTTGGCAAAGCTTTGTTACTTTTAATTTTTTTCCTCCAAGATGTGGAAGATTAATGACCTCCTTGAAAAGGATGAACACCTGTAATAAAATTTGGGCAGCAATACTCTAACTTTTCAACTTCTCCCATGGATGAAGGAGAGGAGGGGTATTTGTAGTTTTTTTTGTGAGGAAACATGCCAAAAGAGGGCATCTTGGAAGTATGGTGAATTTTTCCCCGATGTCAAGGATGGATTTAGTGGAAGATTTCTATGGGGGTTCTCAAGTCTCCCTACCTTGCATGCAAGTCCAAGATTGAAAGGAATTGTGCACATGGTTTGAAAATGGGGCCGAAGACTTTGTTACACCCTTATGTGTCCTCATTTATGACTTTTAAGAGTTATACCACCAAATATGGCACCATTTTTCAAGGGATCATGGGTGAGTCAAGGTGAGGTGGGTGAAGATTCCAATTTGGGTTGATAATTCTCTTATTGGGGCTAAGAAGTTTAAAATAGGGGCTCTTTGTCTCTCCCAAGGTGTGAAAGGGGCAGGTAAGTCAATTTTGAAGGCTATTTTTATGTAAAAATGCAAAACCAAGTCAAATGACTTGCCCTTGAGGATAAATTTGACCCATTTCAAGTGTAGACCATTGTGATGCTTAAATGAGGTCATTAAGCATCTTGGAAAAAGGAGCTAAAGGTGGGGTACCAAGCCATGTCACTTTGCATGTCATCATGAATAGTGAAGTGGGTCCCATAGTGAATAGTGATGGTGAATAGTGTTTTATGAATAGTGATTTCAAAAACTATTTTTGAATGGTGTTTTCAAATAATACTTTTTGAATAGAAATGGGTAGAATATAGAATTTGGTTAAGTTAAGAGGGTGGCAGAAGGGGTTAGGAAGGTTTTAGGAGGATTTAAGGTGGTCTTGAGGCATTCAAAAACCTAGAACTATAAAGTGTGCAATTTTCTAGTGTCTACAGTACCACTATGGGACTTACCCAATTTATTTTTTCTACTAGATATATGATTCTAGCTTCTTACATTTGATTCAACTCAAATTTTACCTTTATTTTTATATTAGAATTTAATCTATATGGTTTCTTCTTAATGGGTTGAGCACACTTTTTGAATTCTATGTGCATTTCTCCTAAAGAGGGATCTATGCCTTTTACCTCTGAGAATTTTGTTAGAAACACATCTTAGTATTCACTTAGCAATTTTAAGACCTTCTAAATTTGCTCTTATTTGCAATAGTCTCCCACCATTGCAATCTTAGGAAATGATTTTCTTCCAATATTCCCTTAAATATTTTACAAGGGCTCTTAATATATCTTGCTTGATGTATTAGGCAGAGCATCTTGTAGAATGTGCTTACCTTCTCACTACAAAATGTTTATGTTGCATAGTCTTTGTTCTCCCAATTGATATGCACTTTGAACTAGGTTTGATTTAATCCCCATTATGGCTCAAATAAACCTTTAAGATCAAGATCTCCATCACTATCACTTGACTCTATCAGGTCATATTTTATTCTATTACATGGCTTGGAAAGAGATTATTTTTATTGACTAGATTTATAATTATGAAGTGCCACATTCAAATCCTATGTAACCTCCTACTATGATGATGATTCAGCTGTAGTTGTTAAATCTTATGCATGTTTATGATAGAGAAAATTTTTAATTTTCTATAAGGCTTTATACACCAATGGATTATCATCTTTGAACATAAAGGTTAGAATGAAATCTTGTTAAACTTGTGCCCAATGCTTGGTTTCTCTTCTATGTTCT
Organism: Torreya grandis; assembly: GCA_037957365.1. Classification (NCBI taxonomy): domain Eukaryota; kingdom Viridiplantae; phylum Streptophyta; class Pinopsida; order Cupressales; family Taxaceae; genus Torreya; species Torreya grandis. The sequence continues at coordinate 1,196,229 of JARHVA010004109.1, forward strand.
TGGTGTATATACTGGGCCGTTAGAAAAGGTCCTATGATGTGGCTGAATATGTGTACCCAATAGCTTGGCTCTACTTTTTATGTAGTCCATATAGCGAAACAATGATGAATGTGCAACTTAGGGCATTGACCTTATTGGAAATAACTTCATTCTAATTTAGTAGTATCTAGTAGCCAAAACCTTATCCACAAGAATTCACATTCTTCCTCCCAATGAATTTCTAAATTTTTATGGACTACCCACCAAGTTGTAATAGTTCCTTTCAAGACATAATTGAGTACATTGACTCATGAATCCACCCCTCATATATGGTGGTCAAGGCTCAATATAACTAGATTTAGATCCTCTCTCATAAAATATTGATGTATTTGGCATTGTATTATGTACATCATGTGTAGAAGTCATAAGTCATGATCTTTGCAAGCCTAGTTCAATATGTGAGTGTCTAAGTAACTATTTATGGATGATGTTATTTCCCATAGTAAAATACCTTCAAGAGTAGGCTCCATGTAATCCACCATTATGGAACATGTATTATATAATAAGTTGAATTCAAAATTTGTTAGAGAGTGCACTGATGGAGAAAAACATTATTCTTTATGAGCCTACTTAATTAGAGACTTTACTATATTAAGTTTATAAATGGGTTGTTATTCTTATTGCATAATGTGTAATTTCCTAGATTGATACTCTACAGATCAGAAAGCATTTTAAATTCTATTTATGCTAACTTTAAACCAGCTATTATACCCATAAGCATAAAGGGACTCTAGATATTTTGGGATAATGTATGGTTTTTTCTCAAACTTATTTAGGGGTATGAGCACTATTTTATCCCCTTAATGGGATTATAGCTGGTTGCACATAGTATTGATGGTAATTTGGCATTGTAATCCCATTTATTTTTTATTAAGATAGGATAATGAGTCTCTCCTATCTTCATCTTGATGACTTCAAAATATCCTTGTAGGTTAAGTTCATCAACTTTAATTTCAACGTCATCTAACCTTACAATAGGCTCGACCTGACCATAATTTTCAAGACTAAGTGTAATTAGAATATAGATTAAGGTTAATCAAACAATGATTTCCTAAGTTGATCATGGAATTATATTGACTGTGCCACTAAAATTAAATACTACATTTAGAATCTCATATCTAGTTAACTCAATATCCATTTAAGAATCAACGTCCCAAGGTTTATTTGTTTTAACATACTAGACTGCCTTATTAGTACATTGTTGACCTCCCTATACACACTATAAAATATAATGTAATATATTAGTGATATTCATGGAGATATCCTCATTTCACAGTGTACTAACTTCATTAGGTCTATTAAGATAGCCACAACACCCTCCTATCACATAACCTTGGTAATTTCTCCATATATTTGGGCATCAATGGTTGTGTTAGGCTCTTGTTAGATCTCTTTCAATACCTACATAGCTTAACACGTCAAATTATTTTCCATAGAAAAATTGGGATATTTGTCCCCATGTACTTTTCTAATGCCCTGATCCTAAGGCATTTCCAAAGGTGGTGACCCTTGTTCAACTTTTTATTTTTAGGTGATTACTTGTAAAAATGTATTTTTCTTTGGTTGTGTATTGATCATATTTATGTTGCATAATGTCATTTCCTTATTTTATTTGTCCAATACCAAAAAATATTCTATTTTATTCTATCCTTATACTCTACATTATATGTAGTAGACTGGTCTCTACAGTTGGTAGTGTAGACACCCATTCTAGCCATAATTAGTTTCCGACCAGACTTCAAACTGATTTTAAACAAACATTGAAAATTAAGCCTAAGAATCACTGAACATCCCAATCTTAGCTATGCATCATTCATCAATTATTAGAATCATGTTGAAGCATCCCTATTTGGGTTATTCTACCATACACAATTATAACCTCTCATAGATTCACCCATAATCACCTTACAACCTAATAACAGGTAGTTTTGCCTATGGACCCATCAAGAGGGGCACTTGATCAATTATTAAAAGAGATAAATCTCTAATCAAAATGAATAAAATAATTAAACCAAATTAAATTCTTAGCTAAATTATCCATTTGTAATTAATGAACATCTAAAAAAAATCATAATTAAAAATATCAATCCTTTTCATCATTGCCTTTATGAGTTGTCAAGCTCCTCCAAAATATTTAATTTGAGATCCATGCCTAGTAAATAAAAATCATAATTACATGACAAATTTTAACTCAATTGGAGTTAGCCTCAACTCACCTAGGGTAAGTTTGAATTCATTCCATGTTTAAACTCAACCTTAACTCACCTTGTGTTAGAGTTAACTTTTGAGGCCATAGATACAAGGCCTTGCCTATTGATCTCTAAGATATCTTTTTGCAATGTATTTATGCCCAAATATCTTCAAAGCTCTCATAATCCAAAGTTATAATGATCATTTTTTGAGAGAAAAGCCTTTCAAGTAGTGTTACCATGCCAAATTCATAATCCAACTACCCAAGCCAAGGTGCCAAGGAGAGGAGGATTAAGTGGAGCTTCATTGGTAAAGGCTTCTTGATGCACAAAACTAAGCAAGCCCCTTTAACCAAACATTTTGAGCTTCAAGGAAGGTAAAATAATGATTTTGCTTATGTTCTAGTTGTGTTTTCATTTGTATGGTTGTTATCTATGCTTTCCCTAATATCTACGCTAGAGGTGTTTAGTGTTTAGTGTGTTATTTTGATTTGGTTTTTATTTGACTAACACTATACTAACCTCCCCTATATGTATTCCTTGTTCACATGATGGCATGTTCGGTCAGCCTTTCACCACACAAATGTATTTCCAATGCATTTTAGGACATCCTCCTAATAATTTTAATGTCAAAATCCAAACTTGACCAAAAAAGTGGAAATTGAAAACTCACAGGTATTCTATGGGAAATCATGATTTTTCTTTGTATAGTTGCATTTTTACTTTCTAGAATCATGATATTACACAATATCATGAATTTATAGTCATGATATTGCCTTAAATTATATAATATTTTGGTAACCATGGTGATATTATCTTAAATGTGATATTTTTCTAATGACTATTTTATGTTGCAGGAAAAATTGTGATATTACAATATCATGACTTTGGAGTCATAGTATTGCTTTAACTTTCATGATATTTCACTAACACTCATTGATTCATAAACTAGCACTTATTTCCATTCAAAAAATTTACAATGGATTCTTTGTAGGAAATTATTTAAATACTAAAAATTATTTCGTAAAACAATCAACTTAAAGAAAAACAATGTAAGAAAATACACACCACACTACACAAGAGTTGATTACAGAGTTTGGCAATGCCTACATCTTTGAGTTCACTAACTAGCTGAACCAATTCATATAATATGTCTACAAGTAAATAAATACCCTTATAGAACAATAATGAATCCACATGTTACAGACCTTCGAAGAATCTCAGAATCCATGGACAGATTCTTCACCTTCTCAAAACACACCTCTAGATGTCTTCTACTCAAAAATACCACTTCCAAGCATCAAAAATGGAAACAAAAATCCTCAAATCTAGACACTCAATATATCACTAGAACCATCACAAAAACTAGAATATTTCACTAGTTTACCTCGATGTCCAGAAATGACTCTAGATGCCTCAAATCAGAGGAAGAGTAGAAGTAGGTCCTTATGCCTTAGCATAATAGACTGCTTATGAGGCTTTACAAGTTCTTAAGAAGTCCTCAAAATGAAAAATGATCAACTTCAAAGTTGATCTCTGGAGAAAAATAATATCAGTCCCTTTTTGTATTTTTTTCTAATTCTGCATCTAGCTCTTTTTGTAACTCATCCAAGCTTCTTAACTCTTATTCTATGGCTACTTGGCTTCTTCAAATAAATTCAAATACAAATTTGAGCACTTTATATAGTGATTACACCCACGGGTTCAACGGTGGAGTCATTATCATTTTACACAAAATAGATTGGTTTAAATCCCATGGCATAGGGTTTGGTGGATAATGCATATCAATAATCACATTCGTGGGTGTTGATATCTTTTAAGGATTTATTAAGCCTTTTCCACACTTCAGACTTCATGGCTTAGGCCATGTTCTCCACCTTTTCTTTTTTCCATGGTTGTGATACTTTTCTCATGGAAATGTGGATGGGGTAAGTGGGGATGTGGAAAATATGTGGTGGAGTTTGGCATGAGCGTAGAAATTATGTGGTGGAGTGTGGTTATAGCATGGAGTCACGTGGAAATAATATAGGGTTACATATAAAATATGGTTTGTTTGGGAACATTTAAAAAATGAAATTGGATGTTGGAAATCCACATAGTGGCTTGAGGACCCACCACATGGTCCAATCTCACCATGCCAATTGTCGAACTCTCACCATGCCACTTGTTGACCACTCGTTGCGCCACTTGTCATTGTCTAACTGGGTGTTTCATCCAAACCCTAAATTTTTTACTAATTGTTGACGATCACCTATCATAGACAAAAGATAAAAACCACACATTTTTCTCACATCTCGTACCATGTGTCATGTTCTTACTAGTTCATATTTTGCCACATCATCTTGTCGACCAAGTTTGACCATGACTTTGATCAACTACATCTTTCACATACGGACTTCATTTTATGAACCATAAATTGTGCTAGAAATCTTAGGATGAGCTCTTCACCATGGAAATATTCTTAGATCATTCCATAATAGTAATTTTCTATAGTTTGACCAATTTTGACCTAATTTGACTAGTTGACTAAAACTTTGACTAGCTACACAAGGAACAATGAGCTCCATTTTCCATATGTTGCATGTTGTTGGAGAATCTCAGTGGGTTCTATGCAATGGTGTAGGTTTCATTCTGATTCAAGACTTTTTCTAAGTTGACCTCTGGATCAGTCATGATATTACCTCTACTTATAATAATTTTCCACTATCCATGTTGTTTTGAAGGGTAAGTTGTGATATTATACAAAGTTATGCGATATTTTCTTAAATTCTATGATATTATTTTATTATTGTAGATTTTGTTTTAACACTTTGTTTTATAAGAAATAGTAATATTGTGCTAATAATTATGGTTTTGCAGGTAAATTCTATGTGTTTCTATGGTTTTGTACTATGTGTAAAATCTTTGAAACCCAAGAGCTAAAACTCAAAAGTCATTTTCCCACTTACATTATTGATTCTAAGCACAAGGACCCCCTAACATATTTTATAGGACCCAAAGGCCAAGAAAAGATGGTTTTAAACACTCTAAGTTTCAAAACTCATTTAAATTTGGTGTTTTAAAAATATTTTACTTGAGTTATTTTTGTTTTGTTTAAGTTTTTAACACAACGTCAAGGGGTTAAACTTCATGACATATTTTTTTGGTGCTATAAAAATGAATCCACACTTTAGTTAAATAATCATAAGAGTTTTCATTTTTATGTTTTTTGTTGGAGTGTTTGTTTAGCAAGACAAGTGTCACATGTATGCTCTCCCCCCATCCCCTTTAGGGAACTTGGGTGATAAAAAAATGATCACTTATTACATTTGTTCTTTTTATCCAAAAGCACGAAAGGAAAGTCACTAAGGCCCTCCCCAAAATCTGAGAGATTTGGGTGACCCCAAAACAACCCTAAAATACTTGCACTTTCTTTATTTCATGTATTTTGGCTTATGGGTGGGAGTTCATCACCTCCCCATGGGTTCTCTAGGGAAGTGTTGACTTGAGATTTCATCTCTTGACATCACTTCAAAACCCCATTCTATGTTAAGGGTATACAAATTGAGATCAACTTACTTGTACATTTGATTGAGTGGTTAAACAAGTTTAGTTAGTAAAAGATTGTCTCAAAATATATGTTTAACTCAGACATCACAATACGCTGAGCAATTAATGAATGTAATGGTTGTGAAAAAGACAAGACATTCTCACAATAAGTCAGTTAATGTAGATCTAAATGATGTGATGCACCCTAATATTAGCCACAAATATGGGACCATTTAGAATGAACAAAACTTGATAGATTAGACAACCGCACTTACTGCAGACATACTATCAATGCAGAGGAGAAATCTAAAGTTCCACATTATTGTATAAAATATTTAGAAAAGAGGGGGTCTAAAAACCCTACTTTTCATGTAATTTTACTTTTTGGATTAACAACTTAAAATCCTCTCAAGAATAAGTATATAGATGTAATTTGATAGTAAGATGCCACCTTGTCAGTTTTAGGATTTAGGACGTTTCACTTAGGTTTTTTCGTCATTTTTAAATTTTAATTACATTTTTTTGAGTTGAAACCATTTGTTTGTCATATCATGTCCAAGATGAATTGTGTTTACACACCACTCTTTTTGTTTGAAGAGGTGTTATTTTATCTATTTGACATTACACATTTTTCTTAATCATTTGTCAAAACTTTTGTGTATGTGTATCACTTACTTAAAAGGGGAATCATTACACTACCCATTTCATTCCAATTCTTATGCCTTAAAGTTTTCTTTTTTTGAGACAAACCATTTGCCATACCTTTTGAGAAAGATAGCATTTTAACGTTGCTTGAATTATTTCAAAGACTTGTTGCCTTATGTCTAATTATAGTTTCAAAAGCCATGTGTGCCTTCTTAGTCTATGCCTAGTACCATCATATCATTTTTCCTTGTCTATTTTGTCATTTATTTGAGGAACCTAGCCTTCTAAATCAAGTTTAAAATTAGACTTGATAAGTTCAAACTTAAACATTAATTTATCTATGCCTATGCCTCATGTAATTTTGGCTTAGACATTTATTTCGCACATTTGGGTTGTGTAACTTAGACTAATTTTATGTTTGATTTTAAAGACTATTTTTGTGCCTAAATTTGGGAAGTGGTATATCTTCCTTATGTCTTAAGGTCTAATGTATTTTTCCCAATGATCAAGTTTATTCTTAAATCTGAATGCCTAGTTTGAGTCAAAGTGTTTCAAGTTTGTTATATTAATTCCCTTCTTGCCTTTTAGACCTAGTTTGTGCCAAGTCTAGATTTTGTGCCTTGTTACCAAAAGACATAGAAATTTCCCTTTTTTTTTGTTTAAAGTCTAGATTTTGTGCCTTGTTTCCAAAATACATATCAATTTCCATTTAGCTTTATCTTAAGTCTAACTCTTGTGTCATGTTTCCAAGTGTCCTAGCATCTTACCACTTTGTTCTAGACATAGTTGTTTTGAGCCTAGCTTTGTGCCTTATTCCCAAAGACCTAGAAACCTTGTTTTTTTAGATTAGACTTGTTAAAGACAATTTTGACCTAAGTTTGGCATTCATTTTTACCCATCCATTTGACCATTTGTGTAAGACATTTGATGTTAGACCATTTTAGACCACATTTGTCATTGACCATTTTGGAGAAACATCTCCATCTCTAGACCAAAATTTTAGACCAAGTTTGGACCATTTGTCATTTAGACCTTGTTTTTAAGAGTTTGTATAACTCTATACCTTCTTCACAAAAAGTTCATTATTGATTTTGATATGTCTCATTACACTTGTAGCAAAGCTATGTATAATCTAGGTTATGATAATGTAGTCACGAATGATGAGTTTGTTCAACACCCCTATGGTGATGATGTGGTTTTTGAGATAGATCCTTATCCTCCTTACAATTCCCAATCTAGGGAAAAAATTCATGATCCATTAGCCCACTATTTGGTTAACATGCTTCCATACATAGAGTAAGACCAAGAATAAATCATACAATACCTTGCTAGTGTACCATCAGTTATAGAATAAGTTCAACAATAAATGTATTACATCACTATGCCATCTACATATGATCCTTATTTGTTTAATCATCACTTTATTTAAAAAAAGGAAGAATTTTTAGTTAGAGCTACATAGGTGGGGGCCAAGTTTCTAATAGACTTCCACCATGAAAATTTACCTAGTCTAGTCATAATTCCTCTAAACATGTCTTATACCCAAACCATTGAACATGCATGCACTATCCATCCTCAAGAACTCATGTCAATGTCATATCAAGACCTAAATATGCTTGTCAAATGAAAGCACCTCACAAAGGACCACTTTAGACAAATGCAACACACATATCAAACCTATTTAAATCTAGCACACAATTTTAATGTTATAATCATGTTAAACACCCCACTTGTAGAGATAGTTCCTTAAACATGAGTATGAATTGAGTTGATAGGTCAAGATAATTTGGGTATAGACCCATTTATCCCATCTATTAAAGAGGTGACTATGGATTTTATGCAAAATAGTGTTTCAAACATAATGGATAACATGCAAGTGTCTTCCAAGATAGGCCAAATTAGTTTAAATACACCAATAAATAGTCTACACTAACAATTGTCTTTGGTTAATACCATGACTGGTTCACAACAGCAGGGGTAAGAAATCCTATGTCCCAACCACAACAAGTTACTTCTAATCTTCAAGCACACAACCACAAGGATTAAATACTCAAACTCTAGATAGTATTTTGCCTCAACAATAAGTGATGAATGCTACTCCATCTCAATAGGCGATAACTAACATTCCATAATAATAAGCATAGTCTAATTTACCATTACAGTAAAGGTAGAACACCAAGACATCTCAATAGGGAGAAACAAATGTTCCACCTTGATAGGTAATGGAAAATTTACCTCTACAATCATAGACTAATATACATTTAAAATCATAAATGTTGTCTAAACAATAATGTGTATCTATGGGTCAAAGACAAATGTCAAACATCCAATAAATATCTACTCAATAATAGATGTTCATGCAAAAAATAGGTAACACTATCAAATAAGTACCAATTAGATAGCAAGGCCTCTTGTTCAACATGTGCCATATATCCAATGATATTTCCTTGGTCCAAAATAAGTTCCCCTTATTCATCTAGTTTTGACTAGTTAGAATCAAGTCCCTACTTAACCTCAATAGGCACAGTATCTCACTCAAATCTATATATTTTCATCGTAGCCTCAATTCCCTTAAAATCAAGGCTATATAACAAATCCAAACCAAAATATTGCACGGCAATACATACAATTTCAACAATCACATCCCAATATGTGGATGCATATTCTTGTTTAGTTCCCTTTATAAACCAATATTTTGTAACAAACCATAACTCCATTATACCTAATCAAGGTAATCCACCTTTGAATGCCCAACCAACACCTTAGCCAAATGTTCCATCTAGAAAATAAAGGATATAATTACTACCATTCAAGTATGGAAGTAGATCAAAAAATTCAAGTTTGATGACGTGTATTCATACCCATTCAACATGGAGTATCTTTAGATACCTTTTCCTCTAGGGTATGAACCACCAAAATTTTATAAATACAAGGGTAAAGGAGACCCTAAGTCCCATTTAACAGAGTTATTTGTTGCTTGCAAACTAGTGGCTTATAGTGACATTTACTTACTGTTTTTGTTCCCTCAAAGTTTAGCAATACAAGCTTTAGAGTGGTTCCTCAAATTTCCAAAAAAAAATGTAGCTGATTTTGATGACCTCTCAGATAATTTTTTGCAGTATTTCTCCTATTTTTTGTAGTATGACCTTTAACTAATAAGCTGGGGACCAGTTAGTTTGATTTTAGTCCTCCTCGGCCATTGGAGCTATAACTTTGATCGCTTAACCCAATCAGCTACCACTAATAAGCTGGGGACCAGTTACTTCAATTTTAGTGCTCCTCGACCTTGCCTATGACAATTTGACCTACCTATCAAGTGAAGTGGTATACGCACAATCTCAACTGTTGCAGCATTCACACTCCAACCTCATCCTACCCATCAACTACCTATCAAATCAACATCTGATTTCAGATTCCCTTCTCTCGATTCCCACTTTGAGGGGGAATACCTCATCCCATACCTGGTGTAACCTACACCTATTTTTGTCTTATAGTTCGTCAGGACAAACCACAAGACAAAAAGGGGCAAATGTAGACACCAATATCATGTCAGCCCCCCCTTTGTCCCTTTCTAAACGTTAGCACTCCTAACCCATACTTGAACCCCTTTCACCTTGGACACCTCACCCCTTTTACCTTGGAAACCTCACCTAGACACCTCACCCTAAGACCATTTCTTAGCCTATGAGTCAGCCTAAGACTAAGTCCTCCAAACTCTAACTACCCATGACCTATTCTAACCCTCTCTTAACTCCTTAACTAACTTTCGTGCCTCATAAGCCATTGTTTTGACTGTTCTCCAATGGCAAAGGCACTTGGCAGGTGGAAAAGCAAACAAAGGGCTAAAAATAGCCCTTTTACCTATTCTCTCTCTACCAACATCAGCCAACCATTGGCAAACATCGGTCAATGTGGCTAATACTAACAGGATCACCAATGTCAATTACATAAGCCGAGCTCTAACATTGAGCTACCCCCTACCTCTTTGCACATTGACACGCACACTCTAATCTCAAGCATCAAAACTTAACTATCATCCTCCTGGCTACCAAAGCTCTACATAAGTCATTCCAGAGATTGGATTGAAATACTGTATGAGGACCTCAATCAGCCTCAATGGGAATAAACATCTTGACACCTCTAGTTCTTCATCTAATAGAGCTAAGTATTCTACTTCTCATTTCAATATTTTAGAATGCATTGGTAATTAGTTTCCATTTGATATTTCTAAATACTATTAAAAGACCTGACTTCTTCTGTGGAGAGGCTGAAAGGCCTTCCTCTTATTCTCACCCTCTTTACACACCAACCCTCTACCTTTACCCTTCTTCAGACCTCATCCACCTTCTCGTAACCCTGCACAAACCTCCTAATTCCCAGAAACTCTTTTGTGCATCACGAAAACATTCTAAAACCCATCCAAGGCCTACTGCCCCTTTTGAAATCAGCAAACATCGGCAATACAACTGATGTCGGCACCATTCCTACCGACCTCGATAGACAAACCAACGTCGATGACTGTATTCTGGACTAAGAAACCAAAAAATCTATTCAAATAGCCCATAGACTAGATAAAACCTCCATCCAGCATTCTGTAACATTCTGAGACTGCAGAGAACAAGTACATGCTATCTATTTTTCTCTTTCTTAGTCATTTATCAATTCTTTCTTTACAAAACTCTTTTCTTTAAATAGTGAACTATCATCCCTCAAGGAGCTTCACGCTTCCGAGATCGAGCGCGTAGCTTGGCAGTCCACCATATCCTTTTCTAACATTCTTCTTGTTCAAAGTTTCTTTCTTATTGCAGGTGTTTCCTCCACAGCCAAAGAGGAGCTCTCACAATGCTTGGATACGGTGCGCACTTAATCCGGGTAACGTCAAACCCAAGACCTTTAACCTTTAATTTCTTCTTTCTTTTAAATGTAATTAGCAAAAAATATAGAGAAACATTCTGGCATGCCCAGTGGGACACTTGGAGTTTTCCTTGGGTTCATTCTTCTTCTTTAAAAAAATCAAACTTTCATATAGATGCATTAGAACAATATTCTCTTCTTGCATCCTCTCTTCTATCTTTTTATTTCAAAAATAAATCATTAGCAGAAATTAAAAAGAACATCTCTTTTTCTTTTTGTTACTTTTTGCATAGAGTAGTGAAAAATTCATACTCTTAACTTATTATCCAATTGTTTGCATTTGAACAACATATTTCAATTTGGGTTAAAAACTAATGCATTTCATTCTTTCTTGAATGCATACTTAGCCCACTTAGTAATTAAAGCATTGTGAATAAATTGTAGTGCACAAATGTTACACAACCAAACCACAATCACATCAAATCAAACATTTAAACTTACTTAAGATAAGGCCCATCTAGGATTTCATCACCTAGCGGATACCTTACCCCACCTGGCGATCCTGCTTGGATTTCACCACCAAGAGGAGGACCCACTCTATTCTCTGGCAGAGTATAAACTATAGGCAAAGTATATTTTGGCTAAGTGGCCCAGCTCGACTCTGGGTTCGTGAAGTGAAGGGAGCAAGCCCCAGCACCAGGCCACATACTGAACCTAACATAGATATTTTGAGCACCATAACACAACCTGAAACCAGCCATAGACTTCCTCTTCAGGACCTGTTCTACAAGCCCAACTCCCATCAAATTCTATTAAGGCATAAGCCACCACGACTTTAAAACTCATTCCTAGGAATCTAACATTTTAGAGATTGCTTGCCTAATCATCTATTCTACTATTTTTATCTGAGTGTTTGAGATGGTAAGGTCATACTATTCTAAAGTCCAAAACAACTCAGAATATTTTCTTCTTCCAAAAACTATCAATTTTTTGTGTTTTTGGAATTACACAGAAATTGACATCAATTTTTCCACTGACATTGGCAACATATCTTCACCAACATCAGTTTCTCCACCAATGTCAGCAACATTTTCTAACCGATATCGATTCAACAACTGACATCAGTCACTGTTAATAAATTTTCTTTCCAAACAGTAAGCTTAAAACCCAAATTTCTTGCTGTTCAACACATTCTAGTTTTTTGAAATTGAAACACATAGTTTTTGGAACCTAAACCCATTTAACCTTGGATGGTTCTGACACGTAGTCAAGCCAAATCCCTTTTTGACCACATGAGTAAACAGCCACTCCCACCTTCGCCCTTCATACCTAGTTATCTAATGGAGCATACTTCAGATATTGAGCATACTCCTATCCAACAAACCCCCAATCAACCTCCTATTGTTCCTAAAGGGGATCAAGACTTTGAGAGATTCCTTGACCACAACGTCAAGGCTCTCCAACATTATCTCGCTAGAAGCTAAATGCAAGATCCTTCAGGTAACCCTATTTATGGGATGCCAACTTCCTTGGTTGAAGCGGCAATGATATCAACAACATCCGCTACCCAACCTATGGTCACTCAGGCCACTGCCTTGACTAGTAACCCAATCATGGCTAATGTTCAAGATTTGGCCCCCCTTCTATCCTTTCTAGCCCTACCTCCATCAAGGTTTTTGTACCCCCTCAACTACAAACAATTCAACCAAGTTCGACACCTTTCCAAAACTTGATTGTCTCTATCCCATCTACTCTTGCACCCATAAACATGAGAGTAACTAATTATCCTTTAACTAGTGTCTCCACCATTCAACCACCCTTGGTGGCATCTAGTCAAGTTGTGGCCTCCAACTTCACAGCACATGCCCCCTTGGCCTTGACATTGGCCCCTATGACAAACTATCAATATGTTGCACCTACACAAATGCAACCAAGTATGTCATACACCCCTCCCAACACCTTCCAAGTGGCCTATAACTTAGGGGGTGCCCCTCATGCCAATCCATCTGCTGATCTAATAAAGATGTTGATGGATAAGATGTCCAACCTTGAGACATCTATTTTAGGTTTGAAGAGTGTTCTTTTGTATGAACAAATCTGTAACGAACCTATCCACCCTTCAATTCATGTTCGACCATACCCTAGCTAGTGGGAACTCCCAAAATTTACTCAATTTTAGATTAAAGAGAACCCATAACAAAATTTGTGAGCATTTACACACGCTTTCTACCTCATAGCGCACAATGATGCGTTATTACTTCACACATTCCCTATGTCACTTTTTGGCACCGCCCTTGACTGGTATACCTCCATTACCAGTCATTCTCTCTTCACCTTCACTCAACTCACTTAGTTATTCCTTGACTATTTCTCGATCAATATTACCAAGAAGGTCTCCATCATAGACCTTTATTCCATTAGACAATTTGAGGATGAGTCAATAGCTGACTTCATCACCCATTGGAGAGGTTTGATTAACCAACTCTCCTTCTCACTACCTCAACCTGAGCTCATTGAGCTCATTTCAAGAGCATGTGCCAAGCACATCTCATCCACTCTACGAGTTCAAACTTTCTACACATTCAATGAAGCTTTCACTATGGCCCAAAATCTTTAACTCCGCACAGTCGAAGAAGATAGGGTCAAATTGCGTAGCAAAAATACCAACATAAAATATAATGACCCTTCTTCTTCCCACTCCAAGTCCAAGGGATCGACAAATGCTGTGGTCCTTAGGTCATCATCTTCTACCACAACCAACCAATCTAAGCCCTCCACTTTGCAAAGCATCACTAGACAATTCCAATAATGGTATGAACAATGACGATACACTCCAATAGGAGAATCATATGCTTCCATATTGGATAAATCAGTGAAGTAGGGAGTCCTCAATCTTGCTCAAATCTGATGAGTCCAATTTGATCCCACACGAGCCATCCCTACATGGTATAGGGAAAATGACTTTTGTAACTATCATCGTGTCAAGGGTCATGACACAGACAATTGCAAAACCATAAAAAACATTGTTCAATGCATGTTAAACACAGGGGAACTTGTTTTGGATAACCCTAATGCACCAGCCAACCAAAACATGGATGTCTTTAGGCAACCATTTCCTAACCATCCCCCAAGTTAGAACAATGTTTAGACCATGGCTGATGACCCTCAAGAACGTAACATATGCACAGTCAACACGGTCTTTCCTTTCATTCCTAACCAACCTCTCCCACAATCTGAAGAGGTTAGTCAACTCATTTCTCCACCATGGGTAGAAGAGCCTATTTTACACATACCTTCCCCACATAATGAAGAGCTCCCTTTGCCTCACCCTCTTCCTCGCGTGGATGGGCCCGTTACACCTATACCACCCCCATGACATCAAGTACCTACTCTACCCATTCTTCTACCTCATGAGGAACCTGTATTATTTGTTCCTCTTGCCCCCACCTTACCTCTTCTTTTATCATTGGAAGAAATTACCATTCATACCCCACGCCCTCGTGTAGAAGGGGCCATCATCCCTCTACTTCACCCTTTAGAGGAGCCTTCCTCTCCTATTTTTCCTCCACCAATGGAGGATAGTCCTCCATCCACCCCTCTTTCACATGTAGGAGAGTCTACTTTGACCTCTCCCATATTGGAGGATGCTTCTATGGTACCAAAGCCAGTAGCCCCACCCTTATCCTTCTTATTACTAATGGAGGATCATACTTTACCTGCTCTTAGACCACACATGGAAGGCATGATCATCCCTATGCTTTATCCGCTTGAAGAGCCAAATTCTCCAATCCCTTCTCCACTAAGAGAAGAACTCACCACCTCACCCACTTCAGCCAAGGAAGATCCGGTGATGGTTCTCTCTCACCTTTGGCCTGAGATCATTGCGTCCAACACATTTTCGCTCTTGCAACCACCCAAATCCTCCAAAAGATTGACTATAAGACCTCATGCGACATCATCTAAGCCCTTCTCTCGATTGGAAGAAAACTTAGGATTCCTCCATTCTAGGAACCTAAAACATGAGGTGCTATGGGAGTGACTTAAGACTCCTTATCTTATATGTTCTGCTTTGCCTTATAATGCCAACCCTTCTGTGATGATTCATCCCAAAGTCTCTGACAAGGATTGGGCTTCCACTTCTAAATCTTTAGAAGCTCAGCCTTCCATGTCTGAACCCAAACCCTCATAGGCATCCACCATGCCAAAATAGATTAAATGTCTCGGTGTTCACCCTGTATTGAACCTCACTCACCCACAAGTGAAGGTAGATTTAAACCTCACCCCGCACAGTAGTGGTCCTTGTACCATACTAAATAAGGGTGCTAAACCACATTAGAGAACTCCTCCCCCACCTTCACCATTTCCCTTTATCTTGGGTCCACATCCTTCCACTTTAACAGGAGTGCTCCCTATTCCAACACCTCACAAAGACAAACTACCTCCATTACTCCCTCTACTAGTTAAACATATATTTCCTCCAAGAAATTTGACACCTCTCACCAAGAAAGTGCCATCTACACATGTGGCCACACCACCAACCAAAAAGATGGTACGAAAAACTCCCCCTATAACTCCTAAACAAAAGTTGTCAACCCCTACTACAAGAATGAGCCTAGACCCATTAGTGGGCTCCTATGCTTTGATGTTATGTCAATTTTTGTAGTCTTCTAACATCATTCTCTCACCCATTAAGCCATATCGACCTCTCACATCAAAACCATCTTGGTTCGATGACACTCAAATCTGCTGGTATCATCGCACACCTGGGCATGATACTAAGAATTGATGCACTCTTAAGGTTGTCATTTGTCAACACCTGGAAAAGGGTACCCTTCACATTGAGGATTCTCTTGACCACCTTTGTCACAAATTACTAACACCATCCCATGCCTCCCAAACCTATTCACTCGAATCAGGATTCCAATGGGAGATTATGGTCCCTCTACCACCTTCTCCTCCTTTATTTGAAATCAACACCATTAATGTGGCCACTAGGTCTCAAACCCTAAAGAATAAAGGAAAAGAGTAGGTTCCTACCCCTTGGACATATCCATTCACCAAGCCTTCTCAACCACCAAAACCCAAGATTTCTATCTTGGGCACATCTCAACCAACATCTTCAAGGGAAATTCCTCCTAACTTCTCTAGTCCACATGATGTTTGGTATAAACAACTTGTTGACTACTTGACTTATTCTATCATTCCTCCTGACCTCTCTAGCAATGGATGGTGGTCTTTTATCAAGAGTACTGCTCGATACACCATGCTAAGGGGTCTTCTCTACAAATGAGGCCTTGACGGCCTCCTTCTCTGATGCCTAATCACCACTGAGATAGCCCATGCCATCAAACAATTCCATGATGGGATTT
Organism: Torreya grandis; assembly: GCA_037957365.1. Taxonomy (NCBI): domain Eukaryota; kingdom Viridiplantae; phylum Streptophyta; class Pinopsida; order Cupressales; family Taxaceae; genus Torreya; species Torreya grandis. Next base: position 1,212,853 of record JARHVA010004109.1, read on the forward strand.
GTGGAGGACATTTCAGTGGTAATGTGGTTGCAAAACACATCTTATGCTTGGGTTATTATTGGCCCACTCTTAACCAAGACTACAGTAACTATGTTAGGTGTTGTATCAAATGCCAACAACATGCTAATCGACTTCACATCCAACATTACATCCAGCATGCTTACAACAAAAATATGAAAGAGCAAGATTTTAAGATCATAGATCTCATCCTTAAAGAAAACCAACATGTGACAAATATGGAAAGAAGCAAATGAGGCAAGTTTTCTCCTAATTGGCTTAGACCTTATATAATAACACACAAGTATGGATTAGGCACTTATCATCTGTCTTCCCTCAAAGGCCGACCAAAACCTGAGCCCCTTAATGCCTTGCATTTGTGACCATTCTACTGTTAACCAAGTAATAATTCACTTGATGTTTAACTTGAGCTCATCCCTTGAGCAACCCCCATCATCCCCATTCCTATTCCTTTCAACCTTTTTCCCTATAATAATTAGTTAACCATTTTTCAAAGTAGTAAATGCTTTGTCCTAATAAAAGGGATACCCCTAAACCTCTATAGTCTAGTCCATGACTAAAAGTATAGTCAACAAAAAAAAAACATAAAATTGGGATGCCTAATAAAATATTAAAAGGTCATAAACTATAAATGTAGATTGCTCCCTTGAAGGATAGCTGCATTATTGCTATAATTAATAGACTGCTCCCTTGAAGGACAACTATTCAAAAAAACCAAACCATTCAAAGTAATCTATAGACTACTCCCTCGAAGGATGGCTATGCCCAAATTTTGCTACAAATAGCACCCTCTCAGAAGCTTCTCGCACTGATGAGTTTCACATGACCACAACACAAAACAACATCCCAAAGTAGACTTCTCGCATTGATCAGTCTACCAAAAAAAAGCTCTGACTGACAAACTATTAATTCATGGACTTGTCTATAGTCATTCTCAAGGTCACCTATAAAAGGGGCAAAGTTATCCTTACTAAAAAGGGTTACGCTATCCTCACATATCACATAAACACACCTATTACACCAACATACTCAAGGGACTTTGAGCTCACTTAACGTCAAGTGCTTAGGGTACTTCTCTAACACAAACCAATGGTCAATGACATAATGCATGAACGGGGATTTTGTTTGCAACAACCCTATCTATGCTATCATTATGGTCCTTGTCAATGAAAGATCAATGCACCTTTCACTTCTTACACACTTTCATCACATGCCAATAACATACAACCAAAAATGTTTTCTAAACCACTAACATAACCTCATGATTTATTTAATGCAAATACCCATTTGTGTTATGTAAATTATCATAGCCCATTCACACTAGTTTCTATGGAAAATAATACACATGGAAACTATCAACCAAACACAATTTATGTCAAGCATAAATAAACTCATTTCATTTTTAGCATACACCATCACTAACATGGAAAATTGCTAAGGATGAAAAACCACATAACCTATGTTATAGCATACACCATCACACAATATGGAAAAGGTTGTAACATCATCATACACAATTTATGTCAAGCATATACCATCACCAATATGGAAACCTGCTGAAGCATAAACAATCTCATTTCATTTTTAGCATACACCATCACTAATATGGAAAATTGCTAAGGATGAAAAACCACATAACCTATGTTACAGCATACACCATCACACAATATGGAAAAGGATGTAACATCATCATACACTCATCATTTCAAGCATGTACCATCAAACATATGGGAAATGCTAAAAACATTAACATAACCAAACCAACCAACAACCTCTTTGACTCTTCCTCCCTTTTTGGGAGAACTACATTGGCCTGAGGCCCCTCGTATGGGCTATGTAGGCAGCACTCAGTTGACATGGGGTCTTCTGAGGTTAGCTCAGCCATTCATTCATTCGTTCATCTACCTAATGGATGAATTATCTTGAACTACCTCATTTTTAACCATCTAACCTTTAACCATGGCCTAACCAAGTCAAACCCAATCCATAACCTACCCTCCACTCTCCCTTTTTGGGAGAACTACATTGGCTTGAGGCCCTTAACACAGGGGCTATGTAGGCAGCACTCAGTTGACATGGGGTCTTCTGAGGTTAGCTCAGCCATTCGCCCATTTGTCTACCTAATGGACCAACTATTCGACCTAAAACTGCCCAAAATCATGACCAAACAACCAGCCCTGACACTGTAGAAGTCACTTAGACTTCTCATGGGGCACATTAGAGATCACATACATCTCCCTAACCACAACAAACAACCCTTGAGATCACTTTTATCTCAGCCTGACTCACCAAAAGACCTTGGAGATCACGACTATCTCCTCAGACCATGACCACTTTCGAGACAACTCTGCCTTAGTTGTTTTGATTGCATATGCTACCTCATGAATAGTTAGCAAATTATATGTGCCCCTCACACCTATTTTTAGATCGCGACCTAGTTGATCCCCAATATCTATGACATTTTTGTGTTTTCTAGGAGCACTTCCTAGCCTAGATACTTGGAACATGACGACCATTAGAGCTACAACTTTGATCAATCTAACCCAATCAGCAACCACTAATAAGCTGGGGACCGGTTACTTTGATTTTAGTCCTCCTCAACTATTAGAGCTATAGCTTTGATCGTTTAACCCAATTAGCTACCACTGATAAGTTGGGGACTGGTTACTTTGATTTTAGTGCTCCTCAACCTTACCTATGACAATTTGACTTGCCTATCACATGAAGTGGTATATGTGCAATCTCAACTATTGCAATGTTCACCATCTAACTTCACCCTACCCATCCACTACCTATCAAATTGGCACTCAATTTTGGATTCCCTTCTCTCGATTCCCACTTTGAGGGGGGAATACCTCATCCCATACCTGGGGCAACCTACATCTATTTTTGTCTTGCAGTTCGTCAAGATAAACCATAAGACAAAAAGGGGAAAATGTAGACACCAATATTGTGTCAACCCCCCCTTGGTCCCTTTCTAAACATTATCACTCCTAACCCACACTTAAACCCCTTTCACCTTGGACACCTCACCTAGACACCTTGCCTTAAGACCATTTCTTACCCTATGAGTCACCTTGAGACTAGGTCTTCCAAATCCTAACTACCCATGACCTATTCTCACTCCCTAACCAACTCTCGTGCCTCATAAGCTTGTGTTTTGACTATTTTCCAATGGAAAAGGCAATTGGTGGGTGGAGAAATAGGCAAAGGGCTAAAAATAGCCCTTTTACCTATTCTCCCTCTACTGACATCAGTCAACCCTCGGCCAACATCGTTCAACCCATGACTGACGCTGGTGGGATCATCGACGTAGGTTACATAAGTTAAACTCTAAACATTGAGCTTCCCCTGCCTCTTTGCAGATTTGACGTGCACACTCTGAGACCAATCATCAAAAAATTTATCACTCTCCTAGCTATTAAAGCTTTACACAAGTCACTCCAGACATTAGAATGAAACACTATACAAGGACCTCAACATTAGCCACAATAGGAATAAGCATTCTGACACCTCTGGTTCTTCATCTAATAGAGCTAAGTATTTTGTCTCATTTTAGTATTTTAGAATACATTGGTAATTAGTTTCCATTTGATATTTCTAAGAACTATTGAGAGAAACCCAACTTCTTCTGTGGAGAAGCTGAAAAGCCTTCCTCTTATTCTTACCCTCTTTTCACACCTATCCCCACCTTTTTCCTTCCTCAGACCTTATTCACCTTCCCACAATCCTACACAAACCATTAAAATTCTAGACTCCTCTGTCAACCACAAAAATAACTTGAGACCCATCTAAGGCCCACTACCCCTACCGACATTGGCAACAAAACCGACGTCAACATCATTTCCAAACCGACCTCGGTAGAAATACCAACGTCGGTGACTGTGATAGACTGACTACAAAGAATAGGTACGAGTTATCTATTATTCTCTTTCTTAGTTTTTCATCATTTCTTTTTATACAACACTCTTTTCATTAAATAGTGGACTGTCATCCCTTACAGAGCTTTACACTTCTGAGACTGAGTGTGTAGCTTGGTAGTCCACCATATCCTATTCTAACATCTTCTTTGTTTAAGTCTTATTCTTATTACAGGAGTTTCCTCCATAGCTAAAGAGGAGCTCCCACAAAGCTTGGATACGGTGCACACTTAAGTTGGGTAACATCAAACCCAAGACCTTGAACCTTAGTTTCTTCTTTCTTCTGAATGCAAGTAGCAAAAAATTAGAAAAACATTCTATTATCAAAGGGGGGAATACCTCATCCCATACCTAGGGTAACCTACATCTATTTTTGTCTTGCAGTTCGTCATGACAAACCACAAGACAAAAAGGGGAAAATGTAGACACCAATATTGTGTCAACCCCCCTTGGTCCCTTTCTAAATGTTAGCACTCCTAACCCACACTTAAACCCATTTCACCTTGGACACCTCACCTAGACACCTTGCCCTAAGACCATTTCTTACCCTATGAGTCACCCTGAGACTAGGTCTTCCAAATCCTAACTACCCATGACCTATTTTGACTCCCTAACCAACTCTCATGCCTCATAAGCCCATGTTTTGACCATTTTCCAATGGCAAAGGAACTTGGTGGGTGGAGAAATGGGAAAAGGGCTAAAAATAGCCCTTTTACCTATTCTCCCTCTGCCGACGTCGATCAAACCTTGGCTGACGTCATTCAACCCACAACCGACGTCGGTGGGATTGCTGACATCGGTTACATAAGTTAAGCTCTTAACATTAAGCTCCCCCTACCTCTTTGTAGATTTAATGCACACACTTTGAGACCAATCATCAAAATTTTACTATCGCTCTCTTGGCTACCAAAGCTCTGCACAAGTCACTCCGGACATTGGATTGAAACACTATATGAGGACCTCAACATCAGCCACAATAGGATTAAGCATTTTGACACCTCTGGTTCTTCATCTAATAGAGCTAAGTATTCTATCTCATTTTAGTATTTTAGAATGCATTGGTAATTAGTTTCCATTTGATATTTCTAAGAACTATTGAGAGAAACCCAACTTCTTCTTTGGAGAGGCTAAAAAGCCTTCCTCTTATTCTTACCCTCTTTTCACACCTATCCCCACCTTTGCCCTTCCTTAGACCTTATTCACCTTCTCACAATCTTGCACAAACCTTTAAACTTCCAAACTCCTCTATCAACCACAGAAATAACCTGAGACCCATCCAAGGCCCACGGCCCCTACCGACATCAACAACAAAACCGACGTCAGCATCATTTCCAAACTGACCTCGATAGAAATACTAATGTCAACGACTGTGATAGATTGACTACAGAGAATAGGTATGAGTTATCTATTTTTCTCTTTCTTAGTCTTTCATCATTTCTTTTTATACAACACTCTTTTCATTAAATAGTGGACTGTCATCCCTTACAGAGCTTTACGCTTCTGGGACCGAGTGCATAGCTTGGCAGTCTACCATATCCTATTCTAACATCTTCTTTGTTTAAGTCTTATTCTTATTGCAAGTGTTTCCTCCATATCCAAAGAGGAGCTCCCACAAATCTTGGATACGATGCACACTTAATTTGGGTAACATCAAACCCAAGACCTTGAACCTTAGTTTCTTCTTTCTTCTGAATGCAAGTAGCAAAAACTTAGTGAAACAATAATCTCTAGCATGAGATTTCATTAGTAGATTTGACTCATGCCAAGTAGAAAGTTGGTGAAATATTTACAAGCTATCTATATATATTGAGAGTGTTTTCTAGTCACTTTAGCCATAACTTACTAGAAAAAAATTGACCGCTATGCTTACTAAAAATTTTCACAGTGAGATATCCTATCATCTATAGCTTCAATGTGTGCATACCTTCAAAGAGATCATTGGAAAATGTTTTCTAATTAAAAAATAATTATTAATAAATGGATTCTCAATTTAACCTTCTTGAATCAAAATTAGAACCAAAATCAAAGCACAAGCCCAAATCAAAACCATATCTAAGTCTAAGTGTAAGCATAAGTACCAACCTAGGCTAGTAACTATAAAAAATACAAACAATACAACCACAATAAGAATGTTTTTGGAAATGAATTAACTGAGTCATGTTATGTCCAAATGGTGCAAACACTTTTTACTTAACCCATGCCATAAATATATCTTACTCCTCATCAACAACCTATTCAACAATCGTATCCTTCATAATAACCTAGACCTTCTCCATGAATCGTAATAACCACCACCTTTGCATATTCCTCCTCCAAGAATAAAATCCACTCCTCGAGTCTTTAAAGAGCTTGGAGAACCCATAATGTAGTGTTTCATAAGCTATCCATATCTAATATAATTAGTTGTCCAATTCTAAAGCACTATCCTGAGGGCATTATGTATCATAACTAGTATAGAGAGAATGAGTTCTATGAATACCATCATGCATGGACATAATCTTGTGTTTAGATCAAAAACCTCATCAAACAAATGTTGGAAATTGGAGATATTACATTGGATAATAGAGAATCTACATCCAATAAAAAATGGTAATATATCAAAATCCTTTTCCACAACATAACAATAACATTCAACAACAACAAAAATGAAATCTAGAACAACAACAATAACAATATCAATAGTAATTATAACAAAAACAATACCAGTAGAAATAAAAACAATGATAATAAAATGGGAGGAACCAAAGCTAGAATGATTCCAACAAAAAATAGACTTACCATGCAGTTGCACATGACTACACCAAAGTTGTAGGTCATATTGTGGGAGGTCGCATTTCAACCATCAAAATTAATCCTAGACCAAGTACTAACAGAATAGGACCATTATTAAACAATTTCAATTAACCCATCCATGTCATTAATCCTTCCTTGACTTGGGACTACAAAAAAGTACAATAATAATTAGGATTACTATTTTAGGACCTTATCTTAATAACTCATAATTGCCCCATGACCACAACCAAGTGATACCAGTAATCGAGACCTATCCTATCTAGCTCATCTCCATCATCATCAAGTTACAATGGTCCTATATCCAATATTTATTTTTAAATCACAACTCTATGGTCAGATAGTACCATCCCAAGCCCATAACCTCATGCCACTAAACCAATCCAACCCACTATGCTAGCTAGTAATAAATCATATAACATTGTTAAAGAAAAACCATATGATATTGTGGAATAACTTCAAAAGACACCTACATAAATCTCCATTATATATTTGTTGCATACATCTACTATGCACATAAACATATTAATAGAATTTCTAAGCCAATCCCAAGTTCACAATGACATAAACATAGACAAATTCCAAGATTTATTTGGACATCTATCCCTAGACCATTAGTTGACCTTCAACCAAAGTGATATGTCATCCCTTGGCCCTCTCCATAATAATCCATTATACATTGAAGTTGTCATCACGTGGTATAAAGTGAAATGTGTACTCATAGATAATGGATCAGGCTTGAATATTATGTCTCTGAAGCTCATCAAGAAACTTTAATATACAACAACTGATCTATATGTAAATATAATTACTATCAAGGCCTATGACAATGAAGAATGGGAATCATAAAGCACCATAAACTTGCCAGTTATCATTAGACCCTTGTCCCACTATACACTTTACCATGTGTTAGACTTAGATTTTTATTAAAATTTTCTCTTAGGTATACCTTAGATACATGAAATTCATACAATCTCATCAACATTACACTAGTGTCTCAAGTTTTCACACTCAGGCATAAAGGTCACCATCAATGGAGATTTTTAACCCTATGAACATTGAAAACATTTGGAGGCTGAGTATGAAAGCTATAACTACCACTTTTTCCTAGATTTATTTCCTAAAAAGGACAAAAACAAATAAATACTTGTTGAATTGCTAGAGTCTAATTATATAGACCTAGATAGCCTTGATTAATCTTCACATATACATATGCCACCTATTTAAATGTCTAATCATTTTACCATCTTGACCAATGGCCCAGGAGAATACTTGACCCAAGACACATTTCATAATGCTAAGATTAAATAGAACCCCAAGTCCTATGGAGGACCTAAAGCTAGGCCACCTTTCAATGAATGGAAACAAAAAGGAAAAGGTAATCTTCATAGTTCAGGTCCTATCATTTTCACACTATCCATTGGCCAAGAAGAGGACCCACTTTCCAATGATAAATCTTGGTAGTACAATGACAAGTTGGATTTTATTGATACAAGAATTCCAAATATTCCATTCCTAATAGGATCATCGAGAATCAAGACTATGAAAGAAGAGGCCTTGGACTAAATCATTAGGGTAGTCTTGATCCAATTTTTATAACTAAGTATAAAGGAACTTACGGTTTTGTATTTAAACTGACTGGGGGTGACCCCACATATCTTATTCATGTTCCAATGCCAACATCTAGTGATGATAATGCTGGTATAAAAGCAAAGTATGATCATAACATTTATGAATACCTTGTCAATACCAACATATTTGACCCCCATGCCATTTTTATTAGTACCCCAGTTATTTGATGTAACCTACTTCCATTTTATCATCCTCACCTTATGGCCTAGTACCAATCAGAATCCATAATGCCTATACATGAGTTTGTAAATGATGAGGCCTTTTATGATTTTCTAGGCCTAAGAGATAATGTGTTGAGGTATGATTATTTTTGTTTTTGAATCATTATTTTTTTCATCGATGTCAAAGTCAAGATAAATGTTAGTTTTGTCAGGTCAAAGTTAGGGTCATGCATGGTGAGATGATATGTATCAAAGAAGTCTAATGACAAGATAAAATTTGAAAGAAACCTCTTTTTAATTTGATGAGATAAAATTTTAAAGCAACTTATTAATTTCTTTGATGTTTTTGGTATGTCAAATTTAGGATCATTGTACAAGGTAGGCTATTATTGTGTACTAGGTGTCTTGAGAAGCCTAGTCTAAACCTAAGAAGAGATGTTTGCATAAAAACATAATAAATTTTTATTATCTGTGTCAATACATGAATGAGAGAGTGTAAAAATCTATGTAAACATTATCAAATTCAAATAATCCTTTAGTTGAGTTTCAAGGTCAAGTCTTGAGGCTTAGGCCTCACATGGAGACCTAGTGATAAGGTATAGGCCTGGTAGCATGATAAGGTCAGGAGTATGAGACTTAGGAGTTGATGTATGGAAGTATGGTAGCATGTTATGAGTGCATATGAAATTTTTATGAGTCTTTGAAATCAGTACAAGAGGTTTCAAGGCATGATCATGATCTAAACATGACTAGTAGTATATGGCCTAATGTACAAAGTGACCTATAGTGGCTTAATGAGGGGTCAAGATAATTTAAAAAGGTGTCATATATCTTAATAGAATTAAAATAAGTATGAGAGGTTATGTTAAGTGTTTTTTCAAAATTTTAGATCATTGATTGAATAAGAAAGCATGAAAACTAGTGATAAGGTCCTTTGTGTGCACATAATGGGTTGTTGTAGACTCAAGAAGGAATTTATTATGCTCATTGGAACATTAAACCTATGAATTATATCTTAATAACTTTATGTAAATCTTGTAATTTCCATATCTTCATTTTTATATCATTGGTTTTGTATTTGAGGGTCAATCCTTTATGAACGATTGCTAAGAAGGAAAGCCAGTAAAAACCCTCCTAAAACCCTTATAATGACCCGATGGGAAAGATCTTGTTGGTTATTGATCATAGTGGATTTTTTTACCTATTTTTATGTTTTTAAAATTTAAATTAATCCATCAATTTTCTCCATGTGGTTTTGGTTTGTCTTGACAGTGAGTAAAAGCTATAGGAAAACCCTTATTTCTAGGAATTTTGATTTAACTGGAAGGGTTGACTAGGTCAAAGCATGTAAATGGATGGAAGATTATGTTTAATACTTATATTTTCTGTACATGAACATTTTTTATCAGTTTAAATACCTAAAATTTTATAAACTGGTCATAGAATATCTATCACTAAACAAGCCTAATAGGCAAGACAGTGAGAAAAGTAGGCAAGAATGGGAATGAGATTAGGGATTGGTTTCAAAAATAATAGGGATGGATAAACATTTATGGGGTAATTACTAAATAACTATTACTCATATTACCTTGGTTTATAATTTTTTATGATGCTCGTACACAATCAAAAAGTTGTCATCAAAATGGTCTGTCTAACATAGTGAAGTCTGTGTAGAGTGAAGTTGTGAGATTGGTTTGTAAGACCAATATTGATATATAACCATGAAATATATATTTTCAAGTATTATTTAATTATTATTAATATTAATTTAAACCCTTATAAATATCATAATAGTATTTACATAGGTGTTTTATGGCTTAATTTTCATGACTATGTTTTTGGTGCTACAAGCAGTTTTTTGTGTGTAAGTGAAAATGATGTTACTGAGTCATTTTTCACTAATTTTAAGGATAAAATTTCCAATAAAGTTATATATATGTCTCATATTTTAATTTTAACACATATTTATGAATTATATCCTCCTTTTAAAGTATTAAAAATCAAAAGGTTTTGACTGGGTTCTTAAGGCATGTGTGCAGTTCTGAGTAAGCTTATGAAGTTGATCAATTTGGGGTATTTTTCCCTATTTGATGAATTATAATGAACATTATGTTTAACCTGAGGAAATTTATATTATATACATGTTTTTTTTGTTTTTTTTATGTGGTGAATTTTTTTTTATGCATCATATTTTCTAGACAAACTTTTTGGCAGTAAGAAGGCCTATTTGCAAATAAACCTAACTGGGTGGTTCAAAGAGTGAAAAGAGACCAATTATGTTAGGTACATAAGGTGAGATTATAATTTGTATATTAAAGTTACATGTGTATTTTTTAATTTATTTTTGTAGTCTCAAATTGTTCCAAGGATGTCTAAGTGAAATGTGTGCTTAGAGAAGGCCTAATTGCATTAGGTCTCTGTAAGGCCTAATGGTGGGTTTAGCCCTTAAAGGTAATGACCGACCTATGAAATGATTTTTTAACTTGTGAAAAAAATTTATTTATATATTTAAATTATTATCCAATTTTATTAATTTTCTTGGCTAAATAATATGGGTATGAGTAAGAGTCAAGTATAAAGACACATGCCTAATAGGCCTATTTTGACTAGTTAGAGAATTGAGCAAGAAAGTGAAGTATATAAACTTTTTAATAATAGGTAAAGGGATTAAATATAATTATATATGTGTGTTAAAAATTACATTATTATATATCTATGTGTTTATAGGTGTTGAGAAAGATCATTTGACCTAATTCTACCAAAGAAAGGGCTAGTTGAGTGAGAAGACCTAATAGGTTGTTTGAGAAAGAAAGAAGTGAAGTGTGAGAAGAAAAAAAGAAGGAGGATATCTTAAGTTGATTTAGATATAGGTTTCCAATTGTTATTATATATTCAAGTTATATAATTTGGTTCTTGGTTACTTAGGGTGTTATATCCTCCTTGCAGGTTGAAGCTTGCTAAAAGACTAGTTGAGTTGATGTTTGACTAGTGAGGGGTTGGTGATCTTTGTGGGGTTGGTGCCTCACTAAAAATTTGATAAATTTATTATATGATATTTTTACAAGTGGTTTTTTATTCTATTTTATTCCAATATAGGTTTTCCTACATATATCTCATGTTTTTATGTTGTTTTCTTTCATATATGTTTGTGCATGCATTGATTGATGTATGTAAGTGAATGAATGCTTCATGAATGTTAAGTGAAATTAGAAGACTATTTTAAGACAAATGATTTACCCCCCCGCCACCTAAAAAATAAATAATTTTAATTATAAAATTTTCTATCAAATTAGGTCCTTTGAAGGAGGTCTTACAACCTAAATGAGGTTCTAAGCAAGTAAAGATGGCTAGTCAAGCACAAGGTGGTTTTTCTGTAAGCAAAGCTTCATTGTTTAATGGATCCAATTATGATTTTTGGAATGTCAATATGAGTACATATCTAATGTATCAATTTTATGATGTTTTTAAATTATTCTTGGATGGATATACTACACCACCTATTCCTCCTACAAATGTAGAAGGTAAGAGGGCTAGTGATAATAACTCAATAGCAAAGAATGGTATTATGTGTGGCCTATCACAAGAAAAGATTATGAAAGTGATGCATTATATTTCTACCAAAGAGATGTTGGACAATTTTAATACTATTCATTAGGGAGACTCCAAGGATAAATTGTCAAAATTAAAAACCCATAGAAGATAATTTGAAAGCCTAAAAATGAATGAAGATGAGACTATTATAGCCTACTTATTGTTATGTTGTGGAGCCTATTTCCTAATTAAAGTGAATTATGGATGTATGTATAAGTACTTTGGATTAATGTTGATATATATTCAAATAGTGGGTGAATTTCAAGATGTTTATGGGTGAACACTAGGATGTGTATGGCCAAACATCGGGATGCTTATGGGAAAACACCAACATGATGTGGTCAAACTTCAGTGTGATACAAGTGAGCTTCTGGGTGATGTAGGTGAACTTGTTATGGAAATCCATTGATGTGTTGTAGGTATATGCCTATATTATGTGGGAAAACCATGATGTGTTACCATAATGTAGTATAAATAGATGTACTACATGTAATACATTATTATGTCAGAGAAATTGTAGAGGACAAAGAGTGTGAATTTAGGCACAAATTAAAGAGGGTTTGTAGATAATTTCTCCAAATAATATTTTTTAATTGTAGTTATAAGAATACTGGTTTGAGAATGGATTGTACTCTTGTGGATTATAATAAAATCCGAGAAAGTGTTTTTTGGTGGATGTAGCCCACATTGGGTGAACTACGTTAAATTCTAGTCTTCTTATTGTGCATGTTTTATCTCTATTATTTATGAATTTATGTTTATAGATATTTTTTATTATGATTATATGGAATATTTTCACATTCATTTCCATTTTATTTCTAATAATTGGTATCATAGCTTTAGGTTGTATTTGTTGAAGTGTTGAATCATAAGAAGGATTACTAGTTCAAGTGGTAGCTATGGTTGATGACCATATATCAAAGGTTGAAAATTTTAATGGAAAAAATGTTCATCTATGGAAGATTAAAATGGAGGATTACCTCTATAAAAATGACCTCCATGCTCTACTAGGAGGAAAATTAAAGCAACTAGTGAGTATGATAAATGAGTCTTGGGAGTTGCTCGATAGGAAAGCACTTGGATCCATTAAATTATGTTTTGCATCTTTGGTAATGTTTAATATATTGTAAGAGAATGCCATGGAAGTTATCATGAATGCATTATGTAATTTATATGAGAAACCCTCTACTTCTAACAAAATATTTTTAATGAAAAAAAATTTCAATATGAAGATGTCTGAAAGTGGTTTAGTTGTTGATCATTTGAATGAATTTAATACATTTGTGAGTATGTTAAATTCTATAAAAATTGAATTTGATGATGAAGTTAGATCCATACTTATTTTGTGTTCCTTACCAGAGTGTTGGAATGGCGTAGTAATGGCTATGAGTAACTCGGTCTCTAATAATGCCAATTTGAAGTTTAAAGGTGTCATAAGAGTAATCCTTAGTGAGGAAATGTGAAGAAAAACCTCTAGGAAAACATGTACTTTAGGTGATTATTTGGTGGTGGATATTAGAGGGAGATAAAATTTATAGGAAAAGGAAAGAATGGAAATTTGAATGCTCAAGGAAGGTCAAAATCAAGGAGCAGGATGGCATGTTGGAACTATGGAAAGCTAAGACATGCAAATAAGGATTGTTGGTCTCTTCAAAACAAGAACAAAAATCAAGAAGACACTAAGGAGGTGAATGTGTCAATAGGTAATTTTTATCAATATACATTAATTATCTTCATTAATAATATTATTGAGTCTTGGGTTTTAGATTCAGGGGCTTCTTTTCATGCTACACCACATAGGCATTATTTTATTGATTATGTTCAAAGAGATTTTGGACATGTTTACCTTGGTGATGATGAGACTTGTAGAATAATAAGAAAAGGAGCTGTTCAAAAAAAAATTATAATAAGAACACTTGGATATGAAATGAGGTTAAGCATGTGCCTAAGTTGAGATAGAATTTGGTATCCACAGGATAATTGGGCAGTGAAGGTTGCATGGTGACATTTATAGTAGATTCTTAGAAGGTAACCAAGGGTGCTCTTGTGGTATCAAGAGGTAATAAATTTTGTACCTTATACTTATAAAATAGTGTTTACTATTATAATTTAGTTGCTACAAATGTAGATGCAACTTTGTGGCATAATAGCCTCAATCACATGAGCCAAAAGGGCATGTTAATTTTGAAGGATCGATTGCCCAAATTGAAAGGGTCTAATTTAGACTTCTATGAAGATTGTGTATATAAAAAATATAAAATGGTAAGGTTTCTCAAGGTTGGACCTATAATTAAGGAAAACAAGTTGGAGTTGGTTCATTTAGATGTATAGGGTCTAGCTCATGTATCTTCTATTGGTGGTTCATCTTATTATGTCACTTTTATTGATGATGCAACTAGGAAAGTTTGGGTGTATGGAATTAGGAGAAAATTTTATGTGTTTGATACATTTAAAAGATGGAAATCCTTGGTTGATAATGAAATAGGTCTCAAGTTAAAATGTCTTAGGTTAAATAATGGTGGGGAATATTATAGCAATGAATTTTTTGATTACTATTCTAAGAATAGAATTTATAGAAAAAGGATGGTACTAAGAACTCCATAGTAAACTGGAGTGTTAGAAAAAATAAATAGTACTATCATGGAGTGTGATAGGAGTATGAGATTGCATGTAGGACTACCTCTTCAATTTTGGGTAGAAGTAGTAAACACGATTATATATCTGATCAATTGAGGACCTTCATATTTTTTGGATGGAGGCATACCTAAGGAATATTGGTCTGGTAAGAAGGTTTATTATTCATTTCTTAGAGTATTTGCTTGTGAATTTTTTGTTCATATTGATAAGGATGATAGGAACAAGTTAAATTTTAAGTCTAAAAAATGCACCTTTATTGGTTATGGTGAGGATGACTTTGGTTTCCAGATTTGGTCTTAATGACAAGAAAATATTTTGGTCTAGGGATGTTGTATCTAATGAAAAAGTCATGTATAAATAAAAATTAAGGATCAAAAAGAGGATTCCAAAAAATAATCCATAGTGTTATAGGACATTGCAAATGATAAAGCGTATAATCAACTAGTTCAGGCACCTACTCCACAAGAACCACAAAATCCTATGGTGAGAAGGTCTTATAGGGTAAGAAGTGAACCTAAAAATTTTTCTTCATCTCTTAATTATTTATTACTCACTAAAAATAGAGAGCTAGAGTCCTTTAAAGAAGTAATGTAGGTAGATGTCAAGAAGAAGTGGGAATAAGCAATAGATGAGGAGCACTAGTCTCTCATATAAAATTAGAATTAGGATTTGGTAAACCCTCTTGAAGGCAAGAGAGCATTAAAAAATAAGTGGGTGTATAGATTTAAAGAGGATGGTGGAGGAAATCAAAGATACAAGGCTTGGTTGGTGGTAAAGAGGTTTGCATAGAAAAATGGAATTGATTTGATGAGATTTTTTCCCCAGTGGTAAAGATGACTTCTATTAGGACTATTCTTGGGATAGTGGCAGTAGAAGACTTGAACTTAAAATAGCTGGATATGAAGACTCTGTTACTTCATGGTGATTTGGAGGAGAACTTATATATGGAGCAGCCACATGGATATGAGGTACATGAAATTTGATAGTATTATGATGGATCAAGGATACTCTAGGTGTCATTTATATCATTACATATATATCAATAAGTTTGATGATGGTAATTACATCATCATATGTCTTTATGTGGATGACATGTTGGTTGCAGGAAATAAAGGTACTTAAGGAACAACTTGGTAATTCCTTTTCTATGAAGGATTTGGGAGTAGAAAGGCAAATCCTTGGTATGAAAATAACCCAAGATAGGAAGGAATAAAAGTTGAATTTATCCTAGGAAGAGTATATTAAAAAGGTCTTGGAGAGGTTTAGTAGATAAGATGCTAAATCAGTTGGGACTCCTTTGGCAAGTCACTTCTATTGGAAATATTGTCATTGATGTCAAAGGTCTAGCATTATTGGTGATAAAGGCCCCATTGCATTTAATGTTGTTTGTAATAAATATATCTTGGCTAATGTGAGTTAATATTTATTTACTATTAATGAATATATTTTTGGTTGCATATGAGACAAAAGAAGGGCCCATGGAGAATTCAAAGAGCCACGGGATAAAGACAAAAGAAGGATGGGACACATTTTCCTATGAAGAGTCATCTTGGGGAATTCCAAGAGTCACCAAGTGAAGACAAAAGAATAAGGGTGCAATTCTCATGAAGGGACACTTTAAGGAATACGAAAAGTCATCAAGATAAGGACAAAAGTGGGAAGGATATTTTGGTCATGAAGGGTCACCACATGACTTTTAAAAGGCAAGGATATGAAGGGTCACACAATTTTGGTGCCATTTTCCATGAGGATTGAAGGGTCACAAAGGGGGGAGGCCAAAGGTCATTTGGAAAGCTATAAATAAAGGCTTGAGAAGCCATTTGTAATATGGAAGATAGAGGTTGATTTGATATTGTAATATCTAGCTTAGAAGAGCAATTGTGAGAGATGAATATGATTTGTATTTGTTATATCTAGCTTAGAAGAGAAAAGGTGAGAGAGAGGAAAGAGATGTTGTATTAAACTATCATTTGTTGAGATAGCAACATTGAGAGATATGTGTGTGGCATACACAAAGGGGCTGGTGCTCATGAATTGTTGTTGGGTTGGTGCTTGGCAAAGGGGTTGGTGCTCTTATGGGTTGGTGCTCATGAATTATTGATAGGTTGGTGCTTGGAAAAGGGGTTGGTACTCATGAATTATTGTTGGGTTGGTGCTCAACAAAGGGGTTGGTGCTCATGAATTGTTTTTGGGTTGGTGCTCCTGTGGGTTGGTGCTCATGAATTGTTACTAGGTTGGTGCTCGGCAAAGGGGTTGGTGCTCCTGTGGGTTGGTGCTCATGAATAGTTGTTGGGTTGGTGCTCAGCAAAGGGTTGGTGCTCTTGTGGGTTGGTGCTCATGAATAGTTGTTGGGTTAATGCTTAGCAAAGGGGTTGGTGCTCCTGTAAGTTGGTGCTTGCAAATATTGTTTGGGTTGGTGCTCATTCATATACTTGAGATTATTCTTTGTGGTTTTTTCCACGTTATATCTGGTGTCTCTCTTTATCTTGTGTGGTGTTTATTGTTTGAGTTTTATTGCATATCTTGAATGTTTGATTAACTAGAATTTGGTTAAGGAAAAGTTTTATAAGATATATGATATACTGATTCACCCCCCCTCTCAGTATATTATGTGCTTAATAATTGGTATTAGAGCAGGTTCCTTCAGAAAATGTTTAATAGCTTGAAGGTAGATCAAAGAAAAGCATAAGATGGCCAAGCAGCTAAAGAAGGAGAATCAAGAGTTGAAATCTGTGGTTGAGGCTCTTAAGGAACAGGTGTGTATCTTGGATTCTAAGTTGGCTATAGAAGTAAAATAAAATAAGGTATTTATTCAAGATCTTAAGAATTAGTTAAAGGTTGCAAATTCAATTTTAACATCAAAAGAAGAAGAGTGTAATCAGTTAAAGGATGAGTTAGGTTCTTTAAAGGATAATCATGAGAAGCTTATAATCAAAGTTGAGAAAGATCATGAAAATATTAGTCCAAGGAAAGAAGGATGCAAGTTTTGAAGGCAAATCAAAGAAGCCGATCAAGCAACCTAATGCTTTTAAGTTTTCAAATTCCTTTCATGGTCATTGTTTTGTCTGTCATCATGTTAGTCATAGGGCAAGAGACTGTATGAGGAGAAGTAATCAGTCAAAGGGAGATCTCAGTCACATTCAAGAAAAAGGTATGAGAAATATTGTTTGATTTTGTTGTCATAAGGTTGGCCATATTGCTAAATTATGTCAAAATAAAGTAAAGAGATATTCAAAGTATGTCAAAAGTTACAGAGCCGCTAAAAGATATGAGAAGAGTCAAATTCAGGTTTGGAGACCTAAAATAGTAAAGGTTGATCAGGTTGAGTTTAAAAGTGAAAATGAATTACTTGTTATAGTAGATAAAGAATTAGATAGGAAAGATTTTTCAGAATCTCTTGTTACATTTGAGCATGAGCTTTGTCAAGATAAGATAGTTGTAAAAGTTGAGAAGATGAAAAATATCATAAATGATAAGGTTAGTAAGTCAAAAAGGTTAGACATGCTTAAATGGATTCTAAAAGAAAAACACAAGAAGATCAAGGAAGAAATAGAGGAGATGTGGGAATCTTTTGAGATTTGTTTCTAGGACCTTTTGTGTGGGGTGTCTCTTCTAGGTTTCAAGGAGACACTTTTAAGAAAAATTGAAGCATGGTGGATGTTATTGGGTCTTGGCTATGTTGCATGACAAGAAGGTGAGCTGGCAAATTAATTTGTATATCTTTTGAGTGAATAAATTTTTGAATAAAATTTTGCACTAGTGTTAAATTTTTAGGCTATTAGAATGGTTCTTGCATATGCAGTGTTTAAAAGTTTTAAAGTGTTTCAAATGATTATGGTCACAAGAAACTAGAATGTTGAAAAAGAGCTAACAGTTTTAGAAAGAAGGAAAAGAATACTTATGTAGATTTAATGAAGAAGGTTTAGAGTTTCAAACCTCCATTCATCAAGAAGAAGGATCAGAGTTTAAAAGCTCCATTCATCAGGAAGAAGGTTCAAACATATTCATGGTAGAAGAAAGAACTTAAAGATTCTATGTTGGTGCAAACAGCTTTGCATGTAAGAAATAAAGATCATCCATGGTTTATTGATAGCAGATGTTTGAGGCATATGACAGGAGATAAGAGTAAAGTAGATCAATGGTGGCATAGTGAGATTTAGAGATAAAACCACTACCAGGATAGCCGAAAAAGGTACTTTGAGTTTGGATTATGATAGAACCAATACTAAGAATGATTTTTATGAAAAAGTTATTAAGCATAATCTATTGAGTGTTAGTCAAATATATGATCAGGGATATACATTAAAGTTTCATGCAAAAGGTTGTGAAGTTAGAAGAAAATATTCAAATGAGTTGATTACAGATTCTCAAAGGACAAGTAAAGATTTATATACATTATCAGATATCTTCTCAAAGTCATAATCAAAGGACACATTCAAAGATCTACAAGAGGAGTTGGGAGTAATTTATTTTACTTCTTGCTATTGATGTTTAGCATCAGTAGAGGGGGAGTTAAGTGTTAGCTCCAGGTAGGCCCTTTACCATTGATGTCAAAGGGGGAGAATAACAGGTATAGGTACAGGTGCAGAAATAGGTACAGGGAATAGGTACAGGTTGCTATAGTAAGGGGGAGTTAGTATATGTTTTCAGATGATAGTATGTGCAGGTGACAGTATCTGGCAATTTTAGGATTGAGGTTGCCATCAATGACAAAGGGGGAGATTGTTGGAAATATTGTCATTGATGTCAAAGGTCTAGAATTATTGGTGATAAAGGCCCCATTGCATTTAATGTTGTTTGTAATAAATATATCTTGGCTAATGTGAGTTAATATTTATTTAATATTAATGAATATATTTTTGGTTCCATATGAGACAAAAGAAGGGCCCATGGAGAATTCAAAGAGCCACGAGATAAAGACAAAAGAAGGATGGGACACATTTTCCCATGAAGAGTCATCTTGGGGAATTCCAAGAGTTGCCAAGTGAAGACAAAAGAGGAAGGGTGCAATTTCTCATGAAGGGACACTTTAAGGAATACGAAAAGTCACCAAGATAAGGACAAAAGTGGGAAGGATGTTTTTGGTCATGAAGGGTCACCACATGACTTTTAAAAGGTAAGGATATGAAGGGTCACACAAGTTTGGTGCCATTTTCCATGAGGATTGAAGGGTCACAAAGGGGGAAGGCCAAAGGTCATTTGGAAAGCTATAAATAAAGGCTTGAGAAGCCATTTGTAATATGGAAGATAGAGGTTGATTTGATATTGTAATATCTAGCTTAGAAGAGAAATTGTGAGAGATGAATATGATTTGTATTTTCTATATATAGCTTAGAAGAGAAAAGGTGAGAGAGAGGAAAGAGATGTTGCAAATAATTCATGAAAACTAGCAACATTGAGAGATAGGTTTGTGGTATACACAAAGGGGTTGGTGCTCCTGTGGGTTGGTGCTCATGAATTATTGTTGGGTTGGTGCTTAGCAAAGGGGTTGGTGTTCCTGTGGGTTGGTGCTCATGAATTATTGTTGGGTTGTTACTCAGCAAAGGGGTTGGTGTTCTTATGGGTTGGTGCTCAGTAAAGGGGTTGGTGCTCCTATGGGTTGGTGCTCATGAATTATTGCTGGGTTGGTGCTCGGCAAGGGGTTAGTGCTCTTGTGGGTTGGTAATCATGAATTTTTGTTGGGTTAGTGCTCAAAAAATGGGTTGGTGTTCCTGTGGGTTGGTGCTCATGAATAGTTGATGGGTTGGTGCTCAGCAAAGGGGTTGGTGCTCTTGTGGGTTGGTGCTCATGAATAGTTGTTGGGTTAGTGCTTAGCAAAGGGGTTGGTGCTCCTATAAGTTGGTTCTTGTAAATATTGTTTGGGTTGGTTCTCATTCATATACTTAAGATTATTCTCCCTGGTTTTTCCCACATTGGGTTTCCATGTTATATCTGGTGTCTCTCTCTATCTTGTGTGGTGTTTATTGTTGGAGTTTTATTGTATATCTTAAATGTTTGATTAAGTGGAATTTGGTTAAGGAAAAGTTTTATAAGATATATGATATACTGATTCACCCCCCCTCTCAATATATTATATGCCTAACAACTTCAATTTATCAAAGGAGTAGTGTCGCAAGATAGAGGGCGAGAGAATCTAGATGTCACATGTGCATTATTCATTAGTAGTTGGTAGCTTAATATATGCCATGATGTACACTAGGTCAGATATTGCCTATGCATTGGGATTAGTAAGTAGGTACATGAGTGATCTAGGTAGAGAACATTGGAAGGCAGTAAAATGGATACTTTGGTATTTAAGAAGGACCATGGAGGTAGTTTTAAGCTATTGTGGACTAAACACTAATTTGTGTGGTTATGTAGATTTAGACATGGCTAGAAATTTAGATAGTAGGATAAGTACATTAGGATACGTATTTACTATAGGTGACACAATAGTGAGATATATTTCATGACTATAGAAACTTGTGGCTTTATCAACCATAAAGGCTAAGTATGTTACTGCCATAAAGGCAAGCAAAGAAATGATTTGGTTATAATAGTTGCTTGAAGATTTGGGGCATAAGAAAGAGGAAGGGAAGCTATATAGTGATAGTTAGAGTGATATACATCTAGAAAATAATTCCACTTTCCAATCTAGGAAAAGCATATGCAGTTGAGGTACCATTTCATCAGGACAAATTTGGAAGAAGAGAAGTTAAATCTAGAGAAGATTCATACAAGTCAAAATCTTGTAGACATGATGACCAAGGTGGTCACAAGGGAGAAATTGAAGTTATGTTTATTTTTATTTGGCCTTCATAATTGATATTGAAGGATTGCAAAACCTGCTTGGAGGAACTGAGTCTCCAAATGGGAGATTATTATGTTGTAGAGCCTATTTCCTAATTATAGTGCATTATGGATGGACGTTTGAGTCCTTCAGATGAATGTTGACATGGAGTGCAATAATGAGTGAATGTCAGGATGATTATGGATGAATGTTAAGATAAATATGGGTGAATTTTGAGATACTTTTGGGCAAATTTTGACATGATGTAGTTGAGCATCGATGTGATGTAGGAAAATGTATGGCAATACAGGTGAATGTGTTATGGACATGCGTCAGTGTGTTATGAGCATATGCCTATATTATGAGGGCAAACCATGATGTGTTACCATGATGTAGTATAAATAAATGTACTACATGTAATACATTATTATGTTAGAGAAATTTTAGAGGACATAGAGTGTAAATTCAAGGGTGAATTCAAGAGGGTTTATAGAGCACTGCTCCAAATAATATTTGTGCATTATAAATGTGAAAAGACTAATCTAAGAGTGTTTTTTACTCTTATGGCTTGTAATAAAATCTGAGAAAGTGTTTCTTGGTGGATTTAGCCACATTGGGTGAACCACATTAAATCTAGTCTTCTTGATGTGTATGTTTTATTTCTATTCCTTATACATCTTTATTTATATATCTTTGTTGTTATGGTTCTATGGAATAGTTTTCCATTTATTTACATTTTATTCCTAACACTTGATAAGGGTTTATGAAGTGGTCAACATCATAAGAGGTTTAGGTGAAGAGTTGAAAGAGTCCATTGTTGTTCAAAAGGTCTTGAGGTCTCTAAATCCCAAATTTGATTCTAAGGTATCTATTGTTAAATAAATGCAAGATCTAGATAAGCTAGAGATGGATGGACTTCATGGTGCCTTAACATCCTATGAGATGAGGACAAGTGAAGGAAGACCTATAAAGAAGGAAGCTACATTTAGGGCAGAAAAGAAACCAAAATAGAAGAAGACACAAGGTAAGAAAGTTAGATAATGATATATATGATATTGATGATGATGAGCCGATAGCTATGTTTGCAATAAATTTGAAGAGAGGATTGGGTATAAATAAGGGCAAATTGCCTTTCAAATGTTTTAATTGTGGAGAGATTGGACACTTTGCTAACAAGTTCCCTCAGAAGCATAAGGCTAAGGATGGTCAAGAGCATGATGAAGGCCATGATGATGATAAAACGTCCTATAGGTCTAATAAGAGCAATAAAATCTTTAGAATGTATGATGATAATAAGAAATTCTTCAAAAATTTAAAGAAACTTCTACACCAAGGAATATTGCACCTCATCCAATGAGATTTAGAGAAGTGATTCTAAAAATGACCATGAAGATGATGGCACTGGTGTCAACAAAGTTATCTTTATGGTTGAAGAAGAAATTTTCTCAAATCAAGAAGAGTCCATATGGATTGGAGGTGTTATTGGTGATTCAGATGAAGAAGGAGATGAAATGGAATTTGAGATTGAGTTAATGAATACTCTAGAATAAAGAAGAAGAATAGGGTGATTAGGCCTCTTATTAAATATTATCATGAGAAAATCAAATTGTTTAAAGCTAGACTGAGAAACAACTCTAAGGAACAAGAGGGAATAGTCAAATAGGTGGAGATTTAACTTGAAATTATGACTACGGGAAAAGAGGCCAAAGAAGATGAATGTGAATGTGCAAGGTATGTAGTTGAAGTAAATTCCTTGAAAGTTGAATTGAAATAAGCATCAAATAAGGTCAAGTCCTTTGTGAGGTTTGAAAAGAGTACCATTGACCTAGACAACATTATGAGTAGTCAAAATATTTCAAATGATAAAATAGACCTTGGTTTCAATGGAGATCAAAAGAAGAAGAGTAATGTGATAAAAAAGGTCAATGATCAACCAAAGAATGAGGGTGTTGATATAATGAAGGCTAATACTATCATGGAACCTAGTACCATAAAGTATGTTAATAATTTCAATGGTTATTGTTATTCATGTAACCAATTTGGTCATAAATAAAGGCATTTTAGAAGGCTCCACAATAATGAATATGCATGGAACTATGAGAAAGTCATTAATCAAGAGGTATGGGTTATGGTGTGTTTTCATTAAGAGGAATAATATGTTTCAATTTCCATAAGGTTGGTCATATTAAAAAAAACTATAAGCATGATTTCTCAAGATAAAATAAGTAATTTGAGGCTCCTAGAGTAGAAGAAAGAAGACAAGATAGTAAATGGAAATCCAAGGTAGATAAATTTGATGACTATTCTGCAAGTCCAAGTGGACTATTTACCATGGTAAAACCTAGTCAAGATGCAAATGAAGACCGAAAATTCTCCCTATCAACTCAGATTCTAGATGAATTCAAGTCAAATAGATCAAGTGAGAATGGTATTCAAATAGAAATCGAATAAGTCAAGTCAAAATAACTATTCAAACCTAAGAGGATCATGAATAAAGTTTAGTCTAAAAAGGGCATGGAGATCTAAGAATCTCCTAAGTTTATGTTGTTCTAGTTCACTAGAGCAAAGGTGATGTCATTAGGTTTCATCAGCTAGTAAGCAATAAGCATGAAGGATGCTCGATCATAGGGGGAGTTTTATGTTCTTTATCAACTTTTTAAATTTAAGGTTAAAAATAGATTCTATTGTAGGTGTGATCACAAGAGACTGTCACAACGATTTTGCATGATGACTTGATCAAACCAAGTCAGAGTTTTAAAAATGTCTTAAATTCTTATTAAGATAAGGGGATCCAATCATGATCCAAGTGTAGGTATTTAATCTTGATCTGTGTTAAGCTCTTTTAAAAATAAAATGTGTATTGGTTCAGGTTCAAGGATTAGATAATTTTCTAAGAACATGGTCCTTTGTCATTAATGTCAAAGGGGGAGAAATTTATTGTTTGGTAGAAACAAAGAAGATTCAACTTCAGTTAATAAATATGATATAATATATTAGAATATTTGTCACCAATGACAATGGGGGATATTGTTGAGTTATGATTATTTTTGTTGTCTTTGAAGCATTTTTCTTATCATTGATGTCAAAGTCAAGACAAATGTCAATTTTGGCAAGGTCAGAGTTAAGGTCATGCATGTTGAGATGATATGTGTCAAAGAAGTCTCATGACAAGATAAATTTTGAAGGCAACCTCTTGTATCTCTGATGAGAGATAATTTGAAGGCAACCTAGTAATTTCTCTAAGGTTTTTGGCATGTCAAATTTAGGATCATGCTACAAGGTAATCTAATATTGTGTACTAGGTGTCTTGAGATGCCTAGTCTAAACCTAAGAAGAGGTGTTTTCATAAAAATAATAGTAAATATTGATGATTTGTGTTATTACATTCATGAGAGAGTATAAAAATATGTGTAAGCATGATCAAGAGTTAAATAAGCCTTCAAATGAGTTTCAAGGTCAAATCTTATGGCTTAGGCCTCACATGGAAACCTAGTGAGAAGGCATAGGCCTGGTAGCATGATGAGGTGAGGAGTATGATAATTTGGATTTGATTTATGTAGGTATTTTAAAATTTTATGAGTGCATATTACATGTGGATGATTATTTTAAATAAGTACAAGAGGTTTCAATGCATGATGATTATCTAATCATGACTGACAATATAAGGCCTAGTGTACAAAGTGACCTATAGTGGCCTAATGAGGGATCAAGATCATTATCAAAGGTGATATATATCATGATAGAATTTATATAGGTATTATAGGTTATTTTAAAAAAATTTACAAAGTTTTATATCATTGTTTGAAGAAGAAAGCATGAAAACTAGTGATAAGGTCCTTTGTGTGCATAGAATGGGGTGTTACAGACCTGAAAAGGAATTTATTGTGCTCATTGGCACATAAAATCTATGCATGAGATATTTATAACTTCATGTAAGTTTTTTAAGTTACCTATATTTATTTTAATCACATTGGTTTTGGAGTTGAAGGAAAATCCTTTATGAATGATTGCTAATAAGGAAAACTAGTCAAAACCCTCCTAAAACCCTTATAATGACCCAATAGGAAAGATCTTGTTGGTTATTGATCATAATGGTTTTTACACCTAGTTTTATTTTTTTTCAATTTAAATTACTCTTCCAGTTTTATCTATGTGGTTTTGGTTTGTCTTGACAGTGAGCAAAAGCAACAGGAAAACCCTTGTTTCTAAGAATTTTAATTTAGTAGGAAGGATTGACTAGGTTAAAGCATGTAAATGGATGGAGGATGATGTTTAAGACTTATATTTTATGTCCATTAATTTTTTTTATTATTTTACAGACTTAAAATGTGTTAAACTAGTCATAGAATATGACCTATTACTAAACAGACCTAATAGGCAAGACAGTGAGAAACCTAGGCAAGAATGGGAATGGCATAAGGGATTGGTTGAAAAATACTAAATATGGATCCAAATTAATTGGGTAATTATTAAATACCTATTCCTCATATTACCTTTGTTTATAATTTTTTATTATGCTCATACACAAGCAAAAATTTGTCATCAAAATGGTCTAACATAGTGAAGTTTGTGTAGAGTGAAGTTGTGAGATTGGTATGTAAAACCAATATTGATATATAACCATGTAATATATATTTTAAAATATTATTTAATGATTATTAATTTTAATTAAACCCCATTTTAATATCACTAAATTTATTACACAGGTGTTCTAAGGCTTAGTTTCCATGACTATGTTTTTGGTGCTACAAGCAGTTTTCTATGTGTGAGTGAAAATGATGTTACTAAGTCATTTTTCACTAATTTGAAGGATAAAATGAAAATTAAAGTGTTATATATGTATTATAGGTTAATTTTATCACATATTTATTCATGATATACTCCTTTTAATTTATGAAAATTCAAAGGCTTTTGACTGGGTTCGTAAGGCCTGTGTGTAGTTCTGAGGAAGCTTATGAAGTTGATCAGTTTGGGGTCTTTTGCCTTGTTTGATGAATTATAATGAACATGAATTTAAAAATAAGGTCATTAATATTATATAATTTTTTTTTGTTTGTTTATGTGTAAAAAAAAATTATGCATCAGATTTGCTAGATAGACTTACTGGTAGTAAGAAGGGTTATTTGCGAGTAGACCTAATTGGGTGGTTCAAGGAGTGAAAAGAGACAAATTATGTTGGGAACATAAGGCAATATTATAAAGGGTATATTTTAAGTGACATGTGAATTTTTTCATCCATTTTTATAGGCTTAAATTATTTCAAGGAGGTCTAAATGAAACATGTGCTTAGAGAAAGCCTAATTGCATGAGGTCTCTATCAGGACTAATGATGGTATTGGACCTTAAGAGTAATGACCAGCATATGTAGTGATTTTTAAAAAATTTAAAAATGTGTATTGATATATTTAAATTATTATCTAAGTTTAATAAGGTTATTTTCTGACTAAAATGGGTATGAGCAAGAGTCAAGTATAAAGATAAGGCCTAATAGATCTATTTTGACTAGTTAGAGAATTGAGCAAGAAAGTGAAGGATACAGAGTTTTTAAGAAAAGGTAAAGGGATTGAATATCATAAAAGAGGTGATTTTAATATACCATGAATATATAACTATGTTTTTATAAGTATTTAGCAAGGTCATTTGACCTAATTTCTACCAAAGAAAGGGCTAGTTGAGCGAGAAGACCTAATAGGTCATTTGAGAAAGAAAGAAGTGTGAGAAAAAAGGAGGTCATATTTAGTTGAGTGAGAAAATGTGTCTAATTTTGATCATAGATTCAAGGTATCTGATTTTATTCTTGGTTACCTATGGGGTTGGATCCTCCTTGTAGGTTGAAGCTTGCTAAAGGACTAGTTGAGTTGGTGTTTGACTAGTGAGGGGTTGGTACTCTTTGTGGGGTTGATGCCTCACTAAAATTTTGATCCATTGCTTATATTATAGTATTATAAGTGGTTTTTTAGTGTTTTTTATTCCCCTATAGGTTTTCCCACATATATCTCATGTTCTTATGTTATTTATTTTCATAGATGTTTGTGTTTGCATTGATTGATGTATGTAAGTGAATGAATGTTTCATAAATGTTAGGTGAAATTGGAGGAATATTTAAAGATTAATAATTCACCCCTAGTATATTTAATTCAAACATAATGTTAAGTTGGGAGACCAAAAACAAGGTTTCTCTATCAAACTAGATTCTACAGTCTATTTAGGAGAGTGGGTGAACACCCTTAGCCATAAACAAAAGATTAAAGAATTGAGGTCCCAAAGTGAAAACATCCTTGAGGAACTTTTGAACCAAGGTAAGAGTAAAGATAAAGGATATTATTTTATTGAAAACATATTTTATGGGCCCTTAGATGGGGGTGTTCATCTTTCCTCAAATGAAGCTCAATAGACCACCAATGATGAGCTTGTTTTTGGGTACAAGTTTAGTTTAGTAGAACAAAATGCCTTTGATCAAATTTCCCAAGAGTTTTCAATAGTATTTTTAACATGGCCATTCCTAAAATTATTATATTTATATTTGTCTTGTTTAGGATAGCTTGAATAACTAGTCCAACTAGAGGACTTTGTAGTTGCAAGCCAATTTAAGTCATTGCCAACCATTTTATAAAATGGTTTGACCCTTCTAGTAGAAGATACTACATAAGTCAACATCAAGACTCCAAAAAACCCAAAATGGATCAAATTAGGTACATCCCTCACTAAATAAGAATGTGAAATATTTCTAACCCTTTTCAAATAATTTGTTGACATATTTGCATGAGCTTATTCAGACATATTATGTTTGGACCCTACCTTGGTTACACACCACCTTGTGGTAAATCCTAATGCCAAACCTGTGAAGCATAAATTGCATAATATGCATCCTCATATTATTTTATTGGTAAATAAATAATTGGAAAAACTCTTAGAATCAAAATACATCTAACTGAATGACTATTTAGAGTGGATCTCAAATGTTGTGATAGTCAGTAAAAAACTAGAAGGGATCACAATCTAAATTGATTTTAGAGATATAAACAAGGCCTACCCCAAGGATGACTTTAATCTATCAAATATTTACTTGATAGTTAACTCCATGATGGGGTATAAAATGCTTTCACTTATGGATGAATTTTTAGGATACAACCAGATCTAGATTTTACAAGAAGCCCAACATAAAGTAGTGTTCACCACTCCATGGGGAATTTTTTATTATCATATCATGTCATTTGGCCTCAATAATATTAGGGACACATACCAAAGATCCATTACCATCATATTTCATGATATGATGCATGACATTATTGAAGACTGTGTCGATGACATATTGAGTAAATCAAAGATCCATGATGATAATCCAAATGCACTATGAAAAATATTTAAGAGGATTTGTGAATATAGGTCAGAGTCAATATTAATAAGTGCATCTTTGGTGTCACTTTAGGTAAATTTATATGCTTCATCATTTCTTATAAGGGAATTGAAGTTGACCCTGCCAAAGTACAAGCCATTACCAAGATATTGCCACCTTCCAATTTGAAGCAGCTCCATAGTTTATAGGGAAAGAATCAATATATCAAGTAATTCATCTCACAATTAGCTGATAAATTCCATATATTTACACACTTGATAAAAAATGGTGTCACATTTCTTTAGGGTGAATACTACCAAAAATTCATTCTACACCTCAAAGAATATCTTGCCAATCTACCTGTTTTGTTATCACCAATACTAGGGAAGCCATTTTAATTATACTTATCAGTCATAGACAAAGACTTAGGGTAAATTCTTGTTTAATATGAATACAATGGAAAATAACATGTTATATACTATCTAATCCATACATTAGTCGCATATGAACATAATTATACACCTATAGAAAAATCTTGTTTAGTTATGGTCTTTACATCCTAAAAAATGTGATATTACATGATTAATAACAAAGCCATAGTTATTTATAAGTTAGATCCACTCAAGTATCTACTATCCAAAATATATTTACAAGTTTCATGGCTAAATGGATCATGCTTCTAATCAAGTTTGAGATAGTACATATTAACTAAAAAGACATCAAGGGATAAGATAGTATATGTTAACTAGAAAGACATCAAGGGATAAGACTTACATATCAACTTGATGAACTCCCCTTATAGATACTAAACCCCTCACTTTTCAATTCCCAAATAAGTCCATCATGACCACATTGAAACATCTCCTAAGGATCAACATTAGAAGTTGTATTTTGATGGATCATTCATGTCACATTGATCAGGGGTAGACCTATTATTTATTACACCATAGGGATATATTATCCCTAAATCATTTTATATTAGCTTTCATTATACTAACAACATTATCAAATATGAAGCACTTATTTTAGGGATTTATTTGGTAGTACAATGGAATATTCAATATCTCACAATTTATGGTGATTCTTAGTTAATAGTCAGTTAGGTTATATACCACTTTTAGACCAAACATAATAAGTTGGTACCATATAAAGCCACAGTTGACATTCTCAAACAACATATCACCAAAATATAGTTTGAACATATACCAAGGATTAGTAATAGGAGAGCAGATGCCATGGCCACCATTATCTCATTGATCTACCACACTGACAAGTCAAAAGGATATCAATTCTTTGTTGAAAATCTTTTAGTGCCTGTCCATGAACTTTCAACCATCGCAATGATCTATGATATTATTGGTCCTAGCTTGATATGGTACTTAGACATTTTTACCTAACTTCATGACCATATCATTCTAATAGACCTATCACATAAATAATAAAAGGCATTTACCCACCAAGCCTCACACTATACCTTACTTGGCCTAGCCCTTTACCACTATAGCATTGATGAAACTTTGTTTTATTGTTTAACTTTGATAGAAGCAACATTAGCATTGATGAAATTTTGTTTTATTGTTTAAGAAGGAGTATGTGGTACCCACATAAGTGGGTCCATCCTTGCCAAAAATCTCCTACGTAATGGTTACTATTACCTAACTATGGAAGTAAATAAAACTACTTATGTTAATAAGTGTGACAAATGTCAAAGGTATACCAATATGATTCATGTCATAGCCAAAATAATAAAACCAACACTCACACCATGGTCATTTGAACTGTGGGGACTCGATCTCATTGGGAAAATTAAATTTAACTCATATGATAGCCATAAACACATCTTTACCACTATCGAATATTTCACTAAGTGGGTTGAAGCTATACCCCTCACTTACATGACTAAAAAATAGATTTCCAAGTTCATCTTCAACCACCTAATCTATCAGTATGGTATTCCATCTTAAATTATATCTAATAATGGCATATAATTTAAAAATAAGGATGTCAAAATGTTTTGCTAAGTAAAATATTGCCAAACATTTTTATACCACATATTACCCATAAGGTAATTTCCAAGCAAAGGCATCCAATAAAACCATTGTCATCATCATTAAAAAGATTGTCAATGATGTTGGTCACAATTGGCACCTATAAATCTTCTATGCCCTTTGTGCATATTGCACTAATTACTATACTCCAATAGGAGCCACTTCATATTCCCTAGTTTATGGTACTAAGGCCATTCTTCCCATTGAGGTTGATTTACCTTATATCCATATCTCATTAAAACATGTCCTAGATGATGAGAATTATAGATTAGTTCACCTATGAGAGCTAGAGTTACTTGATGAAAATTGCATGGCTAGTATCAATAGCCTTCAAGCATACCAAAATAGACTTCATGGCCACTATAACTAGTGGGTGAAACACAGAGAGTTCAAGTTTGGATCTTGTTCTCAAATAAAACCAAAAGGATAGCATGATCGAGAAGAAGAATAAAGGCAAATTCAAACCCAATTAGATAGGCCCATATGTCATTATTGCAAATTATGGATCTAAAGCATATAGTCTCACTACACCAAATAGAGATAAACTTGATGAGTAGATGAACAACATGCACCTCAATCATTACCTTACTTGAGAGACTTGAAGTATTGTTTATGAGGAACTTTTATGTTGTATCATGTTATGACCTTCTTTGTATCATACTATATACCATTCTACCATGCCTTCACTTTTAACCATAGATGTTTTTACCCTTCCTCCCAACCCCTTTATCTTTGGTTCCATTCTATTGGTTCACTGAGCACTTTAGTAAGGGGATTCATACCAAGTTTTAGTAGTTGATTCACTATTCTAGATAGAGGTAATATTTTGGACCAGTATGATAGTGGTTTGTTAATTACATCCTTCATTTATTATCTAATTTCATTACGATTGTTACTAAGTATAACCACCTTTGGTCAAATTACTATCCCACTCCATGTTACTAATTATAACCACCTTTGGTTAAATTAGTATCATTTGACCTCTGCCATTATTTCCTAATTATAATTGACTATGATTAAATTAGGAAAAACACCTTTACCATGCATTATCATATCACCTTGCCATTTTTGTTGCCATACTATGAGATTTACCTAATTTGAGAACATGATGCTACCTATTTGGATTCCTATATTATAAGGAAAAACTATAGTGACTTGAACTTCTAATGGGACTATTTAGGCAGTGCTCGATTCATGTTGAGGTTAGCTCAATCACCCTTTACCACACTATCACCATTTTGCAAGCAATTTAAATTTTGAACTCTCTCACCATTTTGTGAGTTATATCATTTAGTATCCAATAATTCTCAATCAAGTTGATATGCTTTGAAAATTCCAAAAACATTTTCAAAATATTTTATGCTTTTGTAATTTTATGAATAACCATCTCTAACGCACTCACCATTTTACAATACCATTCTTATATTCCTCCACATCAATCTTATTTTCTTATCATCAATTCTCTTGTATCCCATATCCTAGTAGAACTACATTTGGCTTGATGTTTATGTTGGACATTACATTAATGGAATTATGTAGGTAGTGTCTACTTACCTAGTGCATCTAGAGTCAGCTAAGCTACCCCTTCCTTTTCTTCTATTCTCCCCCATTTCATTTGTTTGTTTCATTATCTCCTATAACCTAGAGGAAATATTTGTCATCTTGTGTGTAATTTTTTCCCTATAACCTAGGGGTAACCTTACACCTATTGTTCTTGCCTTATTTACACTAACATTGTGATTAACCATTATTTTTGGTTATTTACTTTTGTTCTCATTGTATTTATTTGTTTTTTATTTCTTGGTGTTTGTTGTGCTTTTTGTTTATTAGTGTTTTGTCTTCCTATTTATTTGTTTGTTTGCTTTCATTATTGTGCCTTGACTTAGTATATATGCATTCATTGGGTGATTCCTTGTGCATTATACTCAAGTCCATCCATATTCATAAGTAAACATCATCATCATGCTTTTTATCATCGGTGCATTACTTTCACTTGTTTATTAGATTGTGTGTCAGTGTTTATGCATATTTTAGCTAAGTTATCATGGTGTTTTATATCATGATGATTATTATCACATGATAGAAAAAAAATTATATTAGAGAATATTAAAATTAATGAGGCCATGATAATTTTCCTTAGTTACCTAAAATATCCTAATTTATCCATATCATTTCCCAAATATAGAGTAATTAAATCACAATAGAATTTTAATCCTTACTAGTTAGGATGTGCATCTCCATACTACTAGGTTGACCAAATTCATCTTTCTCCTTTATACCAATTACTCTTGCTCTATGAGTATAGTTTTAATACATAAGCCCCCTTTTCCAATTATCCATATTGCTTTAATCATAGTGCCAATGATTATAACCTACTTTGGGCAAATCATTGCATTTTGATCCACATTATTATGCCAATGATTATAACCACCTTTGGGAAAATCATCATCATTCTCTTGCCCAACTTGGCATGTGTTCATTTTGCTAATGATTATAACCAATTTTGGGTAAATCATTATCTCTATCCACCTAACTAAGACATGTTTTCATTTTTTCAATGATTATAACCAATTTTGAGAAAATTATTATCTTTTTACCTTAATATAATAATGATTATAACCACCTTTAGAAAAAGCATCCTTTTTATCTACCCAACTGGGACATCTCACTATGCCACTTATTATAACTACATTTAGGCAAATCAGTGTTTTCCACCCCCCCCTTTACCTTTTAGTATAATCATTTTCCTTTTTTGGAGGGATCGATCATTGACCTTCTTTTTCAAGTGCTCCCTTGAGGGGGCATCTAGGTCTCATCCATCACCTGTTGGGCTATTAGGCATATAGTAACTTTTCATTCATTGAGAATATTTTAGTGTGCCTATAGCTTTCAACACCTTCCCAAATATGGGCACACTGTAGACACCCCATTTTGGTCACAATGACTTCTGACCAGACTTCAAATTGATTTCTACCAAACATTATAAATTAACCCTAAGAATCAATAAACATCCCAATTTTAGCTATGCATAATTAATCAATGATTATAATCATGTTGAGGCATCCCTATTTGGGGTATTATACCTTACAACCTAACAATTGGTAGTTTGGCCTATAGACACATTAAGTAGGGCACTTGATTAATTATTAAAAGAGATAAAATGTTAATAAAAATGAATCAAATAATTAAACTAGATTAAATTCTTAGCTAAATTATCCATTTACAATTAATTAATATCTAAAAATGGAAATTATAAAATTCAAAATATCAAACTTTTTCATCATTGCCTTTATGAGTTGTTAAGCTCCTCCAAAATATCTAATTTGAAATCCATGCCTAGTAATTAAAAATCATAATTACATGACAAATTTTAACTCAACTGGAGTTAGCCTCAACTCATATAGGGTTATTTTGAACTCATTTCATTTTAAAACTCAACCTTAACTCACCTTGGGTGAGAGTTAACTTGTGAGGCTATAAATACAAGGCTTTGCCTATTGATCTTTAAGCTATTTTCGTATAATGTTGTTATGCCCAAATATCTTCAAAGTTCTCATAAGCCAAATCTATAATTCTCATTTTTTGAGAGATAAGCCTTTCAAGTAGTATTACCATGCAAATTTCATAAGCCAACCAGCCAAGCCAAGGTGTCAAAGAGAGAAAGAGCAAATGGAGATTCATTTGTAACGACTTATTGATGCATAAAATTGAGCAAGCCACTTCAAAAATCCATTTGGATATCCAAGGAAGGTAAAAAAATGATCTATTTTATGTTCTATTTGTTTTTTCATTTGTATGTTTGTTATATGTGCTCTCCCTAGTGTCTAAGCTAGAGGTGTTTAGTGTTTAGTGTGTTATTTTGATTTAGTTTTTATTGAAATAAAACTACACTAACCTCCCCTATAAATATTCCTTGTTCACAAGGGGAAGTAGAAATTGGTAGTTACCTTAACTCAAAACCATAAGAAAACTATATAATGTGTATGGATCATGTAACATATAGGAGTAGCATGTCTAGATAGATATAGTAATGAGGTACATAGTATGTGATCACATAAATTCATAATATTCATAATGTAAATCATGGAAACATATGGATATTAATAGTACACACTCATCAATTAATCAAAAACACACAAAAGAATACTCAAAATAAAAATAAAAGACAATGGTCCAAGGAAATCTCATACAATTTGCATGTTCAAATACCACACAATATAAGGGACATGACTTAGTAAAATGTCCACAAAACATAGAATGACATGTTCAAATTTCCACATACAACAAACAATGGCATATGTAAATGGAAAACTAGGCAACATATGCATGGGGGTGGCAAGCAATGGATCATATTCAAATGATCGAACAAGAAATAAAATACAAGATAATAGAAAGTAAAGATCACACTCAAGGAAGTACAAAAAGGAAATCATGGAATCATAGGCAACTAGCATGAGCATATCATACTAGTCTACTGATATATGTGTTAGCAAAAAATGTTAAGTACATATCATATCAATTACACTACAAAACATATAAAAATGTATAAAGGCATGTGTAAGTACATAAGCTCAAACATGATAATGGAAGTGATCATATAATAATGTCACTTGGCGTATCATGATCAAATAATTAGATACCCCTAACATATTAATGATATGACTAGAGGGAAGGCCCATCATCTATCTATGTATGTATAATGTTCATGGCTATGCATGTACCATGCTCAAAATATGTGTGAAACATGTATGTGTATATAAAAATAAGTGATATGATATCTACCAACATGGAACCAATAACATAGATGCCAAGGAGCTAACAAGATATGGAAATGTTGAATATTTTTGGATTTTTTAATTTTTAATTTTATTTTTTTGGTATTTTAAAAATATTTATAAGGATAGGACTATCCTATGGTATGATCGAGTGGATGGTCATAGGTATCTCCCCAATTGAAACCTAGTGCAATAAAATGTTGGTATTATCTAGCACTAGATGATCTGTGATGATCTACATATGTATAATATGACTATGGTTATAAGGTAATAATGGAAGAAATGGGGGTTCATAGAACCCATCATTGAGTGCCCTATGGTTTATTTAGATTAATAGAAATAGGAACATGTTTGGTTGTTTTGGGTAACTAAATATGTTGTGTAGGAGTACATGAGGATTCCATAGAATTCATTGTGTATCTTATATGCAATGGTCTCTCAAGTAATGGTCACCTAGGAAAGGGTATTTCCTATTACTTATCCTTTCTCATAGGATTAACCCTAGTAGGTTTTATGGTTAATTGTCTAGGTATAAACTTATATTATTCACATGGATGTTCATATGGAATTCCAAAAACTATAATTACTTTGATAGCATGATTTTATTTAACACACTCATGCATTGTAGAAGTTAATGTACATAATGTATGTATCCAAGGTCATCCTAATAACATATCAAAGACTCTCATGTATGCTATAATAAATAATTTAGTGACCACATGTGTTGAGATAAATTGTAAAGGTAAGTCAATCTCACCAAGGACCTAGATTGAGGTTCCATAGAATGCTCTAATCACATTGGTCGAAGGATGTAAATCATCATGTGTATATCCTAAATTCATAAATAATGCCATGGTGAAAACATTATCACTATCACCATTATCAATCATAACACTATGTATAGGTTCGTTATTAAGTTATGCCTGAAGGAATAATGAATGAAGATCTGAGTCATCATCCACAATCTCACTGTCAACAAAAGTAATAGAAGGTCTTTGAACCATGTGAGGTGTATGTCATGTGTAAGTACCAATAATCTAATCTAATGGGTTCCCATAATGTGGTGGAGGAGTTTGTACATTATATTCCATTTGTACTTTTGGTTCCTTATTAGATTGGTCTTTAAAATGGTTGTTAAATATCTTTTGATTCTAGTGTTCACTACATTATGAACATGATTCATTTGGAGGATCATCAAATGTAAATTTTTGTTCATATATAAAGTATTAGATCTTATGCTACAAATTAAAACATCATTTCGTATAATTCATATGGCCATGATGATAGTCAAAATAATCATTGGAATCATATCATTTGGGTAGAGGTCAACTCATATCAACCTCTATAGGATGAGGGAGAGATATGAGGTGATTCTCCATAATATTTTGAAGTAATAAAGATAGAAACTCAGGTAAGTGTGTAATTTATCTCCTTGATGCATTGGATAATACAATCCAATTAAGTTTTTATGACACTATATTTACCATAGTAGTTTTTTCCTTTTCAAGTTATGTAGGTTTTACCCTAGAACTTGGTTTGATAGTTAACTTGTGTTTGATGTAGTTAGTGTGTTTGCTAAATATTTAAGTTTTTAAAATGAGAAAAAATTCATTTTATGATTGCAAATAATATGGCATAAGCCATCAAAAGATTTAAACTTTTTAAAACTAATGGATCTATGTAATGGGGAAAGTTAAATTTACTTAAAGTTCTCTTGAAGTTATTTATCTACCATTGGATTGGTAATTTTAGCCAACATTATCTTGTATCTTAAGACATATTCTTTAATAAGTTCATTGGCTCCTTATTTGATTTTCACAATTTAGGTGTAGACACCAAAATCATGTCTATTCCTTGGTCGACTCTCCCCCTTGGTACCCTTGGTCCCCTTCTACACATTCCTAACCCACACAATTATTAATTTAAAATAAAATTAACTATTTTAAATTAATACCCCCTTGCCACATTACCCTTGACACCTCACCCCGCCTTGGATGCCTCCCTCACCCCATGCCAAATCTTAATTATTTACACCCCATTTCAACCCTCCCACTAGCCTCTCACACTCATTTAATCCACTTTCATACTATTTTTCAAAGGCAATCAACCTCGGTAGACGGAAGAATGGGTAGAAGGCTAATTATAGCCTTTTTCCATTCTTCTAGCTGTCGACATCGGTTACTAATTGGCTGACACCTGTGGAATCACTGACATCGGTCTCTTAAAATAACCCGAAGGCAAATTCTCTCCCCCTGGACGATGAATCAATCAATCACAGACTGCAAACACGGATTCTATCTTGGACTCTCTTCCTCTCTCAGCTCTCAGACCTGGACATCAACAAGAACTCTCTAAAATCAATCATCAGACTTCAACCAAAGCTCTTCTGGCTACAGACACAATAGGTACAAGCATTTCAAGCACCTCTGGCTCTGCTCCAAGCAAGAGATAAGTATTCTTCTACCCTTTTCATTCTTTCAATTATTTAGATTATCTCAGCAATTAGTTTTCTATTCATTACTTCTAAATAACATTATCAACCAGACCTGGCTATCAACCAGACCAGGACTGACTTCCTCTGGAAATGCTAAAAAGCCTTCTTCATACTCCTTACCATTTTTGACAGCCTATCCTCTACCCCTTGTCCCTCCTAAGACCCTGTCTATTGCCCTGCAGCCCTGCATAGATTCTCTGACTACCACAGAGCACTCTATCGACCAAAGACACAGCCCTAAAACTCGTCCAAAGCCCCATTGCCCTGACTGATGCTGGCCACCAGACCCTTGCCCCTATCGATGTTGGTAGACTAATCGACACTGGCAACCTTGACCAACTAATGTCAGTAGACTAATTGACACTGGCAACTGTGGAAGGTAGATTGCCACATATAGGTACACATTTATTTATATTTCTTTGACTCAGTCTTTATCATTTCTTATTCTAGCAACATTTTGCTTTTTATCAATCAGTAGACTGTCACCCCTTCAGGAAGTCTTTACACTTCTGGGATCAAGCTTTGTTTGGTAGTCTACCACCTATCTATCTAATAGTTTTCTTATTCAAGTCTCTTTCTTCTGCAAGTGTCATCCTCCACAGCCAAAGAGGAGTTCCTTCAACGTCTAGATAACGGTGCGCAGACCTCATTCGGGTAACATCTAACCCTAGACCATTTATCTCAGTTTCTTTCATCTCTTTGAATGTAAAAAAGCAAAAAACAAGTTAGAAACATTTTGGCACGCTCGGTGGGACCCTTGGACTTTTCCTTGGGTTCATACTTTTTCTTCTAAAAACAAACTTTTCATATAGGTGCACTAGGTCTCTTCTTGCATCTTTTTCTTTTATCTCTTCTGAAAAGACATCATAAGCAAGTTAAAAAGAATCTTTCTTTTTCTTCTTGTCACCTTTTCTTCTTGCATCTTAGAGTTCATACTCTTAACCTTTTCCCTACTTGTTTGCATACGAACACACCTTTCAATTTGGGCTTAAAATCCTTTTCATTTCATCTCTATTTGAATGCATGTTTAGTCCACACATCTAGTAACTTAAAATCACATTATGAATAAAGCATAGTCCACTTATGTTACACATCCAGAACACTTTCACAATCAAACATCTAAACACACCTGAGACAAGGTCCGACTAGGATTTCATCACCTAGCGGATACCTTACCCTTCCAGGTAATCCCACTTGGACTTCACTACCAAGGGGAGAGCCCACTTTGTTCTCTAGCAGAGTATAAACTCTAGGGGAAGTATATACTGGCTAAGCGAGACCAGCTTATCACTAAGCTCGTGAAGTGAGGGGAGCTCGCTCCTTAGCACCAGGCCACATACGAAACCTAACACAGATCTTGAGCACCAAAACTAACCTAAAACCAACCTTAGACTGCTTCTTCTAGGACTTGTTCTAAAAGCCAACTTCCTAAACAAACTCTAAGGCATAAGCCAACATGATTCTAAAAGTTTATTCTTAGGATTTAACATTTAGGATCTGCCTGTCTTCATTTGTTTTTCTGTTTCTATCTAGTTTTTTGAGCTAGTGAGGACGTTTTCTTCTTTTTTTACAAAAACTTTCAAATTCTTTGAGTTTCTGGAAAAACATAGTAACTAACACTAGTTTTTCCACTGACATCGACAACTATCTTCACCAAAATCAGTTATTTGATCGACATCAACAACCTTTTCTACCGACATCAGTATCTCTACCAACGTCGGTCACTGTCTAAATTTTTCTTCTCAAAAATAGGAAGCTTAAAACCCAACTTTCTTGCTGTCCAACACCCATTCTAGTTTCTTGATACTGAAAAACATAGTTTCTAAAACCTAAACCTCTTACCTTGAATGGTTTTGACACGTAGTCAAACCAAGACTCTTGTCAACCACGCGAGGCAACAACCACTTCCACCTTCGCCTTCCATAACTAGTCCTCTAATGGAGTATCATTCAGAGACTGAACGAACTCCTACCCAACCGACACTGACTCAGCCTCCCATTGTCCCTGAAGGGGACCAAGACTTTGAAAGGTTCCTTAACCTCAATGTCAAGGCCTTTCAACATTATCTCACGAGGAGTCAAACATGAGACTCTTTAGGCAACCCAATTTATGGGATGCCAACCTCTTTAGTTAAAACAGCAGCCATATCAACGGTGTTTGTGGTTCAACCCATAGACACCCAAGCCATTGCCTCAGTCAATAACCTGCCTATGACTAATCTTCAAAGTGTGGCTTCTCCTTCTATCTTTGGGCCCACTTCCATTGGAGATTTCAGCCCCCCATCAACTGCAGACTATTCAACAAACCTCTACCCTTTTCCAAATCTAGTCATGCCTTCTACCTTCACAATGCAACCATCCTTGGCTTCCACTTCTATCCCTATGGCTAGTTATCAGTACATTACACTTATACAAGCGCAACCGACTACGTCATATGCCCCTCCTAGCACCTCCCAAGTGCCTTATACCCTAGGGGTGCCCCACCCGCAAATCTATCAACTGATCTAATCAAAAATGTTGATGGATAAAATGTCTAATCTTAAGACATCCATCTCGAGTTCAAGAAATGTTCTTTCATATGAACAAATTTGTAATGAACCCATTCATCCCTCAGTCCCAATCTGGCCATATCCCAGTCAGTGGGAACTTCCTAAGTTTACTTACTTCAAGAGTAAGTAAGACCCACAACAACATTTGTGAGTGTTCAGACACGCTTGTTATCTCATAGCACATGATGATGCGTTATTGCTACACACATTTCCCATGTCACTTTCTGGCCCTGCCCTTGATTGGTACAGCTCTCTCACCAGTCACTCTATCTTTTCTTTCACTCAACTTTCCCAACTTTTCCTTGACCACTTATCGATCAATATCACCAAAAAGGTCTCAATCACGGACCTATATTCTATCAGACAGTTTGATGATAAATCCATAGTCAATTTTGTTGCCTGTTGGAGAGGCTTAATCAACTAACTTTCCTTTTCTTTACCTCAACCTAAGCTCATCGAGCTCTTTTCACAGGTGTGTGCCAAACATATTTCATCTACTCTACGGGTCCAAACATTTCGCACCTTTGACAAAGCTTTCATGATGGCTAGGAAGCTTGAACTATGTGCCATCAAGGAAAACAAAGTCAAGTTGCAGATTAAAAACCCCAACACCAAGTCCAATGACCCTTCCTCTTCCAAACCTACTTCTTCCCACTCCAAACCCAAGGGAGTGGCAAACACTGTGGTCGTTAGATCACCATCTTCTACAAAAACCAACCAATCTCAACCTTCCACATCTCAAAGCATCACCAAACAATTTCAACAATGATATATACAGCATCAGTATACTCCTATAGGAGAATCATACGCTTCCATTTTGGATAAACTTGTCAAACAGGGGGTCCTCAATCTCTCCCAAATCCAACCACCTCAATTCGACCCCTCAAAACCTATCCCTACATGGTACAGGGAAAATGACTTTTGCAACTATCACCGTATCAAAGGCCATGACATCAACAATTGCAAAACCTTTAAAAACATTGTCCAAGACATGATAGACAAGAGGGATCTTGTTTTGGACAACCCAAATGTGCCACCTAATCAAAACATTGACATCTTTAAACAACCTTTTCCTAACCATCCCCCTAGCCAAAACAACATGCAGACCATGGCCGATGACTCCCAAGAGCCTAATA
Source organism: Torreya grandis (assembly GCA_037957365.1). Lineage (NCBI taxonomy): Eukaryota > Viridiplantae > Streptophyta > Pinopsida > Cupressales > Taxaceae > Torreya > Torreya grandis. The sequence continues at coordinate 1,254,708 of JARHVA010004109.1, forward strand.
TATGCACAGTCAACACGGTCTCACCTTTTATGCCTAACCAACCTCTCTCATAGTTTGAAGAGGTTAGCCCACCCATTGGTCCATCGCAGGAAGAAGAGCCTTCTTCTCCCACTTCTCTTCCATAGGTGGATGAACCATCTTCTCTTGTTAGTTCTCCATCGACCTCTCTTATATTGGAGGACACCTTGACCATACCAGCACCGCTAGCCTTGCCCTCATCCTTCCTATCATCAATGGGGGATCATACTTTCCCCTCTCCTTGACCACAATCCGAAGCCATCACCATCCCTATGCTCTACCCTCTTAAAGAGCCAAACTCTCCAATCCCCTCTCTGTCAAGAGAGGAACTCGCCACCTCACCCACTTCAGTTGAAGAAGATTCAGTGAAGGTTGATTTGAACCTCACCCCTCATAATAGTGGCCCTCAAACCAAACCAAAGAAGTCTACTAAACCACATTAGAGAACTCCTCTCCCACCATCATCATTGCCATCCATTTTGGGCCCTCATCCATCTACCTTAATAGGAGTGCTTCCTACTCCAACACCCAATAAAAATAAATCACTTCCGTTAAAACCAACACCTAACAAAAACATACCTCCTTCAAAACATCCAACACCTCCTACCACGAAAGTGTCATCTACGCATTTGGCCACACCACCAAACAAAAAAATGGTATGAAACACTCCCCCAATAGCTTCTAAACAGTAGTTGTCAACTTTTACTGCATTAGTAGGTTCTTACACCTTATGGTTACACTGACTTTTGCAATCCTCTAACATCACTCTTTCACCTATAAAACCATTTCAACCTCTCAGACCAAAACCATCTTGGTTCGATGACACTAAAATTTTCCAATATCATCGCACACCTGGGCATGACACTAAAAATTATTGTGCCCTTAAGGTTGCCATCCGCCAATTCATCAATAAAGACACCCCTCTTGTTGAGGATACTATCAACAAATCTCCAACACCATCTCATTTCTCCCAAACCTCCTCACTGTCACACTCATCAACTCTCAGATCAAGGCCATCTTAGTTCGATGACACTAAATTTTGTGTGTATCATCACACACCTAGACATGACACTGAGCGTTGTTGCACTCTTAAAGCTATCATTCATCAATACTTCAAAAAGGACACCTTTCTCACTAAGGATCCTCTTGACCACCCTTTAACCAAGCCATCGACACCATCCCATGGCTCTCGAACATCCTCACCTAAATCGGGGGCCCATCATCAAACTATGGTCCCTCGATCACCTTCAACCCCTTTATTTTAAATCAACACCATCAATGTGGCCAAGAGGTCACAAATCATGAAGGATAAAGGGAAAGAGAAGGTTTCTCTCCCCCAAACATATCCATTTGTCAAGTCTCCTCAACCACCAAAACCCAAGATTTCAATTTTGGGCACATCTCGACCAACTTTTTCAAAACCAATTCATGACTCTAAGGTGAAACAACTTCACCAAACTTGTGTGAAGACATATTTGTATGACCTCATACAAAACTCTCTACAACATTGTCTAACTTTGATCAAAGCCTTACAGGTAGTGAAGGTCCAACCCGAGGACCCCCAACCACTAGCTGCCTTAGTCCAACCATTTCTCAAGCATTCTCCTCATCACCAAAATAACTGGGGGAATTTGACTCTATATTAACTATCATGACCTCAACCAAATATCAATCAACCAAGCCTCAACCAAGCCTTGACCAAATATTGACCAAACATTGCCCAAACATCAACCAACCAAACATCAACCAAACACTAACCAAATAATGACCAAACATCAACTGACCTAGCCTCGACCAAGCATCGACCAAACATCAACCAAGCCTTGACCAAGCATCAACCAAGCCTCGACCAAGCATCGACCAAGCCTAGACCAAGCCTTAACTAAACATCATCCAACCAAACAATGACCAAACATCAACCAACCAAACCTCGACCAAACATCAACCAACCAAGCCTCAACCAAACATCATCCAACCAAACATGCCAACATCATATCAACCAACTTCATGTTTAACATCAACCAACACGTGACCAATTTGGAAAGAAGCAAATGAGGCAAGTTTGTTCCTAATTGGCTCAAACGTTACATCATAATGCACAAGTATGTATCAGGGACTTATCGTCTGTCTTCTCTCGAAGGCCGACCAGAACTTGAGCCTCTTAATGCCTTGCATATGCGACCATTCTACTATTAGTCAAGTACTCGTTCACTTGACATTTAACTTGAGCTCATCCCTTGAGCAATTCCTATCCTCTTAATACTCATTCCTTTCAACTCTATTTTCCTAAAACAAACCCTATGTAACCCTTTTATAAAGTATGAATGCTTTGTCTTAATAAAAGAGAGCCCTTAAACTTCTATAGTCTTGTCCATGACTCAAAATTCTATCAAAAATAAATTGAGATGTCAAAATGTCAAAAGGTCATAAACTCTAAAGGCAAACTACTCCCTCGAAGGACAGGTGTACTATCATTGCTGTAGCTAATAGACTACTCCCTCGAAGGATGGCTATGACTAAACTCTTGCTACAAACAACACTTTTGTAGAAGCTTCCTACATCGATCAGCTTCACAAATGACCATAAAACAACATGACATCCCCATGTAAACTTCTCGCATCGATCAGTCTACACCAAAAAAAAAAGGAAAAAGAAAAAGGGTCATGGACTTGGCTTGTAGTCGTCTCAGGGTCTCCTATAAAAAGGGGCAAAGTTATCCCTACTAAAAAGGGTTACCCTATCCTAACATCACATCACCTACTCAAGGGACTTTGATCTCATTTTAATGTTAAAGTGATTTGATTACTTCTCTAACACAGCCAATGGTCAACAACGTAATGCATGAATGGGGCTTTTGTTTCCAAAAACCTCATCTATGCAATTATTATGGTCCTTGTCAATGAAAGAGCAATGTGCCTTTCACTTCTTATCCATACCTTTGTCAGAATCCAACCAAATCATTATCTATTCAACCAAACCCAACCAAAACCCAAACATTTTCAGACCACCAACATGACATAGTCCATTTCACATAGTTTCTATGGAAATCAATACACATGGAAACTATCAACCACACAATTTATGTCAAGCATAAACCATTACTTACTGAGCCATAAACAGACTCATTTCATTTTTAGCATACATCCATCACCTAATATGGACTATTGTTAGGGATGAAAAACCCTGACCAATGTTACAGAATACACCATTGCACAATATGGAAAAGGCTGTAGCATCATCTTACCCTCATCATTTCACGCACGTACCCTCAAACATATGGGAAGTGATAAACCTTTATCATGACTTAACCAATCATCAACCAATCATCAACCATTTTGCCTCCTAATCTGAACTACATTGGTTTGAGGCCCTAATGACAGGGGCTATGTAGGTAGCACTCAGATGACATGACATCTTTTGGGGTTAGCTCGGCCACATCCGTTTGTTCGTCTACTCGATGGACAAACCTTTTTACCATATTACCCTCATCATTTATCTTGACCAAACCAATCATCAACCATTTTGACTCTTCTTCTGAACTACATTGGTCTAAGGCCCTAACGACAGGAGCTATGTAGGCAGCACTCAGATGACATGACGTCTTCTGGGATTAACTCAGCCACATCCATTTGTTCATCTATCTGATGGACAAACCATATTCCTTCTTAACCATGACTTTAACCATAACCAAACCAATCATCAACTACTTTGACTCCTCGCCTGAACTACATTGGTCTGAGGCCCTCAACACATGGGCTATGTAGGCAGCACTCAGATGACATGACATCTTCTGGGGTTAGCTCAGCCACATCTATTTGTTCGTCTACCTGATGGACAAACCATTTTACCTTTGACCACGACCTAACCTGACCAAAACCAACTATCAACCACTTTGACCCTTCCTCCCTTTTGGGGAGAAATACATTGGCCTGAGGCCCTTCTAACAAGGGCTATATAGGCAGCACTTAGATGACATGACATCTTCTGGGGTTAGCTTGGCCACATCTATTTGTTTGTCTATCTGATGGACAAACCATATTACCTTTGACTATGACTTAATCATGACCAAAACCAATCATCAACCATTTTACCTCTTAGTCTGAACTACATTGGTTTGAGGCCCCTAACAATAGGGGCTATGTAGGTAGCACTCAGATGACATGACATTTTTTGGGGTTAGCTCAGCCACATCTATTTGTTCATCTACCTGATGGACAAACCATTTAACCTTTCACCATGACTTCACCAAGATCCAGACCCAATCCATAACCGACCCTCTTCCTCCCTTTTAGGGAGAACTACATTGGCATGAGGCCCTAACAACAGGGGCTATGTAAGCAACACTCAGTTGACATGGGGTCTTCTGAGGTTAGCTCGACCATTCCTTTGTCACATGTCATTCCTTCATCTGTCCATCTAATGGACCAACTATCTCAACTCAACTCGACCAACAACCTTAGAGATCGCGACTATCTCCTCAAACCATGACCACTTCCAAGACAACATTGCCTTGGTTGTTTTTGCATATATGCTACCTCACGGATGGTTAGCAAAATTATCTGCAACCCGCATTTTGACCCTCACAAGTATTGGATCACAAGCCAATCGATCCCCACTACTTGTGATATTTTCATGTTTCCAAGAGCACTTCTTGACCCTGGGATACTTGGAACACAATGACCATTAGAGCTACAGCTTGGATCAAATAACCCAATCAGCTATGACTAAATGTTGGGGCCCAATTATTTTGATTTTGGCACTCCTCAACCCTTGACTTGTGATAATTTGACCTGACCATCTCGTGAAGTGGTATGTGCGCAATCTCAACTATTGCAGTGTTCACACTCAAACTTTACCATATCCATCCTCTCTTTATCAAATTAGCACCCAATTTCAAGTTCCCTTCCCTTAACTCCCGCTTTAAAGGGGAATACCTCATCCCATAATCAGGGCAATCAACTCCTATTTTTGTCTTGTAGTTCATCAGAAAAACCAACAGGACAAAAGCAACCTTATCCCATTCCTGGGGTAACTTACTCCTATTTTTGTCTTACAGTTCATCAAAACAACCAACAAGACAAAAAGGGGCAAATGTAGACACCAAAATCGTGTCTATTCCTTGGTTGACTCTCCCCCTTGGTCCCCTTAGTCCCCTTTTACACATTCCTAACCCACATAATTATTAATTTAAAATAAAATTAACTATTTTAAATTAATACCCCCTTGCCACATTACCCTTGACACCTCACCCCACCTTGGATACCTCTCCTTGGATGCCTCCCTCACCCCATGCCAAATATTAACTGTTTACACCCCATTTCAACCCTCCCACTAGCCTCTCGCGCTCATCTAATCCACTTTTAGACCATTTTTCAAAGGCAATCAACCTCAGGAGACAGAAGAATGGGCAGAAGGCTAATTATAGCCTTTTTTCCATTCTTCTAGCTACCAACATCGGTTACTAGTTGGCTGACGCCAACGAAATTGCCGACATCAGTCTCTTAAAACAACCCAAAGGCAAATTCTCTCCCCCTGGACACTGAATCAATCAATCACAGACCGCGAACACGAATTCTATCTTAGACTCTCTTCTTCTCTCAGCTCTCAGACCTAGAAATCAATAGGAACTCTCTGAAATCAATCATCAAACTTCAACCAAAGCTCTTCTGGCTATAGACACAATAGGTACAAGCATTTCAAACACCTCTGGCTCTACTCCAAGCAAGAGATAAGTATTCTTCTACCCTTTTCATTATTTCAATTATTTGGATTATCTCAGCAATTAGTTTTCTATTCATTACTTCTAAATAACATTATCAACTAGACCTGGCTATCAACCAAACCAGGCCTAACTTCCTCTTAAAATGTTGAAAAGCCTTCTTCATACTCCTTACCCTTTTTAACAACCTATCCTCTACCCCTTGTCCCTCCTAAGACCCTGTCTATTGCCCTGCAGCCCTGCATGGACTCTCTGACTACCACAAAGCACTCTATCAACCAAAGACACAGCCCTAAAACTCATCCAAAGCCCCATTACCTTGATCGATGCTGGCCACCAGACCCTTGCCCCTATCGACGTCGGTAGACTAACCGACACCGGCAACCTTGACCAACTGACATCGGTAGACTAATTGACGTCGGTGACTATGGAAGGCAGATTGCCACATACAGGTACGCATTTATTTCTATTTCTTTAACTCAATCTTTATCATTTCTTATTCCAGCAACATTTTACTTTTTATCAATCAGTAGACTGTCACCCCTTCAGGAAGTCTTTATACTTCTAGGATCAAGCTTTGCTTGGCAGTCTACCACCTATCTATCTAACAGTTTTCTTGATCAAGTCTCTTTCTTCTGTAGGTGTCATCCTCCATAGCCAAAGAGGAGTTCCTTCAACGTCTGGATAACGGTACGTAGACCTCATCTAGGTAACATCTAACCCTAGACCATTTATCTCAGTTTCTTTCATCTCTTTGAATGTAAAAAAGCAAAAAAAAAAGTTAGAAACATTAGGGATAGGTAATATTGATAGATAAATATACCAAAAACTTATCTTCAAAAGGTTTGAATGCTTTTACTGATTGGATTGTAAGTCATATAACCATCTTAGAGCATAGTCCTTAAGGATCCTTGGGAATAGTTTAGTCAAAAATTTCTCATTGTAGGAATAATCAAAGCATGCCACATAGAAATATCAAAGATGTTCAATATCACCCTTGCCATCATAAAATGTGAACTTAGGTGCAATAAAAATAGTTGGCAAAGGGTGAAAATATTTCAAGAGTAAGAGGGTTATGCAACACCTCTTGTGAATCAATACATAAGGTGATTTCATATAATTTTATTCAATATTTGTAGCCCTAGCTCTAAAAGTTTTAAAATTTTGACAAGATCTTACACATCTTTATCATTAAGGTTTGAAGCTTGAAAAGTCACCAAATGAGGTATATGTATTAAAATTGATAATTGGGTTGAATTATTAATGTTTCCCATGTAATATATAGCAATAGTAGGATTTATTTCAAAAAACAATGGTGTAAATGCATATTGTGTGCCCCCATTATAAGTATGAAGCAGTGATGTTCCCAAGGGGAGGGTTATAGGTGTATTTGGGTGGCCCATATCTCTAATATCATGATCAATATATATACCTACTTGTCCATCTATGCTTTTTTATTTTTTAGTTTCTAATATGTTTCTTAAGATCTCATCAAATCTTTAGGGTTTTGATGGATACAATGTTGAAAGATATCAAGATCTTATACTTGTTCTTGGTTTATTTGTTCATGTTCATTATTTTTAGTAGATTCATCATATTCATGATTAGAATTATATTATATGATAATATATACAGTATAAAGTTTAGTTTTATTAGTAACATCTTCAATAGGTATAGGATTGGTTCCTCATTAGTTTGAACCATCTTAGGTGGACAATGAGGAAGCTTTAGGTGTTCAATAGAAACACCAGCTAGTATAGTGTTATGCCTAAGTTGCATCAAATAATAGAGCAAATCTATAAGATTATAGCAATGAAAAACCTCAGAAGGTTGAATACCCTAGGATAAGCTAGGGATTACATAAAGAGATGAGTTCACCAAATGCTTAACCTTATATTTAGATGTGTGAGATCATCTAAGGTTAAGAATATAGAAGTGAATAATCACAAGGGTGAGAAATATATCTATATAAAGCCAATTAATGTATAAACTCATATAAACAATATTCTAAATTTATAATATTGAGATATGATAAAAATAGAAAGTATATCTATTGATTAAAATTATAATAAATTGAAAACAAGAGTACTTAATTATTTTACCATGCACATGCATATTTAGACTAAAATAGGATATAATTGGACTGGATCAAGATTTTACAATATTCATTAGATTCTATAATTTTACATTTTATGGCCTCAGATGCTTGCATCAGATCTAGACAATTATGTCAATGTTGGTGTCTAAGTTAGATTGAGGTGTCTAGTATGGAATAGTGACTAGATCTATATGTGATTACCTAGAGCCTTTTGGGTTTTATGTCACCTTTATTCTAGTGTGTTTAGATTACATGAATAGTTTTCACTCTTTATTAAATGATCAAACCCTAGCTTCCTCACCATTAGAGTGATTGTGGGAAAAATGGGTTAGTGGGAAAATAGTGTCAAGCTACCCCAATGACCCCTCTGTTAATGGACATTATCTACATATAAAAAACTCTAAATAGGGCCTTAAAATTATGTAATTTTCCCCTACGTGTTGGATTGTGTGTGAATAAGGATGAAATATGTGATAATAAACTACATAGAGTGACCTAGCTTGTAATTTGGAAAATATGGCTCATGAAATGTTCCTTTAGTACTTTAGACTGACATGGATACTACTCTTATGCTTGATATGTAAACATGGATGAATAGGGTAGATTCACTCATTTGAATTCTTGATTGAGTGTTTTTGGTAAGTTATCTTGTGAGTTCTCGATATTTGCTTAGTAAGGAATGAATGGGGATTGATATTGTGTGTGTGTGTGTGTATATATATATATCAATCCCTTTTGAAAATATCTCACACTAAAACACTTAGGATGATCTTTAGGGTATGTTTCATTTGAAAATTATATAAGCTTTGGGCACTAGACATTTAATTTGAAAATGGACTCTAGCAATAATGCAGATGTTTGACTAGGACACAAGTTTTTGAGAAACTAAAAAATAGGTACAAACCAAAACTTAAAAAGAGTGATAATAATCAAGTTTATATAGTTTTGAACATTATAAAAGGCTTGGTCGTTAGAATAATAATGTTTAGACTAAGAGACAATAAATTTATCACAAAGGGATAGTGAACATGAGCCTTTTGATAATGGGAAGGTCTAGAACTAAAATGTACAACCATGATAGGTATTTTCCAAGTGTACAAAGTTGGGGTACTATATAAAATAAAATTTTGTAATTTATAATATGTGTGTGTTGTCTGTGTGTATATTATGTGTACATTTTGTGTGTGTGTGTGTTGAGAGTATTATAATTGAATGGAATAATCATGATAAGCATTCTCTAAATATACAAGACTAATGTGTTATATAACTCATATTTAGTGTCTATAGTATTTGCATTTATCCTTTATAATTTTTTATTAATGTTTTTAGCAAAGAGGGATGTATTGAATAAAAAACATTGACATGTTCATCTGTTATTCTTGTCTTTCCCTTATGTGAATGTGGTTTTGTATCCTCTGGTCATGAAGTTAACTTCTTTGTACAAGTGTACATGTAAATGACACATGCTAAATTGTGTACTCAATTCCCCTAAGTTAGGCCAAGGTAATCAACATTATGAATGGACTATGGATTGGGATAGTTGTTAGGTGGAATGGGATTTAGAATAGGTGGTGCAAATGGGTTCTTGTTGTAGACACCAAAATAGTGTCAACCCCCCCTTGGTCCCTTTCTAACTTCAACATGCCTAACCTATACTTTATTAATTTAAAATTCTTATTTTAAATTAATCATCCCCTTTAGACACCTCACCTTGGATTCCTCACCCTTAGACCATTTATCACCCTATGACTAATCATAATTACCTAAGACCTATTTCAACTCTCCCACTAACTCTCGTGCCCATTAAATCCATCTTTGGACCATTCAACAATGGCAATGAAACTTGGCAGATGGAAGAACAGGCAAAAGGCTTAAAATAGCCTTTTTACCAATCCTCTAGCCATCGACGTTGGTCAACAGTCGACCAACGCCAGCGGTGTCGCTGATGACGGTTGCTTAAAACTAAATTCTAACCTCGGCTGACTCCCCAAAGGCAAATTCTCTGGCTTTGGAATGTAATTTCTCTTGCTCCTGAGATTCAAATTCTCTTGCTCCTCGACTCCTTGCATATAAAAGGCAAGCTTTAGGACGAGGCATCAGCATTCTATCATCACTCTCTAGGCTAAGAAACTCTATAGAATTCACTCCACTCCAGATTGAAATGTTGCATGAGGTCTCCTACATCAGCCATAATGGAAACAAATCTTCTACACTTCTAGTTCTCCACCAAGAGCTAAGTATTATTCTAGTTTATATTTCAGTATTTTAAGAATGCATTGGTGATTAGTCCATTGAATATTTTTGAGTACTGTTGATAGACATTGGCAACCTAACCGACATCGGCAACATTGACCAACCAATGATGGTAGACTAACTGACATCGGTGACTATGAGAGGCAGATTACAAGAATTAGGTACATGTTATCTATTTCTCTTCTTTAGCCTTTCATTATTTCTCTTTCTAGCAACACTCTTTTGTCAAATAAGTGGACTGTCATCCCTTAAATAAGTCTTTGCACTTCTGGGATTGAGCTTTGCTTGGCAGTCCACCATATACCTAACTTTTTTTGTGTTTTAGTCTTATTCTTGTCTACAGGTGTCTTCCTCCACGGCCAAAGAGGAGCTCCTACAACATCTGGATATGGTGTGCAACTTCATCTGGGTATCATCTAACCCCTGACCCTTTATCTTTAGTTTCTTCCTTCTTCTAAATGTAAAAAGCAAAAAATGAGTAGAAACATTTTGGCATGCTTGGTGGGACCCTAGAGTTTAACTTGGGTTCATTTTTTCTAAAAAGCAAACTTTCATATAGGTGTATTAAGAAATTTTCTCTTCTTGCATCCTTCTTCTATCTCTTTATCTCGAAAAGAAATCATAAGCACAAGTTAAAAAAAACTTATTTCTTTTTCTTCTTGTTAATCTTTCCCTACATCTTAGAGTAGTGAAATTCATACTCTTAACCTCTTCTCAATTTGTTGCATCTGAACAAAACATTTCAATTTGGGTTAAAAATATATTGCATCTCATTCCTGCTTGAATGCATTTTTAACTCATCTAATAATTAAAAGCACATTATGAATAAATTGTAGTGCACATATGTTACACATCCAGACCACAAGCACATCAAACTAAACATCTAAACATACTTGAGACAAGGCCCAACTAGGATTTCATCACCTAGTGGATACCTTACCCTTCTTGGTAATCCTACTTAGACTTCACTACCAAGGGGAGAACCCACTCTATTCTCTGGTAGAGTATAAACTCTAGGAGAAGTATATATTGGCTAAAGTGATCCAGCTTGTCTCTGGGCTCGTGAAGTGAGGGGAGTAAGCTCCTATCACCAGGCCATGTACAAAACCTAATACAGATTTTGAGCACCAAAACTCAACCCAAAACCAACCTTAGACTGCCTCTTTTAGGACCCATTCTAAAAGCCCAACTTCCCAAACACACTCTTCTAAGGCATAAGCCACCACAACTCTAAAATTTATTCTTAGGAATTTAACGTTTAGAGGTTGCTTGTCTTCATCTAATTTTATATTTTTATCTATTTTTTTGAGCTAGTAAAGATGAATTATTCTAAGCTTAAAAAATGACTCAGAACTTTCTTCTTTCTTCAAAAAATTTTTAGTTTTTTGACTTTTTGGAAATACACAGTAACCGACATCAGTTTTTCCATCGATGTCGACAACTTATCTTCACCGACATCAGTTATCTAACTGATTAGCAAACTTAATTCACCGACATTAGTTTTTCTACTGACATCGATCACTAACAAAAAAAATCTTCTCAAACAGCAAGCTAAAAACCTGACCTTTTTGCTGTTAAAAACAAATTCTAGTTTTTTGAGGCTAAAACATATAGTTTTTTAGAACCTGAATCTATTTTGCCTTGGATGGTTTTGACATGTAGTCAAACCAAAACTCTTGTTGACCACTCAAGGCAACAACCACTCCCACCTTCGCCTTCTATATCAAGTCCCCAAATGGAGTATAATTCATAAACTGAGCGTACTCCTATCCGACCAACCCCAACTCAACATCCAATTGTTTTCGAAGGGGATCAAGACTTTGAAAGGTTCCTTGACCTCAATGTCAAGGCTCTTCAGCACTATCTCACGAGAAGTCAAATGTGAGATCCTTGAGGCAAGCCAGTTTATGGGATGCCAACTTCCTTAGTTGAAACAACAATCATATCAATAGCCTCTATAACCCAACCCATGGTCACCCAGGCCATTGCCTCAACTAACAACCCAACCATGACTAATCTTCAAAGTGTGGCCTCTCCTTCTATTTTTGGACCTACCTCCTTTGGGGTTTCTGTAACCCCCTCAACCACAAACCATTCAACAAAGTTCTACACCATTCCAAAACTTAATTGTCTCCATCCCACCTACTCTTGCACCCATAAATACAAGAGTGACTAATTATCCTTCAGCCAGTGTTGCCGCCATTCAACCACCTTTAGCAGCACGTAGTCAATTTGTGCCCTCCAACTTTGCAGCACAAGCCCCCTTGACCTCAACATCAGTCCCTATGACAAACTACCAATATGTTTCACCTATACAAATGCAACCAAGTATGTCATATGCTCCTCCTAACACCTTCCAGGTACCTTACAACCTAGGGGGTGCCCCACTTGCCAATCTATCAGCTGATTTAATTAAGATGATGATGGATAAGATGTCTAATCTTGAGACATCCATTTCCGATTCAAGCAATGTTCTTTCATATGAACAAATATGCAATAAACCCATTCACCCTTCAGTGCCCATTAGACCATACCCAAACCAGTGGGAAATCCCCAAATTTACTCAATTTTAGAGTAAAGAGGACCCACAACAACATCTACGAGCGTTTAGACATGCTTGTTACCTCATAGCGCATGATGATGCATTGTTACTTCGCACATTCCCCATGTCACTTTCTAGCGCCGCCCTTGATTGGTATAGCTCTATTACCAGTCACTCTATCTTTTCTTTCACTCAACTCACCCAACTATTCCTTCACCATTTCTCAATTAACATCACTAAGAAGGTCTCTATCACGTACCTATATTTTATTAAACAATCCGACGATGAGTCAATAGCTGGCTTCATTGCCCATTGGAGAGGTTTGATTAACAAACTGTCCTTTTCATTACCTCAAACTAAGCTCATTGAGCTCTTTTCAAGAGCATGTGCCAAGCACATCTCATCCACTTTACAGGTCTAAACATTCCACACATTTGACGAAGCTTTCACCATGGCTAGAAAGCTTGAACTTCATGTTGTCAAAGAAGATAAGGTCAAATTGCGTAGTAATGCAAAATCTAATGACCCTTCATCTTCCAAACCTTCTTCTTCCCATGCCAACTCCAAGGGATCATCAAACACGGTGGTCCTTAGACTATCATCTTCAACCACAACTAATCAATCTAAACCCTCCACATCACAAAGCATCACAAAACAATTCCAACAACGATATAGGGCGTCAATACACTCCAATAGGATAATCATACGCTTTCGTGTTGGATAAACTAGTCAAGCAGGGGGTCCTGAATCTCCCTCAAATTTGACCACCTTAATTTGACCCCTCAAAAGCCATCCCTACATGGTACAGGGAAAATGACTTTTGCAACTATCATCGTGTCAAAGGTCATGACATAGACAACTGCAAAACCTTCAAAAACATTGTCCAAGACATGCTAGACAAGGGGGATCTTGTTTTGGATAACCCAAATGCACTGGCTAACCAAAACATAAACATCTTTAGACAACCATTCCCTAATCATCCCCCTAGTCAAAACAATGTCTAGACCATGGCTGATGACTCCCAAGAGCACAATATACGCACAGTTAACACGGTCTCTCCTTTTATGCCTAACCAACCTCTCCCATAGTCTGAAGAGGTTAGTCAACCTATTTCTCCACCATAAGTAGAAGAACCTTCTTCTCCTATTTGTCCTCCACCAATAGAGGATATTCCTCCGTCTAGCCCTCTTTCACATGAAGGAGAGTCAACTTTGAACTCTCCCATATTGGAGGATGTTTTGGTGACTCCAATGCCGGTAGCCTCACCTTCATCCTTCTTATCATCAATAGGGGATCATACTTTTCCTACTCCTCAACCACATGAGGAAGCCATGATCATCCCTGCGCTCTGCCCTCTCGAAGAGCCACATCCTCTAATCCCTTCTCTGCCAAGAGAAGAACTCGTCACTTCACCCACTTCAGTTGAGGAAGATTCGGTGATGGTTCCTTCTCACCTTTGGCCTGTGATTGTTGAGTCTGACACATTTTATATCTCACAATCACCTAAAACCTCACAAGTGTCCACCACACCAAAATAGATTAAATCTCTTGGTGTTCACCCCGTCTCAAACCTCACTCACCCACAAGTGAAGGTAGACTTGAACCGCGCCCCGCATAATAGTGGCCCTCACACCATACCAAAGAAAGTTACTAAACCACGCCAAAGAACTCCTCCCCACCATCACCATTTCCCTCTATTTTGGGCCCACACCCGTCTACTTTAATAGGAGTGCTCCCAACTCCAACACCAATTAAAAACAAATTATCTCCATTACTACCTTTATCTAGCAAAAACATACACCCTCCAAAACATCCAACACCTCTCACCACAAAAGTGTCATCTACATGTGTGGTCACACCACCAAACAACAAGATGGTATGAAAAACTCCCCCTACAACTCCTAAACAAAAGTTGTCTCCTCTTACAACTCCTAAATAGAAGTTGTCAACCCCTATTGCAACAAGACATGCAGACCCACTAGCAGGTTCTTATGCTTTATTGTTACGTCAATTATTTTAGTCTACTAGCATTAGTCTCCCACCTCTTAAGCCATACCAACCTCTCAGACCAAAACCATCTTGGTTCGATGACACTAAAATCTATGCGTATCATCGCACACCTAGACATGATACTGAGCATTGTTGCACTCTTAAGGTTGTCACCCGTCAACACCTAAAAAAGGACACCCTTCTCATTAAGGATCCTCTTGACCACCCTTTCGACAAACCATCGACACTATCCCATGTTTCTCACACCTCTTCACCTTCACACTCATCAACTCTCAGATCAAAACTATCTTGGTTTGACGACACTAAATTTTGTGCGTATCATCGCACACTTGGACATGACACTAAGCATTGTTGTGCTCTTAAAATTGTCATCCATCAACACTTGAAAAAGGACACCCTTTTTATTAAGGATCCTCTTGACCCCTTTGACAAAACATCAACACCATCCCATGCCTCTCAAACATCCTCACCTAAATCAAGATCTCAATGCAAGATTATGGTCCCTTTATCACCTTCTCCCCCTTTGATTGAAATCAACACTATCAATGTGGCCACCAGGTCACAAACCATGAAAGATAAAGGGAAAGAGAAGGTTTCTATTCCTTGGACATATCCATTCGTCAAGCCTTCTCAACCACCAAAACCCAAGACTTCAATCTTGGGCACATCCCATCCACAATCTTTGAACCCAATTCGTGACTCCATGGTGAAACAACTTCACCAAACCCATGTAAAGATGTCTTTGTATAACCTCATTCAAAGATCTCCACAACATCATCAAGCCTTGATTAAGGCCTTACAGGAAGTGGAGGTCCAACCTGAAGACCCCCAACCACTGGCCACATTAATCAAATCATTACCAACCATTGCCTCCATCACCTTCAATGATTCTAAGATACCTGCCTCCAACCTGGAAGATCAAAATCTCACCCTCTTAAACTAAAGCCTATCAGGCAAAAGCTTTACAAGATGCATCCTCACATCACACTCCTTGTTAAAGAGGAGCTTCAACGTCTTCTCTCTGTCTCATTTATCTAACTCATTGATTATCTGTAATGGGTATCAAACATTCTCCCTGTCACAAAAGTGACTGGGGGAATTTAACTTTATACTGACTATCACGACCTCAACCAAGCATTGACCAAACATCAATCAATATCAACCAATCTCTTAACCATATCCAACATGTGACTAATATGGAAAGAAGAAAATGAGGCAAGTTTGCTCCTAATTGGCTCGAACCTTACATAATAACGCATGGATCAGGGACTTATCATCTGTCTTCTCTCGAAGGCCGGCTAGGACCTGAGCCCCTTTATGCCTTGCATCTTCAACCATTTTATTATTAATCAAGTACTCATTCATTTGATGTTTAACCTAAGCTCATCCCTTGAGTAACCCCCATCATTTTCATTCCTATTCCTTTTAACCCTTTTTCCCTACAAACATTAGTCAACCCTTTTGTCAAGCATGAATGCTTTGTCCTAATAAAAGGGAAACCCTTAAACCTCTATAGACCAGTCCATGACTAAAACTTTAGTCAAAAACACATAAAATGGGGATGCCTAAGAAAAGGTCATAAACTTATACATGTAGACTGCTCCCTCAAAGGATAGCTACATAATTGCTGTAATTGATAGACTGCTCCTTTGAAGGACAACTATTCAAAGACATTCAACCATACAAAGTAGAATATAGACCACTCCCTCGAAGGATGGTTATGCCCAAATTTTGTTACAAACAGCACTCTCTTAGAAGCTTCCCGCATTGATCAGCTTCACATATGACCACAAAACAAAACAACATCCCCACGTAGACTTCCCGCATTGATCAGTCTACCAAAAAAAATTGACTGACAAACTAAGTCATGGACTTGCCTATAGTCGTTCTCAGGATCACCTATAAAAGGGGCAAAGTTATCCTTGCTAAAAAGGGTTGTGCTATCCTCACATCTCACATAATCAAACCTATTACCCCAACATACCCAAGGGATTTTGAGCTCACTTAATGTCAAGTGATTCGATACTTCTCTAACATCAACCAATGGTCAACGATGTAATGCATGAATGGGGATTTTTGTTTGCAAAAACCTTATCTATGCCACCATTATGGTCCTTGCCAATGAAAGAGCAAAATACCTTTCACTTCTTACATACCTTTGTCACATCTAACCAAATCATTTTCTAAACCAAACCAAACCAAACTAAAACATTTTCTACCCATTAACATAACCTCATGATTTATTTAATGCAAATATCAATTTGTGTTATGTAAATTATCATAGCCCATTCACACTAGTTTCTATGAAAAACAATACACATGGAAACTATCGACCACACACAATTTATGTCAAGCATAAACCATTACTTGCTGAATCATAAATATACTCATTTCATTTTTAGCATACACCATCACGAATATGGAAAATTGCTAGGGATGAAAAACCACATCACCTATGTTACAAAATACACCATCACATAATATGGAAAAGGTTGTAACAACATCATACACTCATCATTTCAAGCATGTACCATCAAACATATGGGAAGTGCTAAACCATTCACATGACCAAACCAACTATCGACCTCTTTAACTCCCTCCCTTTTGGGGAGAACTACATTGGCCTGAGGCCCTTCAAATAGGGGCTATGTAGGCAGCACTCAGATGACATAGGGTCTTTTAAGGTTAGCTCAGCCACATTCATTTGTTCATCTACCTGATGGACAAACCATTAAACCATTGACATGACCAAACCAATTATCAACCTCTTTGACTCTCTTCTTCCCTTTTTGGGAGAACTACATTGGCCTGAGGCCCTTCAAACAGGGGCTATGTAGGCAGCACTCAGTTGACATGGGGTCTTCTGAGGTTAGCTCAGCCATCCACTCATCCATTTGCTTGTTCATCACCCTAATGATGTCGACCATTCATTTATTCATCTACCTGATTGACAAACCATTTTACCTTTAACCATGACTTAACCTAGTCCAACCCACATCCATAACCGACCCTCTTCCTCCCTTTTGCAAAAACTACATTGGCCTGAGGCCCTTCAAATAGGGGCTATGTAGGTAGCACTCAGTTGACATAGAGTCTTCTGGGGTTAGCTCAGCCATTTACCCATTTGTCTCCCTAATAACATCGGCCACATTCGTTTGTTCATCTACTTGATTGACAAACCATATTACCTTTAACCATGACTTAACCTAGTCTGACCCACATCCATAACCTACCCTCTTCTTCCCTTTTGAGGAGAACTACATTGGCCTGAGGCCCTTCAAACAGGGGCTATATAGGCAGCACTCAATTAACATGGGGTCTTCTGAGGTTAGCTCGGCCATTCCTTCATCCATCCACCTAATAGACCAACTCTCTATACCAACCCACAATCATGACCAAACAATCAGCCCTGACATGGAATGAGTTACCTAAACTTCTCATGGAGCACATTGGAGATCACATACATCTCCCTGACCACAACACATGCCACTTGAAATCATACCATGACTCAACCTAACTCGACCAATGACCTTGGAGATCGTGACTATCTCCTCAAACCATGACCACTTTTGAGACAACTATGCCTTGGTTGTTCTAATTGCATATGCTACCTCATGAATAGTTAGCACATTGTCCACAACCCTCACAAGTATCAGATCGTACTCCAGTTGATCCCCACTACTTGTGACATTTTTGTGTTTTCCAGGAGCACTTCCTAAGCCCAAGATACTTGGACACACGATGACCATTCGAGCTATAGCTTTGATCATTTAACCCAATCAACCATGAATAAATACTGGGGCCCAGTTATTTCAATTTTAACACTCCTCAACCTTTGACTATGACAACTTGACCTATCTATTATGTGAAGTGGTATACGTGCAATCCCAACTATTGTAACATTCACACTCCAACTTCACCATACCCATCCACTGCCTATCAAATCAGGACCTAATATCGGGTCACCTTCCCTCGACTCCCACTTTGAGGGGGAATACCTCATCCCATACTTGGGGTAACCTACACCTTATCCCATACCTAGGGCAACTTACTCCTTTTTTTGTCTTGCAGTTCATCAAAACAACCAACAGGACAAAAATGACCTTATCCCATACTTGGGGCAACTTACTCCTATTTTTGTCTTGTAGTTCATCAAGAACAACCAACAAGACAAAAAGGGGCAAATGTAGACACCAAAATAGTGTCAACCCCCCTTGGTCCCTTTCTAACTTCAACATGCCTAACCTATACTTTAGTAATTTAAAATTCTTATTTTAAATTAATCATCCCCTTTTTACACCTCACCTTGGATTCCTCGCCCTTAGACCATTTATCACCCTATGACTAATCATAATTACCTAAGACCTATTTCAACTCTCCCACTAACTCTCGTGCCCATTAAATCCATCTTTGGACCATTCAACAATGACAATAGAACTTGGCAGATGGAAGAATAGGCAAAAGGCTAAAAATAGCCTTTTTACCCATTCTCTAGCCACCGACGTCGGTCAATAGTCGACCGACGCCAGCGGTATCGCTGACGTCGATTGCTTAAAACTAAATTCTAACCTTGGCTGGCTCCTTGAAGGCAAATTCTCTGGCTTCGAAATGCAATTTCTCTTACTCCCGAGATCCAAATTCTCTTGCTCCTCGACTCCTTGCATATCAAAGGCAAGCTTTAGGATGAGGCATCAGCATTCTATCATCACTCTCTAGGCTAAGAAACTCTATAGAATTCACTCCACACCAGATTAAAACATTGCATGAGGTCTCCTACATCAGCCATAATAGAAACAAATCTTCTACACTTTTGGTTCTCCACCAAGAGCTAAGTATTATTCTGGTTTATATTTTAGTATTTTTAGAATGCATTGGTGATTATTCCATTGAATATTATTGAGTATTGTTGATAGACAACCTGATTTTCTTCCTGAAGAGGCTAAAAAGCCTTCCTCTCATTTTTATTCTCTTTCCACCCATGTCCTCTACCTTAGCACTTTTTTAGACTATATTCATGGCCTTGCAACCCTGCACAAACCATTAAACTCTTAGACTCCTTCTAGACTCCTCTATCAACCACAAACTTTCCCTGAAACCCATCCAAGGCCCATTGCCCCTATCGACATCGACATCAAGGCCCATTGCCCCTACCGACATTAGCAGCCTAATCGACATCGGTAATGTTGACCAACTGATGATGGTAGACTAAATGGCATCAGTGACTGTGAGAGGCAGATTGCAAGAGTTAGGTACACATTATCTATTTCTCTTCTTTAGCCTTTCATTATTTCTCTTTCTAGCAACACTCTTTTGTCAAATAAGTGGATTATCATCCCTCAAAGAAGTCTTTGCACTTCTGGGATTGAGCTTTGCTTGGCAGTCCACCATATACCTATCTAACATTTTCTGTGTTTCAGTCTTATTCCTATTTATAGGTGTCTTCCTCCACAGCCAAAGAGGAGCTCTTACAACGTCTAGATATGGTGTGCAACTTCATTTGGGTATCATCTAACCCCTGACCCTTTATCTTTAGTTTCTTCCTTCTTCTGAATGTAAAAAGCAAAAAATGAGTAGAAACACTTGTGATGGAACCAAAACAGCTCATCAGCATCATTATGCTCATTAATTCATCAAGCTATGCATAAATAGAGCTCTGAGGTCCTTCAATTTCTAAGATCACAAGGAGGTGAAGCTCCTAATTGATGCTAGGATTAGGTAGATGGGGAAAATTAAGTTGAAGGGCCCATGGAAAGAGATAAATTATGTTAGTTTGGATATGCCCAGTCAATGTCATCCTCAAATATGAATGTTATAATATGAGGCTAGACATGAGGAGAAGAAGGAAGGGGGATGGGAAACTGAGCCTAGGTAACATTGTAATAATGACCCTGTTTTAAGGGAGTAATGTGATGGGTGGATCAAGAATTCATTATTTTTATTATAAGTAATTGATAGAGTCTATAATGAGTTTAGGATTGGGGTAGAATGGAAAACCTTTCTTAACCTTGGTATTAATATGAAACTATACGCCAATTATGGGGCTAGGTGTTCTAACCCTAGGGAAAAGATTTTCATTAACAAGGTCAGGTGTTTTGGGAAGTGTCATCCAAGAGGTATTAGGTAATGTGTAAGACTATTATATTGTATATAGATATTTTTTATGGTCTTCTTATGTTGTTATAATCAAGTTTTTTATTTTTGTCTTGTATGATTGGATAAGGCTTTTGGCAATGTTTTAGTTGTTTTTTATTGTTTTTGACTTAGAAGTAAAATGATTGCTTGTTGAAATTTAAATATTGAAAGTAAATAAATGATAAACTAAAAATTAATGGAAGAAAAACTTTTTTCTAAACCTTATCTAATGTTTTAACAATTCATACAAAGAGAGAGAATAGATCTACCTTGTTGTGTAAGATGTTAATTTTTCATAGATTTGTTTGAATTCAATATAAGTGAGGGTGATTTTGTAGTTTTTTTTATTGATTATGGAGATGGATATAATATGAATTATGTTTTATAAATATTCAAACAATTCATGAAATATCTATCCTAAAACATTAACAATCTAATGCTTCTACAGTTTCCTTGCACACCAACAAACTAATCTAACTTTCCAACTTTCCTAGTTATTTCATGCAAGTTTTGAATGATTTATTTGAAAATAAGCAAGAGATATAAATTCTAATTTTTATATTAATTTGAATAATAATATAACTCAAATTAATCCAAAATAATGAGAAAACTATAAATATGAAATCCTCTTGATAAGTATGAGGTATTTTCCACAACGAGTCAAATTATGATATTGCTATCAAGATTCAACTGTGTAGTTTTTTGAGTAAAACTAATTGACCCATGTTTCATGAGTAGTGGTTCATACAAACCCATCTCTTATGAGAATTAATGGTTCACTTATCACTCATTGCATCTAGGTGATGCTCATAGGGGTGAAGCATTAGACTTTCCTGAGAGGTCACCCATCCCAATACTAATCCAACTCAAGCACACTTAACCATGGAGTTTCCTCCAAGGTTAATCCCACTTAGCTCACTACCCAATTTTTAAAACCTTTAGCAAGTGTTGTGCCTTATGAACCATTCATTATAGATCCCTTTAAGCTCATCAATTGATAAGTAGGAGGTATTTTCCATAGTGATTCAAATTATGATATTGCTATCAAGATTCAACTGTTTAGTTTTTCAAGTCAAACTCATTGACCCTTGTTTCATGAGTAGTAGTTCATATGAACCCATCTCTCATGAGAATGAATGGTCCACTTATCACTCATTACATCTAGGTGATGCTCACAAGGGTGAAGCATTAGGCTTTCTTGAGATGTCACCCACCCAGTACTACTCCAACTCAAGCACGCTTAACCATGGATTTTCCTCCAAGGTTAAGCCCAGGTATCTTGCTTCCCCATTTTTTAATCTTTATATCCCATTTTTTAAGCATGCTTGAGTTGGATTAGTAATGGGATGGGTGACCTCCCAGGAAATCCTATTTCTTCACCCTTATGAGCATTACCTAGATGCAATGAGTGCTAAGAGGACCATTCATTCTCATGAAACATGGTTTAATGAGTTTGAATTTTAAAAATACACAATTGAACCCTGATAGTAATATCATAATTTGACTCACTATGGAAAATACCTCCTACTTATCAATTGATGAGCTTAAGGGGATCTATAATGAATGGTTCCTAAGGCAAAATGCTTGTTGAAGGTTTTAAAAATGGCGTGGTGAGCTAAGTGGGCCTAACCTTAGAGGAAACTCCATGGTTAAGTGTGCTTGAGTTAGAGTAGTACTAGGATGGGTGACCTCTCAGGAAAGCCCAATATTTCACCGTTGTGAGCATCACCTAAATACAATGAGTGCTAAGTGGACCATTTACTCTCATGAGAGATGGGTTCATATGAACCACTACTCATGAAACATGGGTAAATGAGTTTGACTTGAAAAATTACACAATTGAATATTGATAGTAATATCATAATGAAAGCCTCTTGTTTACCTAGAGTTTGTCTAGGGTTCTTATTACTTACTATTTGATTATTTTGAGAGCAATGGAGTTCATTTTGAATCTCAAAACTAACTACTGTGTCAACTGAAAGTGTATGAAATTTTTCCTAAAATATTTATAAATTTTTATTGTAAGATTGTATGCTAATGAAAATAAATCTATTGAGAGAGATTCAAACAAAAGAATATATCTATTATTTTTTATCAAAGACAGGAAAAGGAAGAGAGTTATTTCTCCTTTAAAATTTACCTTTTTTTTTTAAAATAAAATTTTTAGAAAATAAAATAATGAATACTAATATATTCTAAGCTACTGGAGTAAAATAAGTAAATCTAATTTAAGAACCTCCAACCTGATCTTGATGTCGACCAACTAGAAGTAAGAAACTTTTTGCACTGTGGTACTTAATATGTTGGTTCCTTTTGCTCAAATTAATATGTTAGGAACTCTCCAACAAAGGAGATGAATAAATTAATATCATAAATGAAAAAGAAGAGAAGATAAATAGTTCCAAAAAAGAACAACTAATTGTGTCTAGTTAAAGACATTACTTATAAAGACTGGGTTACAACAATAATGGATCTCCCTATCTATAACTTTGAAGTCTAACATGAAATTAATCAAAGAAAATATCTAAAGTAATTATATCATGTTGTGGCTATAAAGGCTTCAAAACTCTTAAGCTTATAATTCAATTTTGTGCATCCAAAATTAAGCTAAAATTAGTTTACTTGTAGAATAGTAATAGAGATTACATAGAGAAATTTAACTGAGTTGAACTAGGAGTTAAACTTGGGAGGGACTCAAAATGATTGAAAATAGGAGTGATTTAGACCTGACTAGAGGTGAACTTAGGATGTATAAAATAATAAATACAATTATACGTATTTAAAATGTATCAAAGAATGAATCACAGGAGCTAAATTTAGAAGATAGAACAATGGTGATGAAACCTCCCCTATCTATAGGGGTTAGTTACATACCTACCACTTCTAGGGATGAAACTAATGTTATATATTATATAACCACCTTTGGTTTAATATTAAACCACCATATTATGAGGGAAATATTGTGGTGGTTTACATAACCACCATGATGAACCCATCACCAAGGCAATGACTTTGTAACCTAATAAAGTGGTTCCATAACCTGAAAGGGTGGTTTTGTCACCAATGAAAAAGGGCTGAAAACAAGTTTAGGGAAGTTGAAAGGGCTAATAAAAAGGATATTTTTTAAGGCATAAGAGAGAGGGAATAAAAATAAGAGTGTTATAGAGTTCTTATTTGATCATTATTAAGAGTTAATTACATCACCATCAGACCTATCATATCAATAATATCATAATATGAAAAAATTGGGTACATACATATTTATCACTTGAGAGGATTCCTTGTCATGTAATGGCATGGGTTTAGTCTTGATTAGTGTCATATGGAATGGAAAAATGAAGTTAGAAATACCTACCTTACTTACCTTGGTGGTGTAGAGAATCTAGCCGAGACTTTATGCAACCTACAAGAAAAAGACAAGAATCAAGTGCAATGTGACAAGAAAGTGAAAAATAGACTACCTAATCAAACCATGGATAAGAATAAATACCATATGCATAGATAAATCATACTACCTAAACTATCCCATCAAGGGATTGAATTCATTTCCAAGTGGTCAAGAACTTATAAAACTATAAATGTGCTATAAAATATAGAAAATTTGTTAGAACATTAATTTTAGAATGTGAGTTATATAATATTAGCAAAATATTATTCACAAATATTAAAATATGTGTAAAATGTGATAATATTCCAAAATTTAAAAAAAATTAAACTAAAATGGTTAGTTTGGGGCCCAATATATTCAAAAACTTACCAAAAACTAATTCATTTGTGTCAATCATTTGTGAGATTTCTTGAGCTCTCGATTGCCCATGATCATTTCAAACTAAAAAGCAATCAATAAGAAGAGGATGATGAGAGGATGGGGAGTATACTAGTAAGATGAGCTATGGAGCAAGATCAAGTAAATTTTTTACCCCTTTCCCTTTTGCCCTATGTTTATAACTTTCGATCAAATCTTGTTAGATATCCAATCAATTTTTTTAAAAATAGTTTTAAAATGTTAGTGGAGAAGGGTTGGTTAGGAAAATTTAAAAATATGTAATTTTTATAGATTCTTGGGATTTTTTAGTGGGTTTGGAGGGCATGTGGCTAGCAAAAAAAATAGTTGCTTAGGGATGGAACCATCACTGAGGTTAGTTACTCAATTAATTGGGGTGGTTACATAACCACCACCTGAGGTGATTACGTAACCATCCTAGTGGTTACATAACCTCCACATACAAATAAGGGTGGTTTTGATTATTGGAATCAAAATCCAAAACTTGTAATTTTTCCTTATTTTGATAGGTGGAATTGGTATTTGAGTTGACTTAGATTCCTTCTTCTATTTTAGGGACATTACATATATTGGAGTAGATCTTAAGAGTAAGAATCGCTCCCATAAGTCTTAGCACTTTTGATATCTGATGAGCTTGCCATCCTTGATCATGTTAGGATTTTGTAGATTATGCAAGTAGAGATCATTCTAACTTCTAGGAAATGACTTTGTGACATCATCATCTATTATGACCTTGGATAGAACATGTTTGTGTTCCCTTAATCCTTACTAGAGTGGATAATATCTCTCCTTGACATCTACCAAATCAAGGGCCTTCCCACAACTAGTCGACTGGGCCATCCAAGTTGTTGACAGTAGCTGTGAGGCCTAGAATTGAGGAGAAAATTTTAGATTTGTTGATGCACATGATGTGGGTATGAAGTGTTGCATGATTTTTTCTTGGTTTGTGGGATTAGTGATCCCCAACTTGTGAAATTCCATCATTAGCATCATTGCCACTTAGTTAGTGGGAGATAAGGGTACTAATAGGTTGTTATTCAATTAGTCACTAATTATATAGTGTATTGAGGAGAGAGTAACATGTTACTCTTGGATCCAATAGCTAATGGCTAAAACCTATATGGATATTTATCGTGTGGCCCATCTATAGGTTCCTTTAGTCAACCACTTAATGGTTGTCATTTGATGGATTTATGATTAGATCATCCCTTATCAAAGGGGAGTGGTAATTAGAGAGCCTAGGGACATTAGTACCACTAGGTAGATGAATGTGGTGCCTTTCTATGTTTTTCCCTAAGCAATGTGGACTTAAGTGGACAACTTGATCACCCTACCTTACCTGGACATGGTTTGGTAATGGGCTAGGGAGGGGATCTATCTTGTAATAGCCATAACAAACACTCAAGTTTGAGGTAGGATTTCATAGGTTGAGGTACACCCTATAAATAAGGTGTTGAATTAGTTTAGTATGTGTTATGAAATAAACCTTATTATCTATGGGGTCATCTATAGGGGCATATAGGAGGTGAGAATAGTCAAATTAGGATGATTGGCATGGCACCCACTTGTGATAGCGGTGTCCATCACAAAACTAGTTCAACTAGGAGGGGAATAGGGATTTCCCCTACATGTAACCAGGGGAGGATGAGGATAGGGTGAAGTAGGGCACTAGTAGATAGGCCCACCACCACCACCATAGTAGGACCCCACTTAGGAGGACCCCACATAGTATTAGCACCCAAGAGGTGGAGATAGTAGGGCTCTAAAGTATTTTGATTTGGGGGAGTACCTACACATAGATGAGAAAAGGATGTGAAGGATAATTTTGACCTTGATTTCCATAAGGGGGACCTAGATATAATGTTGATTTATACATTTTTTATTATAGCTTGTACTTTGATCTTTAGTTATTAAACTGATTTTACATGTGTTGTATTTGTATATCAGCTATATCTAACATTGATTTGTATTTTATGATTATATATATTGTGGGTTGGTGAAGGTGGATGATCAAGGACATCCTGATCAACCTTTTCTAGATAAGCATTATCTAATCTAGAGACTAGCTTTTGGTAGATCTAAGACTCCCTACAAGGATTAGATGGCACATATATGCCTTTTCCATAGTTTACCATGCTTATATGATGGTGATAGTGTTGAGGATGGATAATATTACCTTTTTGTCCAAAGCAAGGAGAGCAGAGGCCCTAATAGACATGATATTAGGTGGAGGAGGAGGTAGAGCTTTCAGCCATAGGACAAAGAGTATAAATTTAGAGGGAGGTACTAGCATGGGTCACCATGTTGGCCTTTAAATTGGATAGGGTGAGGTATCTTACACTGTAGGTACTAGCAAGATGCACCATTGAAGTGGCAACCTTTGACACTCTTCTACATCAAGACCTTCTCACAGGAGGAGGACAAACTCTTGAGACTATATATATATGTTTTTTGCATACAATTCTATATGTTAATTATTTTTTATCTACCTTGAGTCATGTTGGCCCTCCATAAAGGTGTTTATATTGGACACACTTTTTTTACAAACTCAATATGTGTGTTTGTGTGTGTGTGTCTGTGTGTGTGTGTGTGTGTGTGTGTGTGTGTGTGTGTGTGTGTGTGTGTGTGTGTGTGTGTGTGTGTGTGTGTGTGTGTGTGTGTGTGTGTTTATGCGCATGCGTACACGTGTGTGTGTGTGTGTGTGTGTGTGTGTCTTATCCTAGTGACTTGTCATTCATATATTGTGGTATTAACTTCTATCTTTTACTTTATAGTTTATGTACACTTGATGACTAGGAATGTGATTATGTACCTATGTTAAGTATAGATACTAAGAGTGAATGGGGGTGAATAAATTGTCTTAAAATAGTCTTCTAGTTTCACTTAACATTCATGAATCATTTATTCACTTACATACATCAATCAATGCATACACAAGCATCTATGAAAGCAAACAACATAAGGACATGAGATATATGTGGGAAACCCTCTAGGTTAATAAAAAACATTGAAACACCACTTGTAATACTATCTTATAAGAAATGTATCAAACTTTTAGTGAGGTACCAACCCCACAAGGAGCCCCGACCCCTCATCAGTCAAGCACCAACTCAACTAGTCCTTTAGCAAGCTTCAACCTACAAGGAAGATCCAACCCCCTAGGTAACATAGCACCAAAGCATCTACATTAAATATTTTATCACTCTTGGACACATTTTTATCACTTAACTGAATATGACCTTTTATTTCTCTTTTCACTCTTCAATCTCTCTCAAATAGCTTCTTAAGCCTTCTCACTCAACTAACCCTTTCTTTGGAAAGATTCAATAAAATGACCTTACTCAACACCAATAGACACATATTTAGATATTAATGGATTATTAATCACATCTATATGATGATCTTTAATCCCTTTACCTGTTCTCAAAAATTCTATATTCTTTGCTCACTTGCTCAATTCTCTAACTAGTTAAAATAAGCCTATTAGGCCCTATCTTTATACTTGACTCATATTCATATGCATATTAGTAATAAAATAAACTTAATACACTTGTATCACAATTTAAATATATCAATACACACGTTTCACAAGTGAAACAATCACTACATAGGTCGGTCATTACCCTTAAGGTCCAAACCCACCTTTAGGCCTAATAGAGACCTAATGCAATTACACCTTCTCGAAGTACATATTTCACTTAGACATCCGTGAAATACTTTGAACCTACAAAAATGGATGAAAAAATTTATGTCACTTTAATATACCCTTTATAATTTCACCTTGTGTCCCCAACACCATTTTTATATTTTCACTCCTTGAACCACCCAATTAGGTCTAATCATAAATAGGCCTTCTTACTGTCAAAATGTTTGTCTAGAAAATATGATGCATACAAAAAAATTTGCCACATAAACCTAAAAAAAAAAATTATATAATATAAATTTCCTATTTTTCATTATAATTCATAAAATATGGCAAAATACCCCAAATGGATCGACTTCATAAGCTTACTCAGAACTACACACAGACCTTATGAACCCAATCAAATTTTTTTAACTTTTAATACCATAATATGAGTTTATAATGAATAAATATGTGTTAAAATTAAAATATGATACCTTTATAACACTTTTATATTCATTTTATCCTTCAACTTAGTGCAAAATGACTCAAAAACATCATTTTCACTCACACACAGAAAACTGCCTGTAGCACCAAAAACACAGTCATAGAAACTAAGCCTTAGAACACCTATGTAAAGACTTTTATAATATTTAAATTTGTTTAAATTAAAATTAATAATCCTTATATCATCTTTAAAAATATATATTTCATGTTTGTATATCAATATGGGTCTTACAGACCAATCTCACAACTTCACTCTACACAGGCTTCACTATGTTAGATAGAGCATTTTAATGATAAAATTTTTCATGTGTATGAGAATAATAAAAACTTATAAACCAAGGGTATATTATTAATAGGTATTTAATAATCACCTAATGTATTTGGATCCATCCCTATTCCTCTGTAACTAATCCCTAATCTCATTCTCATTCTTGCCTAGTTTTCTCATTGTCTTGCCTATTAAGCTATTTTAGCAATAGGTCATCTTCCATGACCGATTGAGAATATTTTAGGTATGAAACCTGATAATAAAATCACATGTTAAAAAATTAAAATTATTAAAAATAATCTTCCATCTATTTTCATGCTTTGAATTGGTTAACCCTACCTGTTACATCAAAATTCCTAGAAATAAGGGTTTTCTTGTATCTTCTACTCATTGTCATGATAAACCAAAACCACATAGAGAAACATATAAGATTCCATTACATGTTCCAAACATAAAAATAGGTCAAAAATACCATTTTGATCCATAACCAATATTATCTTTCCTATCGGGTCCTTATAAGGGTTTTGAATGGTTTCCCTTCTTGGCAATCATTCAAAAAAGATTACCCCTCAATTCCAAAAAAATGCTAGGAAAAGAAATATACTGAATTTCCCCAAATTTTATGATATTTTAATTATCTCATGAAAAGGTTACATGTGCCAACGAGTATAATAAATTCCTTCTCAAGTCTGTAACACTCCATTCTATGCACATAGAGGACCTTATCACCAATTTTCATGTTTTCTTTTTTAATAAATGATCTCAAAATTTGTCAACACAATTAACATAACCTATCACACCTATTTTAATTCTCTCAAGATATTTATAACTTTTATAAATTATCTTTACCCCTCATTAGGCCATATTAGGTCTCTTTTCACAATTGGCCTTGAATTGTCAGTCATAATTAGACCATGATCATGCCTTAAAACTTCTTGCACTGATCATAATACCTCATACACATATAAAATTCACTCATAACATGCTCAAATACTACCATCCATAAAATCCCAAGTCTTATACTTTTCACCTCATCATGATGTTAGGCCTATGCCTTCTTACTAGGACTTCATGTGTGGCCTAAGCATCAAGACTTGATCTTGAAACTCATTTGAAGGATTTTTTGCATCTTTCTCATGTTTACATAGTTTTTTATACCATCTCATGCATGTGCTGACACAAATCATCAAGTTTTACTATATTTTTTATGAAAACACCTTCTCTTAGGACTAGACTAGGCTTCTCAAGACATCGAGTACATAATAGTAGCTTACCCTACACCATGGTCCTGACTTTGACATGCCAATCACCTTAGAGAAATTACCAAGTTGCCTTCAAATTCTCTCTCATTAGAAATACAGGAGATTGACTTCAAATTTTCTCTTGTCATGATACTTATTTGACACATATCATCTCACCATGTATGACCTCATCTCTAACTTTAACAAACTAACATTTGTCTTGACTTTGACATCAATGACAACAACAATCCTTCAAAATCAACAATAATAATCATACCTTAATAGTACCTATATCTCTTTTCTTTTTATATAATGCTATGGAAAATTATTATATATATGTGGGAACAAAATGTATTCAAATAATATAGTATGATGAATAAATATATGAAATTGTAAATGTGCTAACATTTATTTTATAGGTGACTAACTAGTTGTTTTGTTTACACAACCTATGACATTCAATTTGTAGCAAGGAATGAAAATAAGAGTAGGATAAATGTGAGGCAATAAATAATGAAAACCATATGTCAAAATTTCATAGGAAATGAATAATACCTAATCATTATGAGTAAAGAGGGAAATGTACTTCTTGATAGAATTAAAAAATACTAACTTTATTGGTTTCATCTAGAGATAACTAGTCCTAACATAATTAGTAAATGGGAAAAGGTTGCCCTTTTAAACATAAGCATGTAGGAAAGACTTTTTAAGAAAATTATTTTTGGACACTCTTCAATTTGATAAAATTTTGTATCTAGCCTTTACTCTCATTGATACCCCCTACACTTAGTCTCATGTTACCAGGAAGACACATGGTCTCATCACTAAAGGCTAGATGTAGGTGAGTAAGGGCATATCTCCCAAATTTTAACCCCATGTAACTAGTAATATGCAAGGGCTCAACATTGAAGGTTCATAAGGGGTGAGAGATTTTGAATCTAACTTTTATATTTCTATAAGCATTTTATTTTCATAGGAGTGTCTTATTTTATATTTTCAAGGCCTTTACCCCCAAATCTTAGTCCCAAGCAACTAGTGAGATGTAAGGGCCCATCTTCAAGGACTAAAATTGGTGAGTAAAGTCACATATTTTTAAACATGTCGATGTCCTACTTTAGGAGGTATCGTAAGAGGAGACCCTATCATGGAAAAGCCTCTAGACTAGACTATAGGCTAGCATTTTCTAAGTTGTGCAAGAATATGTAGGGAAAATAGATGTATTATGCTCATAATAACTAGGGAAAGAACCAATATAATGTTTATTTTGATATTTTTTTCCATGGAGTGATAGGGTAATATGATAATGGGATGATGTGATATGTCATATTCTCAATTTTTTTTATGCTATGTATATTGACAACCAAATAATCACTAAATAACAAATTTTATATGCAAACAAACATCCAAATTATTAAAATGCAATGTGAATAAGAATAATGTGATATGAAATTATTATATATAGACATGTATTAGATGTAAATATTTCATAGATTTAACAAATTACTTTCCCTCTAGAGTGCATAAATGATAGTCTCTATTTTTAAAGTCTTTTGTCACTAGATAGGAGCCTAACCAATTAGGCCTAAACTTTCAATCTTATACTCTCTTCTTGTCAATATGACTATCGAGCATAAGGATAAGGTCTTGAATATGGATTGGGCACTCATGTATGTTTTTTTGTATTGTCTACTCATATGATCAGCATAAGCAATATGATTGTTTACAGAGACGATCTAATGTTTGTCTAAATTTTATAATTCAGGTAGTCATGCTTCTCTCTACTCTTCATGATCAAGAAGGCCCTGAATGGAAATGTGAAGGTTAGGTATTTTAATTCTAAGGGTGTAACAAGTTTAGATCCAAACATAAGTTAGTATATATTTTCCCTTGTGGGTGTCTTAATAGTAAT
This sequence comes from Torreya grandis, assembly GCA_037957365.1. Lineage (NCBI taxonomy): Eukaryota > Viridiplantae > Streptophyta > Pinopsida > Cupressales > Taxaceae > Torreya > Torreya grandis. The sequence goes on from JARHVA010004109.1 coordinate 1,286,811, forward strand.
TTTGTAAGCCTATAGTGCTAGATAAAATTGTAAGTGCCAATCTCATTTAGAATCTCTAACAATTTTAACCAAAATCAACTTCAAGGTTTTGTTAGTAGCTTTAACTTATCCATTGGCCTATGGGTAGTATAAGGATGTCAAGTGGTGAAATATATCAAACTTATTATATAGCTCATGAATTTCAAGGTTTTTGAAAGGGGACCCATTGTCAATAATTATGACTTATGGGACCCCAATTTGGCAAATGATTTGATTCAAGATAAACTTTATGATGATTGATCCTATGAATTTTTTTAATGGCATAGCATCCACCCACTTTTTAAAATATTTATTTGATGTGATAATTAAGTTATGACCATCTAAAGAATTAGGGGAGAGCTTATCTACTAAATCCAAACCCCAAGTGTAAAGAGTCCATGGAGTGACAATGGGCTACAATGTCTTAATGGGAATATGTATCTCGTGTGAAAAATGTTGACATTTCTCACATTTTCATACATATTCTATGGCATCATGGTATAGAGTACATCAAAAATACCTCATATGATGTATTTTTTGAGTAGTCGTGTGGCCACCAAATTTCCAACCATAAATTCCACTATGACAATGAAGGATGAATATTTTTTACTCCTCTTAGTCAACACCTTAGAGAAATATGATGCCAAAGGCCTTACAATAAAGGATTGTATCTAACATAATATACTTGGATGTGATGATGTGAAGGCATATATTATACTATGAGTTGGTGTCTTCAAGATAAGTGTGATCAATCAAGTATTTGCTAATATCTAAAGGAGAGGAGCTAATAGCAAGTTTTTATATGTAACAAATCAATTCATTAGGAAATTAGGTATTATTGAGGTAATTAACTTCCAAGGGAGAATCAACCAACTAATCAAAAATGATATGTTTCTTAACAAAATTTTGGTTGGCATAAGTTAAATCAAATTCACTTAGGAACATAATGAAGCACCCAAGCTTCTTAGAGAGGGTTGGCTAGGTTAGAAAAGTATGTAAGGATTGAGACCTCAAGATAACCCTTGTTTATTGATTGAGCATATAGTTTCACAATTATTTGGTCAAAAACACTAAAGCTAAGAATTTTATTTCTTCTTGAATGTATCATAACTTGTAATTAAAAATAGTGAAACTAATAAAATAAATGGCTCATTCTCTGCCAGTATCATCATCTTGACCCAACATGCAAGTGAGGTATACTTCAGTTTCTCTAATATAAAGTATCAAGGGATTGTTTGTATTAGGTTATATAAGCATGGGGGTAGACATAAGGAAGTGTTTTACCACTTAAAATTCCTCTTAAAAGTCATCTATCCAAATTACATCATGTGTCTTTTTAATTAGGTTATTGATAGGATAAATGGCATAGGAAATATTATGAATGAACCATCAAATAATCCCAACTAACTTAGGAATGTTCTAATGCCTAATTCATCTATGTGAGGGAGAATTTTCAATAATACTTAGATCTTAGTAGGGTTAATATCATTTCCACATTAGGAGATGATATACCTTAGGAGTTTTTTTCCAATGATTCCAAACACACATTTTTCTAGGTTAAGAGTAACATTGTATTTAATTAAGCATATTAAGATGGTACATAACACCTCTAAGTGTTCTATTCATCATCATGTTTTACCTAGAATTTAATCTACATATACCTCGACTATATTTTAAATAACATCATGGAATATATGGGTCATGGCTCTTTGATATGTTTCCCACACATTTTTGAGATTTAAGAGCATCATGACATAATAAAAGGTCCCTCATGGCATAGTAAATGAGGTATTCCTTTGATCCTCATCAGAAATGTAGATTTGATTATATCCCATGAAGTCATTCATGAGTGATAGTAATTAATATCCCATAGTAGCATCAATAATGACATCAATTTATGGGAGAGGGAAGTCATATTTTGAACATGATTTGTTGATATCTCTAAAGTCTATACATATCCTAATTCTAACATTATTCCTAAGGATGGGGACAATTTTGGACATCTACTTGGAATTTTCCATTGGATTAATAAATTTTAATTTTAAAAGTTTGATTACTTCTTCTTTCACATCAATGTGACCTTAGGCTTGATGGGCCTAAGCTTTTAGCTTGTAACTAGGTTATGGACAACCAAATTGGGGTTGATGCCTACCATCTTAGTGTAAGATAAAGTGAAAGATTTTGAGACTTATATGAGGAGATAATTATGGCATTCCACTTCATATTTAGAGAGATAAGACCCTAGCTTAAGAAGTCTAGGATTATCCTTTATCCCGATGTTCATGTTAATGGTTTCTTCAATGAGAGAGGCATTTCCATCTTCAAACACATTGGGGACTAGGGTAAGATTAGAACCTTCACCCTATGCATTAAAAACATCATTTTCATCATCATAGGATAGGTAATCCTCAATCAGGTAGTAATAACTATAGCATTTGGTCCTAAGGGCTAATGTGGGATAACAAGTGAGGAGCTCCTCTTGTGGTGGAATGATAGGAGGCCATTAAAAGATTATAATAACTCAATAATAGCTTCATCATTCTTAGCTAAATCAAGGACTGATAGAAATTTTTTTCTCAATGTGGGGGATGGTTCAATCATTAGGGTTTTTACAAACAAGAGGTTATATCCTAACTAAAATTATGAAATTAGACTCTTTTACGATAGGATGAGGGTCAAAGTTCAAATATGAAGTAGTCATAGAGTTAGAAAGTTAGTTGCCTTCCCTAGGGATTGTTTCTATAGAAACAAAGTCAAATTCTTTAATGATTTTGTGCACAACAATCTTGTATAGCTGAAGATGTTTGGCCTTGGTTTGATAGACTTCAAAAACTTGGTTCACGACCAACTACGATTCACCTTGGATCCTTAGATTTTAAATGCCTAAATATTTTTCAATGAGCATACCAAGCAATAGGCCTCATATTCAACCACATTATTCATACACTCAAAGTCTATCTTGAAACTAAAAGGCATGATTATCCCTTCAAGAGAAATAATAATGACTCATACCCCAATACCTAGGTGGCACTTGGCCCCATCATTATAAATGACCCACTAATCATGTATAAAAATGGGACAGTCATCTAGTGAAGTTTCTTGGTCTTCTGATATCATGACCATATGGATATCAAAAAAATTGGGCAATCCCTCTTGGGGTTTCTAGTCTTAGACGTTATAGAATAATGAGCACATCCCACTATGAGGTGAATAGAAGGTCTTGTACAAACTCAAAACATATACTCACATGGTCAGGATGAAGGAATGGAAGTAATTTTGGGAACCCAAAAGGTTGTTTTTTTAAGTTTGAGGTTGAGGTAGGTAAGCACCTCTATAAAATCAAAAGGTCACTTAGTAGGCTTGATCTTTGGCATGGGAAAAATATTGACATGGTTAGGATCTTATTTTAGCATGGGGATTATGCCAACATAATTAGGATATTTTTTATATGTAGGAGTTGCATAGACATAGTTATGTATCTTCAATTACTATTGATAAGACATGGGCAATATTGTTTGTCTCATTTTTATATGTGGGAAATCATATGATAAGTCAGTGAGTGGCTTTCTAGGGTAGTCTCTCTTCATAAAGGGAAGATGAAGTCCCCCTCTAGGAATATATGGATAATCATAGGTTCCAATAAATATTTATATAGTACCTACTATCACATTATGAATCTTCTCTTTAATCATTGGGATGATTAGGGGAGAAGGAATGGTCCAAAGGGCTTTAAACACAATGAGAAGTACAACTAGGTGTAGGCTAAAGTAAAATGGCTAGAGAAAAAAATAAATGGATTGAGAACTCTATAAAATTGGTATGGCCCTATCATAGCATGATCCAAGATCATACTCTAAAGAGGCTCAGAAGTGACAATGGTAAAATGCAAAGCATGATTTTCCCCTATGTAATTAAGTGATGGGTTATAATGTTGGTAGTCATTAAGATGGTTTTTATGGAGTGGAACCTATTCATTCCTTGGAACTTCTATCATGCAAATATCTAGTAGAGTAGACAACCTCTCTTTGGTTTTTTGACTTAGAGGCTTAAATAAATCATAGTTCCCCACCCTACATGGGTTGAACAGGAGGATGAGTGGAGTATCATTTTTGAAGACATTGATTATCTTGATTATAGATAGGGTGGATGTTATTGGATCAATGATTGGTTATGGATTAGTGGCATTTTTAGTCATTACTACACATTTCTCTTCATATCTATATTTTAATAGAGATTGGTGTATTTCATCCCCCTTCATCAAGATAACCACTTTAGGCTTTAAGGGTTTAGTAACATTGACCAATTGTGGGGGCTTCGTGACTCTGTTGGTAGGTAGGTGGTCATTTATGTGTAACCTGGGATACTTATGCATGGTTTCTTATATCACAATTTAATGGTTTAGGGTTCCCTTGGGCTATAAATACCTTCCCTAAATGTAGGAATTTAATTTATTAGAATAGGGTTGAAGGGATGGCCTTCATCTTGTGTATTCAATGTCTTCCCAAGATCATTTTTTAGTTGGTAACTTTGTCTATGAAATAGAACTCAGATAGCACCCTCTTGGGGCCTAAAGTGAATGGGAGGATAATGGTCCCTATGGGAGTAGATTTGATGTTATCATATCCCCATAGGGTGTTAAGCATTATATAACAATTAGTTTATCATTAGGGTGATAATATTGATAGTAATTCCATCATCAACTATGGATCTCATCACGTAATTATTGTAAATACAAACTTGAATAAATAGGGCCAGATTTCCCCTCCTTTCCATCTTAGATTTAGGAGGAAGACTTTGTAAATCAAATAAATAAATAACATCCCACATTTCCTAACTAGATGAAAACATGTCCAAATCAATGTGGTTGATCTAAGCTTGTAAAAGAGGAGTAAAACTAGATAGATGTCCTAGCCCTAGGGCATCAAACAAGTCTAACTAATGAGTGGAGGAGTTCTTGATTAAGTCAAGGAAAGAAATATGGGATAACATCTTGGTTAAATCAAATATCAAATCATAACTCCCCATGATTTTAGGAATAGTCTAAATTTCTAGAATGTTTGAGGGATGAAGAGTCATAGTTGGTACTCTTTGGTGTGAGTAACAGAGTTTTCCTTTTCTTCAAATTATAACTCTATGAATATTATCATTATGGTTTTTCCTTGCACTCCCAACTGAGGAACAACATCAGTGTTTGTAATTATGGAGGTGGAGGCTTTAGCATCATGAGTGTATGTCATCATGGGTTGATTATGTTAAATTGGGTGGTTTTGTGGGCCACCCAACTACTGACTTTAGGTAACACATGTTTGGTGGTTATGAAAGGGGTTTTGGTAGACTTAGACATTATTATTTTGAGGGGTGACAAGAAAATTTTGAAAGGCCTAAGATTTTGTATATCATTCCCTAAGAACATGTCAATAATTGTATGTCTTTGATACTCTAGAAGTCTTTAGATAAATTTATTATACTCCATCTATTTCTGAGTGTCTTGACCAATAACTCGATGGAAGAGGAAAAAAAATTGGGATCATATTCCTTAGGTCTCATGTTTTTCCCCTATTTCCCATACCCTTATTAATTATTTCCTTGGTAATAGGTTTGGTTCTAAAACTGGGGAAATTATTCAACAGGCTAGTATTGATTTTGATTATGGTTCTAGTGTTACATGTTATATGGTGGTGGTCAGTTAAATTTGACCATGTGAATGGCAAGAGGGGCATTTTGGATCCTATCACCCACATTATTAACATAATTAGTGTTGTTTATAGGTTGATATTGATTATTATTCATAGGGTTAGGCTTATTGTTATGGTTAATGATGTTATTGATAATGGTGTTCATATTTTGATTTAGGACCTTGGGGCCTTAGTTATTGGTATTATTTGGACTTGCACTTTGAATTACCCCATTTTTTTGGTTTGGGGTGATAATGTGCCCATTAATCTTGTATGTTCACTGACCACTATTAATAGCCATCTCATTGATCTACAAGTCATTGTTAAGAGCTTCTTCATAAGACCAATATGGGAAATTTTGGACATCCTCCCTCCTCTCCTTATTAAGGAAGTGAAGGAAGACATTGTATAATTCTTATTGAAGACTATAAGATATGTCACCATCTCATGATGAAATGGGAAGTTGACTCATTGTGTTCCTTCTTGTTGTGTAATAATTCTCATATGTTGGTCTTTAGGAGTTTGTTTAATTGGATAGTTTTGAAAAAATTAGCCATGAGTTGATGAAAAGAATGTATAGACCCCTAAGGGAGGTAGTAATACAAATAAATCACTATTCCTTCTAGGTTTTGATGGTAATTTTTTCTAGCAACCCCATCCTAAGGTAGGAGTTCCCTAATAACTATAGCATAAGCTTTGATGTGCATGTTGGGATCTCCCTCCCCTTTGAACTTGGGAAGGTTAGGTATTGTATGCATGAGAAGTACCCCTCATATGATGGAATCAAGAGGATCCTTAAGATACTTGGTGTAAGTCCCCATGTTTTTAAATTCTATTATTGTCATGGTAGGAATAGAGTGGAAAGGTAGGATCAGATAGGGGTAAGTTTGATAATTACTAGAAGGAATAAAAGAAGCTTGATAAGGTGAAGTGAAATAAGTTATAAAATAGTTATCCAGTTAAGTGTAATTGGAGTACATATAAAATTAAGGAGGAATATTATTAGATTTAGGAGGTGTGGTGGTTTGTTATGGTGGGGTGTATGTGGTTTGTACATAACATGATGTTACATAAGGTGGGATATAGCTTGTCTATGGAAGGGGAGTGTATGTGGGAGGCACATAACTTGGAGGCATAAATAATGGTGTATTTTTTGCCACTAACTCATTTTAAAAATATGGAGCATAAGTATATACACTCCCCATTAGGGTTTTAATATGAGCTTGATAGGATGAATGAATTTTAGAAACATTTGAATTGGGGACCCCATGGGTAAGTATATCCCCAAGGGTTTGGTGAGAAACATGGTTTGGTAGAAATGTGTGCTCTTGTTGTCGTGGAATCATGTAATCTTTTTGTTGTGATATTGTGATGTTTGATGAATCATATCTTGGATGAGAGGATAGAGATGAGCTTGTGTAAAATAGTTTTGGCCTATCCCCTGACCCTGAGTTTATTAGTTGTTATCCAAGTCACAAATATGACCCATTAGGGTGGTGATGAGTTGTGTAGACACTATAATTTTCACATGATAGTTATAGATGCTTAACTAACCCTTAAACCACTTTGGGACCCCCTAGGGACTCTTCCACAACCTTTTGACTACAAACCTTGAGTCAAGTTAACTGACTAGTTAAACTGACTACCTAACCCACCTTGACCAAACTTAACCTTACCCTCAACCATCAATGGTCACCCTAACCACCAATGGTTTGGCCTAACTATCGTGATCATCCTTAATTACTTGAATAGTCAGCTTCATTCAAACTCAAGCTTGTTTTTTTATAATTAGCTTGTTTAATTCATGTGTGAGCCAATGCATGTGAAAGTTAAATTTAAACTTCTTGTGGAACCTCTTGTTAACATATTGTTTCACCTCTCTTTCCTTCCTATAAAAAGAGAGGAGGAGGAGGTGAAAGGGATCCTAGAATTGATCGACCAATCAATCAATCCATCATCATTTGCATCCAAAATCAAATCTCTCTTACATCAATACTTCCTTTTGTAGGTATTCTTTCGATGAACCAACAAGTGTGATAGAGATATGAAGTGTTGCCATCTATTAGCCAATAGCCAAGTATCATTAATTTATAAAAACTATTCCAATTTCTACCAATAGATTCCTCAACCATCTTTAGATTAACAACCAGTAAGCTAAGTTTATACTTTTACTAATTAGTTACTTTGTTTCTATTTTGCAACTAACCCACGCCAAGCACACTTTCTAGAATTTAGTTCTACAACCTTATCAGACCCAATTATTGAACCAGACCAAAACCACAGTAATCATCAATGGTCACCTTGACCATCAATGCCTTGTCCATAATTGTTGATAGTTACCCAACCATCGACAGTCACCCTAACTTCTGATGATCACCCCAACTACTGATGATCACTGTGTGACAAATAAATATCAAGATATTTTCAACCACTAGACCTCAACTAGATCCAAATTTCTTTCTCTCTACCTTATCACAGAGCCTCACCTTATTTTATGGACCACACTTGATTCATTTAGCATTAGTATCAATTTTTTATTGTTATAATTAATCGAATTCAACTATTCATTTATCAAACACTTCTTGTATTTGATTTCAATATCTTCTATAATATATTCAAGTACTTTGTATTTCAAAAATTAATTATTTAAAAGTGTGGATTGACAGCCTCTAAGGAAGCTTGTGCTTCTTGGATATAGCTTTCTAGGCAATCCACCCTACTATATAACTAATCATCTATTTCTTTAGTGCTTTTTTATTTGCAGGTCATTCCTCCCAAGCCAAAGAAGAGTATCTAAAACCATATGGATCAATGCATGCACAATATATCATGTTTTTTTACCATACCCTTCTTGAGTTTCTTTTCTCTTTATTCTAAAGAATATAAGCAAAATTTCTCTAAAACATTATGCCATGCCTGATGCGACCCTTGAGTCTTTTCTTGGGTTCATAGATGCATCTAGGTATTTGTTATTCTTGTCTTTTTGCTCATACATTGAAATCAAAATTTCATTTTGGGCTAAAAATTAACTACATCCATTATTTTATTTCTTATTTTAGCTCACATAACCTAATTGATCAAGTAAATCAATCATAGTTTCACCCTTATCACACACACAAGACCAAACCACTCACACTTAATCAAGAATAAAAGCATTGACATAAGGCCTGATTGGGATTTCATTACCTAGAGGTCACATTTCCTAGGTATATTACTTGGATTTTATCACCAAGGGGAGAACCAACTCAGCTCTCTAGTTGATTATAATCTTTGTTAATCGGTATATCTTGGATAAGCACTTGACACCCTTATCTCTATGGTTTGTGAATTGAACGGGTAGACCCCAATATCAAGCCACTTACCAATTTCCAATATAGATCCCTTTGAGAGCCTAAACATAACCTGAAACCAACCATAGACTTTTTTATAGTACCTACTCTACAAGCCAAGTTGAGTCACATAATTCTTAAAGCTTAAGGCATAAGCCACAAAAGAGACTAAAAAGAACCTTAATGTGTAGCATGTTTTAGTGTGTTTCATTTCCCTAACTTTTTCTTGTTATCTCTTTATTTGACTTGTGAGATTGCTTGTATATTCCTCCTTTCCTTATTTGCATGGTTATAACCAGGCAACAACTACGAAACTAAGCAAATCAAGACCCACCTCCTAATCATCCATCTTCCTCCTCTCCCTCATCCATGGAGTATATCTCAGATGTAGAGAGTTCTCTCCATCCTTTTAGGATTCCTACCATCCCTCAGATAATTGCCTAAGTGATGTGTGTTTCTCCGCCTTTCTAGATAACAACCCCATATCCCTCCAGCATTACCTTAACACCATATCTCATTTTACCCCTGCTTAAGTTCCACCTATTGACCCACCCTATGGCATGCCATCCCACCTTATGGGTGACACTTCTATAGCCACCATATCCATCTAGCCTTTAGTCACCCAGGCATCCTCCTCTACCAATAACCCCAATGATACCACCATCTAAAACCAACCCACTCAACCAAGCAACACCCAAACACCTTCTCCCCCAACTAACAACCCTCCTAGTTAGAAGTAGCCCAACCTTTAGGCTCTAACACTTCCCTTATCATAGGATTACCCTCTACTAGTGTCACCACCATTCCTCTTGTTTCTAACCTACCTACCTCAACTCCATATCAAAGCTTGGTGGTTCCCATACATTCTACCCTTCCACCCATAAGTACCAAAGTTAACACATACCCTCTATCTACTAACCAACCATACTTCCTACCCAAAATGTGATAATCTCTCAATAGGTACCCATTGCACCAAACTCAAGCTATGTCCCTAACCCACAAGGGCATGTACCTCTACTTCCCACCTAACCACCTATCTCCACATATTCATCTGTGGCATCATCTCAACCACCCATATCCACATACCAATATGTGGTAGCCTCTCAACCCCCCAACAACTATACATATGTTACACCTACCCAAACCCAACACAACCTACCTTACAACTACAGGGGTGCACAACCCCAAACTAACCTTGTAAAAATCTTAATGGACAAAATGACTACTTTGGATTCATTAGAGATCATAATGTTTTGTCATATGACCAAATCTATAATGAACCAATTCACCCATCCATCTTCATTATACCATATCCTCCTCAATGGTAACATCTAAATTTTTCAAAGTTTCAAAGTAAGGAGGACCCTTAACAACACCTAAGAGCATTTAGTCACTCATGATATTTCATTGCCTACAATGATGTTATCCTTCTCTGTACCTTCCCCATGTCTTTATCGGGTCCAACAAGTCACTCCCTCTTTTCTTTCACCCATCTAGCCCAAAATTTCTTAGATCACTTTTCTATAAACATATCTAAGAAGGTTTCCATCAATGATATTTACTCTATCCGGCAATTTGATGATGAATCTATTATTGATTTTATGGCCCATTGGAGGAGCTTGATAAACAAACTCTCCTTATCCTTGCCCTAACTTGAGATAACTAAACTCTTTTCCTAGGCTTGTGCCAAACACATTTCCTCTACTTTACAGGTTCATAGCTTTAGGACCTTTGATGAGGCTTTTACCAAGCATGAAAACTAGAGAATAGATTCATTGATGAGGGGAAGTCAAAATTGAGAAACAAGAACTCCACCTACAAATCAAATGAGACCCCCTCTTCCAAACCAAATAATCAAAAAAATACTAATTATAAAAATTAGGGAACCATGAATGTAGTTGTCCTTAAGACCACCCCTCCACCTATTGTTAACCAATCTAACTCTTCTAATTCCTCCAATCAAGACACTAGGAACCCAAACCGCAACACCTATAAGTAATTTACTCTACTTGGAGAGTCATATGATTTAGTCTTGGAGAAATTATTAAAGGCCAATATCGTATATCTTCACCCAATCAAAGCTATGTATAAATTTTATTCCTCTCATCTTATACCTAGTTGGTAGAAGGAGAATGAATTGTACACCTTCCAGTGAGTCATTAGACATGACATTAGTAGGTGTAACACCTTCAAGAACATTGTCCAAACTCTCATTGGTAAGGGGTAACTTGTATTGGATAACCCCAATCCACCCCCAAACCAATCACTTGACATATTTAGATAACCATTTCACAATCATACTCCTTCTGCAAACAACAAAAACAAAGTAGAATCCTCTCATACCCATGAGGCCCATATTGTCAATATGGGTCTTATTGAAATCATTATTGAGGACACTATTGATCAAATCACCTCTTCTCCTAATCCACTTATTGAAGTATTAGAGTCATCGATCTCTCTTTTGATATGCACATCAAAGGAGGCATCCACTACCATTCTACCCTTTTTCTCAATCATACAATAGTCCACTCTTCCTTTAAAAATCACTCCTAATTAAGAAACCACTTTTCCTACACCTCCCACCAAGGAGTTACTTTCCCAGATATTGGAACCTTTTGATCAGGAAAAGGATGAGGTAATTATTCCTCCCCCTCGACCCCTAGGTCTATCCTTTATATCCACTATCAAGGGATTCAGACCCATCTATAAACCTTTCTTTAAACTAGTTAAAAACTTAGAAATCATATCTAATCTTAACCCAGTTTGGGCCACCTTTTGGAAACATGTTAGGCTCCCTTATAGAACCAAGAAGGATCCTTATTTATTATAATAAAATACCCTTTCCACTATTAAATCCACTATCACCACAACCCAACCATCAAACACCTTTACCATCAAACTATAGCAGTACCATCAGAACCAAACTCACCTAAAGTCACCAAATCACCTCCTACCATTCTAACTAAACCCACCAAGAACCTTGGCATCTTTCTTACACATAACATTACTCACTCATTGGTAAAGTTAGATTTAAGCCCACTGAACCTATCAAAAAAAACCCAAACTAAGCCATCAAAGAATGTAAAACCACCTCAAAGATCAAAAACCAAAAATCTACCTCCCCTCTCCACTTTGCCTTCTATTTTGGGACCTCATCCCTATACTTTAATTGGAAAACCAACCATCTCAATCAAAACCCAACCACAAATTTTGGTTAGACCATCATTTCTAATTTCATCCACACCTATTTTCATTAAACCACCCATAAACATACCTCTTATCTCCCAATCATTTATAAACAAACTACTTATCTCCTAAATGTCTACCCCAAAACCCTCTAAACTATCAACCTCTCTACTAAAATTTGAAACCATCTACTAAAATTTCTCATTTACGCAAACCCTCTACCATCAAGCCCACTCATAAAAGGGATTCCACCTCAACTACCAAACCTAATACCTCTACACCTTTGCTACCATTACTTGAATCTTACTCATCCATCCTATAGAGGCTATTTTAAAAATATTGCTTAACATTGACACCATTAGACCATTTGACCCACACAGTCCTAAAACATCTTGGTAAAATGACAAATTAGTATGTTTATACCATAGGACACCTGGGCATGACATGGAAAACTATAAGGCTCTCCAAGTACTATCCCATTAGCTATATCATGAGGATGACTTATTGTCAGATGAGCCTCCCATGAGCCCACCACTAATTCAAGAACCAAGAGACATCAACTAGAATTTACCTACTCCTCCATTCTCACCTTAGTGTGAAGAATGTGAACCACATAAATCATCTAGACTAAATCCTCCCCTAATTCATACCATCCATGTTGTCATGCAATCACAAGCCCAACCAAAGGATAAGGGAAAGGAAAAATCATCCAATCTATGGACATATCCCTTTTCTACCACCTAATCACCTAGTCAACAATAAGCACCTACACCTTAGACCAAACCTAAGGTGTCCATCTTGGGTCCCTCTTAATTTAACCCATCTAAATCAATCCAATGAGTAGTTCTAAAATAACTTCACTAAACATTGATAAATATGAATTTGTATGAACTAATTAATACCTTACCCCATCACCACCAAGTGATGATAGAGGCTTTGAAATCCATAGAAGTCCAACTAGAAGACCCACAACCTCTAGCAGCCTTTGTTAAATCTCTCTAACTTTCCAACCTTGTTACCTTCAAAGATTTAGAAATACCCTCCATCCATCTAGATGACATAGATCCTCCCCTCTTCATTACCGTATATATCAATCAACCCCACATCAAGAGGGTTATGATTGATGGGGGAGATAGCATCAACATTATCTCCTCCCACGAATACAACCAACTCAAATTACCCAAGAATATTATATCAAAAACCTCTATACTTTAGGAACTATTATCCTTCACAATTGTCTAGGACCCTGCATGCTTGTTGAGCTCTTCTATATAGTAGAAGGAGAGTTCTAATACAATTTTTTTGGGATGCCCTTGGATCCATTCCATGGGTTGTGTGCCATCCACCTTGTATCAATGCATCAAATTTAAACACAAAATTCAAGTTGTTACCATACAAGAGGACCTGAGTCCTTTTACATCATGTAACATGATATACCAAACTAATGATGTTCTCTTTCTATAGACACCAAAATTGTGTCACACATGTGCCTAACTCCCTGTGTCAAAACCCCTTTGATCCCCTTTTTAATAATAATTATCCTCCCTAACCCATGATTTTACTCTTCAAACATTTAATTAATTTAAAATATTTAATTAAGTTAATTAAAAACCCCTTATACCACCTTACCTAGCCACCTCATCCTAAGACTAATTCTTACCTGATGAGTCACCTCAAGACTTAGTCCCCTTATCCTAACTACCCATGACTTATTCTCACCTCCAAAATAAATTCCCAACCAACTACATCCTTCTTAACCTCCTATTTCTTCCATTTTGTAATGGATACCACACTTGGCATGAGAAACAATAGAAAATAGGTTAAATATAGTACTTTTACCTATTCTCATGCCACTGATATTGGTCAACCCATGATCGATGTTGATGGGATCACTGACATTTTTTATGTAATCCAAACTCTAAACTAATGTTTAGGTTAGAAAAATTTAAGAAAACTCACTCTTATTTGCATATAGGATTTTGCCATTCCACTTTCAACATCTTGGCTTACTATTATCTTGCATAAGTCAACCTAGATCAGGAACCAAGCTCTTGAGAACTAGTAGCACTTGTTTATTTTCTATATTCAAGGCATTAGTTTGGATTACTTGATGGGAGCCATCCATTTGGCACTTATTGTTTAGCCACCACTATAGCTAAGTATATCCCTTATTCTATAAGTCTTTCAACAGTTACTTTGCAACTCCTTTACATCTATTATTTATTACTTTACACATTCCTAACCAAACCCCTGTGAAGGAGTTATAAAGCTTCCCTGCTTGTTTCCCCTTGTGCTAACACACTAAAACTTTGACCAAATCCATCTAAATAATACTCTCACAGACACACAACTCTCCCCCAACCTTCCAGACCTGACTAAAACCATTTCCTAGACCCAAAAAAGCCTTTTACAAACTCTTGGATAATTATTGCCCCTATCGACATCGATAGCCTAACTGATATCAATCACATTTCCTCACCAACCTTGGTAGCCTAATCAATCTTGGTTACTTCCTCATCGACCTCAGTAGCCTACCCAATATTGGTAACTATGGATTTCCCAACCCTTATAAGACCTACCCAAATAACTTCCAAAATACAAATTAAATATACCACCTACACTCTATTACTTTCTAATGTACTTAGGTTGTGAATAATAGTAACATTATCTCTCTTTTACTCTCTCTTTTCCTCTCTCTCTTGGTTATTTATTACTCTTTTGTATCTCAAAAGTGGACTATCATCTCTAAGAAAGTTTAATACTTCCTGGAACAAGCACATAGCTTGGCAGCCCACTCATATATCTACTAAAAAACATTTTGTGGTAGTGTTTTCTTACTTTTAAGAAGTCCTCCCTAGCCAAACAAGAGTGATCAAAATGTCTGGATATGTCATGAAAACTAATTTGGGTTCATTCTAATCACTTGTCCCTATCCTTCTTCTCTATTTTTCTTTAGACTTGAAATAGATAAATTTCAGTGAAACATTTTTGACACGCTTGGTCGGACCCTGGAGTTTTCTTTGGGTTCATTGATTGTTTTAAGCATTAATATAGGTGTATTATAGTGAAAATTTCATTTCTTTCACTTTTTCCTTCTTTTCTCTCTAAAAATGAAAAATTCAACATATTATTTTTTGTTTAAGGGCATTAAATTGAAACTTTCTTCTTCCTTGAGACTCTTATTTTCTCTTTGCCTTTAAAATCAATTTATCAATTTTCTTACAAGTTAAAAGAATATCTTATTTATTTCTTTATTGCATACACATTAGGATAGTGAATTTCATTCTCTACTCCTTTTTCATCATTATTTTCATTCAAATCTAAACATTTCAGATTTGGGTTTAAAACTTACTACACTTCATTGTTTGTTTGTTGCATATTAGCTCACCTAGTTTAATTACAAGCATTATGAATTAATTATAGTGCAACTATGTTACACAACTAGATTACACTCATAAAAAAAAACACCTAAACTCACCTAAGACAAGGCCCATCAAGATTTCATAACCCGGTGGATCATCTTACCCTACCCGGCTATCTTATTTGGATTTCACCACCAAGGGGAGAACCCACTCAGTTATTAGGCAGAGTATAAACTCTAGGCAAAAGGTATATTTTGGATAAGTATCCTAGCTTGGCTTCAGACCTATGAAGTGTAGGGAGCAAGCTTCTATAACAAGCCACATACCTAGTCTAACACATATTTCCTCTTGAGCACTAAAACTAACTTGAAACTACCTCTAGATTGCTTTTTATTACCATCATTAACCAAATTCTCTTCTCACTATCTGATTAAGGCATAAGCCAACACAAGACTAAAATTAATCTATATGAATTAATAATTAGTGTTTGTATGTTATTTTTCTACTTTTCTATTGCCTTCTATATTTTGGAGTTGGTAAGGAAGTTTTTTCCATTGATTCACAAAATCAACACTATTTGTAATACTTAGTTTGTATAACGTATTATATCAATTTTTCTAAGTGTTCATCCTTCTTACACAAACCTCTTCCATCCTATGTTTTACCAAGATTCTACCTCTATATTACTAAAACATTAGATTTTCCATCTCCCAAGATATCACAGTGATCGACATCAGTTAACTATACTGACATCAGTAAACTTTAACTACTAACATCAATTAATCCCACTGATGTCGGAAAACTTTTACTACCGACTTGGTCAAGTGATCGATGTCGATGATTGTATAATTTTGATTTATACAAAATATAAAGCTAAAACAACCCACTTACTTTCACTTAAACCTAGTTTTTCCTTATTTTGTCACTAATACAAAGTATTAAGACTATTATCACTTCTTCTTGCATGGTATTGACACGAGCTAAATCTAAAATTCTTGCCAATTATGCAAGTTAACAACCACTTCCACCTTCCCCTCTTGTTGTTGTTCTATCATGGAGCATACTTCAGATATAGAGCATTCTCCAAGCCCAAACCAGATTCTTATTATGCCTAAAGGAGATCAAGATTTTGCTAAATTTCTTGATCGCAATGTGGTAGCTCTTCAGCATTACCTTGTCATGAGTTGAACCCAAAATTCTTTGGGTGACCCAATCTATGGTATGTCAACCTCTAATGGAGACAACTTTAATTTCAATTATCTCCATTATTTTCCCCATGGTTACTTAAACCATCACCTTGACAAGTAACCCAACCATAAATAATGTCCAAATTCTAGCATTGCTAATTACCCAATCCCACCTAAACACTAGTGTAACTTCCCTACTTTCACAACCACAAGTAATTTAGTCAAGTCACACCCCATTTTAGAACTTGGTGGTACCTATTCCATCTACTCTTGCACCTATAATTACCTAAGTTATGACTCACCCTTAATCTATTCTAACCATTCTAGTAACCCAACCTATAATAACAACATCCAACCAAATCATAGTCTCTAACCCAACAAGACAAGCCCTTTTTCTTTCTACCCCCTAGCCTATGACTCATTATCCTTATGTTTCCCCAACACAACCTCAACAAGCTATGTCATATGTTCCCTCTACTTCCTATTAGGTTTCCTATAACTTAAGGGGTATCTCCCAGACTAATCCCCCTCTAAACCTCATTAAGATACTGATGGACAAGATGTCTAATTTAGAGACATCCATTTCTAGTTCAAATAATGTGTTATCTTATGATCAAATATGCAATGAACCCATCCATCATTTTTTGCCTATTCTCCCTTATCCAATCCAATGGGAACTCCCCAAATTTACTCATTTCTAGAGTAAAGAGGACCCACAACAACATTTTTGAGCATTTATACATGTTTGTTATTTAATAGGGCATGATGATGCATTACTACTTCACACTTTCTCTATGTCTCTTTTGGGTGCTACCCTAGATTGGTATAGCTCTATAACTCAGCACTCCCTTTTCTCATTTACCCAACTCACACAAATATTCCAATACCATTTCTCTATTAATATTTTTAAAATGGTTTATATTACAAACCATTATTCTATTAGATAATTTGATGATGAGTCTATCACAAATTTTGTTTCTCATTAGAGAGGCTTGATCAATCAACTCTCCTTTTGTTTACCTTAACCTGAGCTTATTGAGTTCTTCTCAAGGGCATGTGCTAAGCAAATTTCATCCACACTCCATGTAAAAACTTTTTGTACATTTGATGAGGCATTTATGATGGCACAAAAACTTGAGATTTGGGCTATAGACAAAGGTAGAGTCAAGTTACATAGTAAGAATGCCAATTCCAAATCAAATGACTCCTCTTCTAAAAATTCTCCTTCTAACCAAAAATCTAAAGGCTCTGCCAACATGATGGTCATTAAATTAGCTTCTTCCACAACCACAAACCAACCTAATTCCTTGACTTCCCAAAATTTGACCAATAAATGCTATCAACGGTATGAATAAAGACAATACACTCCCATTGGGGAGTCATATACATCTTTTTTGGAAAGACTATTACAATAAGATGTCATAACCCTTCCTCAAATCAAACCTCCTATATAGTTTGACCCCTCCCATCCTATTCCAACTTGGTACAAGGAAGATGAGTTTTCCATCTACCATCGAGTTAAAGGCCATAATTCTAATAACTGTAAGACATTCAAGAACATTATTTAAGACATGCTTGATAGGGGTGATCTTATCTTGGATAATCCTAATGTGCTTGCTAATCAAAATATGGATGTGTTTAAATATCCTTTTCCTAACCATTCACCCAATAAAATAATTATTCAAAACATGACTAACTCATGTGATCATAATATCCATACAGTTAATATGGTCTTTCCTTTACCTCTAGTTTGACCTCTCCCATAATAGGAGGCACCCATTTTATCGACTCCTCCCCCACAGTTAGTAGCATTTTTTTTTCCCATTCTTCATTCCCAAGTAGAAGAGCCTATTTCACCTATTCCAATCCCATGTAAGGAAGATCCTCCTTTACCACTTCTTTTGTCACTGGAAGAACCAGTATTGCCAGTTCTTTCTGCACCAATAATACCTATCCTCTTACCACTTGAAGACCATGCCCTACCCATTTGATAACCACATGTTGAAGGGAACATCATTCCTATTTTATACCCTCTTGAGTAACCCTCTTCAACTACCTCTCCTCCACTAATATAGAGTAATACCCCATCCACTCCACCTGTGCACCTTGAAGAGTCAATGTTATCCAGTCCCACATTAGATGAGAGACCTATTGTGCCTACTCCAATTGTACCACTCTTACCACTTATTTTACCTATGGAGGATCATACTTTACCTATTCTTCACCCACATATTGAGGGAGTAATAATACCTATGCTCTACCCCTTTGAGGAACCCTTTTGCCTACTTCTCCTCCACCCATGGAAGACTATGCCTCTTATCATGTCTCTATTGAAGAAGACCATGTTGTGGATCTTTCTCATCTTTAGCTTGAAGTATTAGAGACCAATAATTTCCCTCTTTCTCAAATACCTTAGCCTTCTAAAGACACAACTATAAGGCCTATGTCAACTTCACCTAAACCCTTCTCATGGTTGGTGAAAAGTATATAATTTCTTAACTCCATGAGGCTAGATCACATGGCATTTTGGGACCAACATAAAACTCTTTACCCAACACAACAAGTGTCAAACTTTACCACTAACCTTCTCACTACCCTTTACCCTAAGGTCTTTGACAAAGCCAAAGCTTCTTCACCAAAATCACTAGAAGTTCATCCATCTATGCTAGAACCCTCACCCTCACAGGCATCTGTCACATTAAAGTAGATCAGGCCTTTAGGTGTACGCCTTGTCTCTAATCTAATTCCCCCATACATGAAATTAGATCTAACTCTCCAACCACAAGTTGGAGTTTCATAGCCTAAATTACAAAAAAAAATTAAGCTTCCTAGATCTCACTACTACCATTAATTTTGGGACCACACCCCTCTACATTAGTTAGAGTATCACCCATCCAAGTAAAACAAAAGACTAAGTTGCCTCCACTACTAATTTTTCCACCTGGTAGGTCTTTCACATCTGACATCATGATACCTAACACTAAGAAAGTGTCAGCAAAACACGTAACTCCACTACCACCAAATAAGGCACCACATAAAATCACCCTTATAACTCCTAAATAAAAGAAGGTGTCCATTCCTATTACCACAAGTGAAAGCTCACCCACAAGCTCTCAAAGATTTTTCCTACATCAATTGTTGCAATCTTTCATAATAACTATTCCTCCTATTAATCTTTATAGTCCTCTTGGAATGAAGCCATCTTGGTTTAATGATACACAAGTGTGTCTATATCATATCATTCACCTAGACATGATACTGAGAGTCATAAATCTCTCACAGTAGTCATTTAAAAACACTTTGATGTTGATGTTCTCTTTATTGATAATCCCATTAACCTTCTTGTTATTCCACCTCTAGCATCCATAATGCCTCCTACTATTCCACCTAAATTCAAACCCAAAGATGTTGTTGTACCTCCTTTGCCACTTCCTTCACCTATATTTTAGATCAACATAGTTAATGTGGCCACATGGTCACAAAACCATAAGGATAAAGGTAAGGAAAAATTCACTACTCCTTGGGCTCATCCCTTTTCCAAAGACACTCCTCCTCAAAATCCTAATATTTCCATTTTGGGTGTCCCAAAACTAACATCTTCAAATGTTATTCAAAGCTCGATGGTAAAATAACTTCATAAAACTCTTGTGAAAATGTCTCTATATGAGTTAATCCAAAACTCATACCAACATTGTTAAGCTTTGATTAGTGCTTTATAATCCATTAAGGTACAACCTAATGATCCCCAACCTCTTACAGCTTTAGTCAGCTCTCTTAATTCCATCTCCCTAATTCCTTTAGTAATCCAAAAATCCCACTTCAACAACCTGAAGATCAAGATTCTACCCTTTTTATTACCACATTTATTGATCAAACTCATGTCAATAGAGTCATGATCGATGGGGGAACTAGTATTAATATTATTTCCACCCATGCCTACAAACAGCTAGCTCTTCCCAAGAATTTCTTGTCTCAAACTAACATGGTACTCCATTCCTTTAACGATACCACAACTACTATGATGGGCACTATTGTCTTACACATCTATGTATGTCCCTACACAATTCTTGAGCTCTTGTATATTGTAGAAGGAGAGTTCTAATATAACATACTACTTGGATGACCTTGGATACATGTTATGGCATGTGTACCCCCAACTTTGCACTATTGTGTCAAGTTTGAGCATGATGGGAAAGTGCATGTTATACCCACTGACCCACCTCCATTTAAAACATGCAACATGAATTATAGTCCCAATGATGTTCTTATTCTATTAAAGACATCATCTTATATGCATGATACTTTTAAATCTTCCACAATTTCCACTACCCTAGTTACATAGATACCAGCAACACAAATTCCTAACAAGGATCCCATGGAGGAAAGTTTTAAACATTTGTCACTCAAAGAATATCATTTGTTGATGCTCAACATGTTCTATACTCCAAAATAGTATGGAATTATTCATATGGACCCAAATTATGATCCTCATATTTGGGTGGTGATCCCTTATGGGCCCCCTAACCTTCGAACTAATTTCATAAATGGGGGAATTGATCAGGCTCCCATTATCGATAATCCATCTTTTTTGCCACAACCATTTACCTGTGACTTCTCTTTCTTGAGAAAGCCTAGAATCACTCACACCTATCTCTATAGGTGTGCCTATAAAGATTTTATTTTGGGTCATTATGAGTAGGGTGTCCATATGCCTATTGAATATTCAACTAGCCAAACCATTGAAAATGCCAAAAAGAGGCATGGAGTGGGTTATGATGAACTAACTAAACTCACCAAAACTTCCCATGTGCCAATTATTGAAGATCCAGTCTCTCCTTCTCCACCTTATTCTCCACCATCACCTACTAAATTAGAGGTATCTATGCCTCCTAAAAAAATTCAATAAATGCCATCTATTTAGGGCCTCTCACCTATCACTAGGGTAAGGAAACAAGGTCCCTTCTTATTCATCCTAGAATAATTGATGAAGACTCTCCCAATATTAACACTATCCAATGTCAAGTTGATGATGCTATTCTCACATACATGGGTGTAAATGATTCCTATATCTAATGATTGCTCCCATCTAAAACACAAGCTATGTTAATTAAATCAACCATTAACATCAATTTTCCCTCTCATGTTAACCCTCATTTCCTCAAGATTGGCCAATCTTTAGATTCCTCTGAGCAGTCTAATTATGCCACATTTCTTAATAACCATGGCAAAGCCTTCACTTGGTCTTATAATGACATGCCTAGTATTGATCCCTCTATCATCACCCATAACATTATCACCAATCAAGATGTTAAACCTGTTAATTAGAAGTTTTACAAGATGCATCCTCATATTTCTCTCCTTGTTAAAGAAGAGCTCCAACACCTCCTTTTTGATAACTTTATCCAACCAATCAATTACCCATAATGGATTTCCAATATTTTTATTGTCACAAAATCAACTGAGGGAATCCAAATTTGTACCAACTATCATGAATTAAACCTCACTTATCCAAAAGATGACTTCCCATTATCAAGTATCGACCAACATGTTGATATAATAGTTGGTCATGAGATGCTATCACTTATGGATGGGTTCTTTACATATAATCAAATCTTGGTTTCTCCTAAGGATCAACACAAGACAACATTCATTACCCTATGGGGGACTTTTTATTATCAGGTCATGCCCTTTGGTCTAAAGAATTCTAGTGCCACCTATCAATGTGTTATGACTTACATCTTCCATGATCTCCTACACAAAATTATGGAAGATTACATAGATTCCTTACTTGGGAAGTCTAAACTTCACCAAGATCACTTGATGATTCTCAAAATTATATTTACTCATCTCCTCTAGTATAACATTTGACTAAACCCAAAGAAATGTGTCTTTGGTGTTCTTTTTAGTAAGCTTTTAAGTTTTATCATTTCTCTCCATTGTATTGAAGTCGACCATGTTATGGTTA
Source organism: Torreya grandis (assembly GCA_037957365.1). NCBI lineage: Eukaryota > Viridiplantae > Streptophyta > Pinopsida > Cupressales > Taxaceae > Torreya > Torreya grandis. The sequence goes on from JARHVA010004109.1 coordinate 1,309,533, forward strand.
GAGAAATACTAGAGATGCCTCCACCTACTAATATCAAACAACTATGTAGCCTTCAAGGAAAACTTTAGTCATTCCACCACTTCATCTCCCAGTTATCAGATCATTACCAACCCTTTCACCATCTCTTAAAAAAGGATGTCTCTTTCCATTGGAATACAAATTGCCAAAAAGCTTTTGATGCACTCAAACAATATCTACTTTCCCCACCAGTTCTTATTCCACCTAAGGAAAATCAGCCTTTCTACCTTTACATCTTTACTACAGACCATTCTCTAGGTGCTATGATTAGACATTGAGATGATCACCATCGAGAATAGATGGTTTACTACATAAGCTACACACTTATTGATTATGAGACTCGATATACCCATACCAAAAAACTTTGCCTCACCTTGGTCTTTTCAGCCTCCAAGCTTTGCCATTATTTCCTAAATCACAAAACCTACATGGTCACCCATACTAATCCCCTTAAATGCATGCATTCCAAGACATATCATAACCAATGCATATCTCAGTGGATGATGCTCCTTAATAAATTTGACTTAGAGTTTATTTAATAAAATTTTATTAAAGGGCAAATGATCGTTGACCAGTTAGCTGCCACCCCTTTACCTGACAACCAACCTTCAAACCTTGAATTCCCTAACAAATCCATCATAAGATTCTCCACCGATGACATCTCCTATCAAATGATGATGTTCTTTGATGGATCTAAATGTCATTATGGTGGGGGTGCAGGTTCATTCTTATTCCTCTAGATGGAGAGCCTATGACTTTGTCATTTAAATTATATTTTGAGTGTACTAATAATATGGCCAAATATGAGGCTTTGATCTTAGGGATTCGAATGGCTCTCTTCTTGGGTAAAAAATCAATAACCATTTTTTATGATTCTCATCTAGTGGTTAATTAGGTTAATGGTTCTTACCTATGTAAAAATAAAATTCTACAATGGTATAAACATCATGTAGATATGTTATTGGGATCATTTGACTCTTATCTCTTATAAATTGTTCCTTGATCTACAAACAAGTTTTCTAACACAATGGATTCATTTAATTCACATATACCCTCTTCCTCCTCTTCCTCAAAAATTTATGTCATCGTGCATCGCTTAACATTACCCTCTTATGTATCAACCAACATCCTCTTTATCAAAATGTAACATAGAACCCACATGACTTATGGTACAAGCAACTCATGGATTATCTTTCATTTTCTATCACCCCTTCTGATCTCTCCAATAATGGGATGCGTGCCTTCATAATATGTTCAACTCGTTACACTATGCTAGGGGGACTTCTCTATAAGTGAGGTTTTGATGGTCTCCTCCTTAGATGCCTCACTAGTACTGAGACTTCCTTCACTATTAAAAAATTCCATGATGGGATTTGTGGTGGACATTTCAATGGTCACATAATTGCCAAGCATATCCTTCAACTCAGTTATTATTAGCCAACACTCCTTCAAGATTGTGTTGATTAAATTTAGTATTACATCAAATGTCAACAACATGCTAACCTCTTTCACATTCTGAGTCATGCATTACAAGTTGCCAAAGACTTCTAGCCCTTTTCCCAATGGGGCTTAGATCTAATTGAGGAGATTAACCCTCATTCATCCCTCTGTCATTATTCTATCATTACTTCCATTGAATACTTCACCAAGTAGGTCAAGGCCATTCCTCTCATCTCCACTAAGGTTGACAAAATTATTGATTTTATCAACCATCACATCATCTATCATTTTGGTGTCCCTCATAAAATTATAATAGACAATGGCAAATCTTTCAAAACCAAGACTATCCAAAGTCTTTGTGATACATTCAGAATCAAATTAAGCTTCTGATCATCATACTATCCATAATCAAATGGATAGGTAGAATCTTCTAACAAAACATTGGCCAAAATTCTCATGAAGGTAGTTAACAATATAGGCAACAATTGGCACATAAACATTCTCTTTACTTTGTGGGCTTACTATAATAGCATTTAAACCCCTACGAGTGCTACACCTTTTTCCCTAGTCTATGGGATGGAGTCTATTTTGCCTCTTGAGGTTTAGATTATTTGTCTTCACATTTCTCTAAAAGACATACTAATGATGACTTTCACCAAGAACATTTGGCTCAACTCAAGTTGCTTAATGAGCACCATCTCATAGCCCTCAACCACCTCCAAATCTATCAAGAGCATATCAAACGTGCTTATAAAAAAACCTCAAAGAGTGATATTTCAATATTGGAGATCTCATCTTAAAATAAAATCAACATGTGATGAACATGGAGAAAAGCAAACGAGGTAAGTTTTCACCTAGTTGGCTTGGACCCTACATCATCACTCACAAGTATGGCTCAAGAACTTATCACTTGTCTTCTCTCAAAGGAAGGCCAGAACCCAAGCCTTTAAATTCCTTACACTTATGAATATTCTTTTGTTAACCAAGTGTTGCTTCATCTCATGTTTTACTCATCTCCCTTCCTCTTAACCCTTACTCCTACACAGTTAACCTACGAAGTGTTATGGTTTTTCCCTCAAAGTGTAAAACTCCTAGGCCTCTATAGTCTTGTCCATGACTTTAAAAAAAATGGGATATGTAGACAAGTTATAATCTCTCAGGTCATGATTATCAATGTAGATTTCTCCCTTGAAGGATAGCTATGCAGATTCTCTTTGCTATTGTCAATAGACTGCCCCCTTGAAGTAGAGCTATTTAAACTCAAAAACAAACACTTAGACCACTCCCTTCAAGGATGGCTAGGCCAATCTTTATTCTCAAATGGAAATACAAATAAATAGCTTCTCATATTGACCAACTTCATACAACTTCAACACATTAAAAATCTCAATATAGGCTTCCTGCATTGATCAACTTACACACACAAAAAAAAGTTGTAAGTCATGGATTTATCTATAGTAGCTCTTGAGTCACCCATAGTAGGTGCATATCATCCCCACTTTACAGGTTACGCTACCAAAACACTTCCACTCATTTTACCCTTTTTTCCTCATACTCTTTCACGGGACTTCAAACTCACTTAACGCAAGGTGAACACAACACTTCTTAAATAAACAAAATGGTCCAATGATGCAAAGCATGAAAGAGGTTTTTCTTCCTGAGCTTATTTATGTTATGATTACAATATTTTCCAATACACAAGCATTCTACCTCTTTATTTTTCCATACAAATCACATGTCAATCTCTCTACTGAGATGAAAATTTCATACAAACACTATCAAGCCTACTTCATTTGTTTTAAGCATATACCATCACAAATATGGAAAAATGCTGAAATAAAATAACATAAAAAACCTATTCATTTTAATCACACACCATCACAAATATGGAAAAATGCTGAAATAAAATAACATAACCAACCTATTCATTTTAAGCATACACCATCACAACTATGGAAAAATTCTAAAATGAAGCTAACAAACCAACTATGCATATACCATCACACATATGGGAAATTCTAGACTAACTCAAACATAAAAATAAAATTAACATAACATTAAATAATCATCTACATCAACATGATCATCACAATCATAATAAATGCATCTCAAAATCACAATAAATATACATCTTATACACACACACACACACACAATATATAAATTTACATCAATACATCATCACAATATCATCTCTCTCTCAAAATATACATCTCTCATCTTTGGCTCATAGGTCGGTGTGCATATAACATATATAAAAAAATAAGCTCTAGCACTCAGAGTCTTAGAGGCTCTCTATGTGATCATGAAGAAGTAGTATCATCACCACTCTCCACCCGTCTATGTTTGCATGAGCTAGAATTCATGGCACATGTCACTAATATCTCCTACTCTCTAAACTCAACATACCTCTAAATCTATGAGAACTCCCTGATGGCCCTCTCATAATAAACAATCTCATCAAGGGTAGTAGTATACCTCACTAGAGATATAGTCTATGGTGGTCCCATCACACCTACTAAAGGCTCATCATGTACTAGTCCCTATGGTGGAGGAGGAGGAGTTGCCTAACTTGCTACTCTCAAACTATCCCTTTATACTATCAATGTAGTAATTTGGCCCTGTAATACCCTGATCTAGCCTTATAATGCCTTGACCTAGCTCTATAATGTCACCACTTATCCTTGTAAAACTAATACCTATGCCTGAGCTATATCTCAAGCCTACACTATTGTATCTTGAACTTGCACTAATACATCATGTCTCTATATCATTGCATCCCATGCTTGTATAGCTGTATCTCTTCTCATCAACCCCTAAAAATCTAGTGGTGGCCTCCTAACCTCCATGACAAGATGCAAACCTAGCCACCAAGCCATATATGCTGATGTGCACCCTAGATCTACTACACTCAACCCTACTGGTAGCTCCTCATAATCCAACCCATCTATCTCTTATGGTAAGGGTAGGGGTGCCTCTATATCATCCCTCCTATATCAAGGGATAGTAGGTATTACATCCTATAGTAGGCAAAATTACCTCTTGACCCATGATATGGATACCATCTCCAGCTCATCAACTCAACTCCCTCTAACCCATAATGAGCTCTGTAATCCAACAAGCTTTTCTACCTATCCTCTAAACGAAAGCTATGTCAAGTAGGGTCTCTACATAATATCTATAGGGATTAATCCCTCTATCATGCACCTATAATAATCAATATCATGCACTATGTCATCTAGTCAAGTCTGGGCCATATCATCTCTCCACCATCTGAAACCAACCCTAAATTTGGCTAGAATCATGGTAGGTATCCCTAATGGTCATGTCACCAAGATATGCTCATATGCCCAATAGTGGAGTAAGTGCTTGACACACAAACTGTATCATTGTCACAGTCTCAACCCCCACAACTCTCTATATAATTATGCCAAAAACATTAGTCAACATGTAAATATAGTCCACTACTCAACCATCTATGCCAGAACACCTATCATTGTAATAAAAAATCTCCCACCATCTACATTTAGTAATGCATACACTATAATCCCTGTCATCATCAAGATGCTCAGTCGATGTTATTCCTCATCCATAATGTACAGTGGCTCATAGGTGAATCTTGTTGAGTGATAGGTCACCTCACTAACATGATCTTCAAATAATTCCACCATATGAATATCATGTTCCTCTCTCAAACATGATGAGAGCTCCTCACCCTGGAGTGGTAGTCATAAAAACTTGTATACATCCTCCTAGGTCACTGTCAACTCTCCAATCATCAGATGGAAGGTGTTAGTAGTGTGATCCCACCTCTTGATTAATGTTATCATCAAACTCACATCTCATGTGAATATAAAATATAATCACACTCCCCCTAAACATATGGCTACCATGTGCTCCCACTCATCTAGGGTGATATCCTACCTTATCCACATCATTAACATCGATAGATGATCTCGTAGCATCAACTCTAACCTCACCTACATCCATACACACATAACTCAAGTAACATACTTTTTAACATAACCTATAACCACCTTTTTTCCTTCTCTTTGGGAGAACTACATTGGTATGAGGCCCTTAATCAGGTTATGTAGGTAGCACTTAGTCAACACAAGATCTTTTAAGGTTAGCTCAGCCATATTCCCACCTAACAATCTAACCTACTCTGCCCTCTCTACCCTAGGCTTCACTATCTCTCTCTCCACCCTAAGCCCAACTACCTATCACAACTCTAGGCATCATGGCTTACATCCCTAATCTTTGACCCTATGACCTATCTTTTAAGCCCTAGGTCTCTTAACCTATTTCAACCTACCTTTTTTACCCATTTTCCTTAGCACACTTTTAATCATTCCTTAGATCTTTTTCCCTAGGCTCTATGAGAACTACATTGACTTGAGGCCCTCAACCAGGCTATGTAGGTAGTACTCAATCAACATAGGATCTTCTAAGGCTAGCTCAACCATTAGGATAGTTGACTACTTCAATTCGAGATCCAAATTATCCTTTTCTATTATTTTGGGTTTTTCACAATCACTGACGTCAGTTTTGTATGCTGACATTGGTACTTAGTGTCAATCAATGTCAATAAAAACTTATCAACATCAACATCATGTCATCTAACATCTATGGACACCACTGATGTCAGTGATTAGTATGGCCCTAGGGTCAAATGATCAATCCCCAAACCTTAACTTTTAATCACAAAAACCTACCCTAAATCCTTCCCAAATTAACCTAAACCTACCCCCATTTCCTACCCCCCTCAGCACCTTTTCTCTACCCACACTTTAAATTTATGCAAACTAACCAACTCAAATTTAAAATTAACTCATAGAGACTCTTACCTCATCTCTCTATCTCCTCTGAGTTGGAATAACTGGCTCTTGTAGTGGCACACCTCTCACTAGGTCCCCTCCTAACTCTACCATCTCAATAACACTCAAAGATATTTTTCTCTCTAATCAAATGTTGTAAATGAGTTTTATTGGGCCACCAACCCCATTTTTGTTAGGTTTGGTCACCTACTGACATTGACATACTTGACCTAATCCACCAATGTTAGCACTTTTTCCCACTGATATCAGTAACCTTTCCCAAAGCCACCAACATCAGTACTATTTACTACTGATATTAATGACATCACTAGCATCGACATGGAGATCACATACATCTCCCTCACCATAAAAACCAACTTGGAAATCACATATATCTCCCCAACCATGACACTCACCCTTGGAGATCACTTAAATCTCCACTCATGATGACTTTAACTAGAGATCACAAATATCTCCTCACCTATTAACCCTTTTATACTAACCTTGTATCTCTTATCTGGATCACTTATGCTATTCAGCTATAGTTGGCTATTATACACACACATATATATTAGGTGTTTTGGATGGCAAATAAGCTTGTCATATCACCTACAACCTTTTATGTTTCCAAAGGGCACTTCTTACCTCAAATACCTGGTACACATAGACCATTAGAGCTACAACTTTGATTATTTTAACCTTATCACCTATAACTTACAAGCTATGCTTTATTTATTTCTATCTAAGTCCTCCTCAACCTTACCTATTCTTGATTTTATCAATTATATCTCATATTAGTATATGCACAAGCAGTGATACCCAATTTTCCTCCACTCACCCACTTCACTTCTTATCAAACTGGTATCCAATTCTGGTTTCTCCATCGATTTCCATTTTGAGTGGGGATACCTCATCCAATACCTAGAGCATCTAACTCATGTTTTTGTCTTACAACTTATCAAAGAAAATTACAAGATAAAAAAGGGAAAATGTAAACACCAAAATCATGTCACACATGTGCATAACTCCCTATGTCAAAACCCCCCTTGAGCCCCTTTTCAATAATAATTAGCCTCTCTAACCCATGCTTTTACTCCTCACACATTTAATTAATTTAAAATATTTAATTAAGCTAATTAAAAACCCCTTATGCCACCTTACTTGGCCACCTCATCCTAAGACTAATTCTTACCTAATGAGTCACCTCAAGACTTAGTCTCTTTATCCTAACTACCCATGACTTATTCTCACCTCCAAAATAAATTCCTAACCAACTACATCCTTCTTAACCTTCTATTTATACCATTTTGTAATGGATACCACATTTTTCATGAGAAATAATAGAAAATAGGATAAAGATATTACTTTTACCTATTCTCATGCCATCAAAGTCGATCAACCCATGGCTGACATTGGTAGGATCACTAATATCAGTTATGTAATCTAAACTCCAAACTAATTTTTAGGTTAGTAGAAATTAAGAAAACTCATTCTTATTTGCCTACATGTTTTTACCATTCCACTTTCAACATCTTAGCTTACTATTATCTTGCATAAGTCTACCTAGATTAGGAACCAAGATATTGAGAACTAGTAGCACCTACTTGTTTTCTCTATTCAAGGCATTGATTTGGATTGCTTGATAAGAGCCATCCATCTAGCACTTATCATTTAACCACCACTACAGCTAAGTACATCTCTTATTCTATAAGTCTTTGAGAAATTACTTTGCAAATCTTTTACATCTACTATTTGTTACTTTACACAATCCTGATCGAACCCCTGTGAAGGAGTTTTAAAGCTTCCCTGCTTATTTCCCCTTGCACCAACACACTAAACCTTAGACCAAATCTATCTAAAAAATACTCTCTCACACACAACTCTCCCCTAACCTTCTAGACCTAACCATAACCATTTTTTAGACCCAAGAAATCCTTCTAAAAATTCTTAGGCAATTATTGCCCCTACTAACATTGGCAACCTAACTGATATCAGTCACATTTCCTCATCAACCTTGATAGCCTAACTGATATCAGTTACTTCCTCACCAACCTCAACAACCTAATTGACGTTAGCAACTATGGATTTCCCAACCCTTATAAGACCTACCCAAACAACTTCCAAAATACAAATTTAATATACCACTTGTACTCTATTACTTTTTGTTACACTTAAGTTATGAATAATGATTACATTATCTCTCTTTTACTCTCTCTTTTCCTCTATGTCTTAGTTATTTATTACTCTTTTATCTCTCAAAGGTGGACTATCATCTCTAAGGAATTTTGACACTTCTTGGAACAAACACGTAGCTTGGCATCCCACTCATATATATACTAATAAACACTTTATGGTAGTGTTTTCTTACTTGTAAGTAGTCCTCCCCAGCCAAAGAGGAGTGCTCACAATGTCTGGGTATGATGCACAAACCAATCTAGGTTCATTTTAATCACTTATCCCTATCCTTCTTCTCTATTTTTCTTTAGACTTGAAATAGACAAATTTTATCAAAACACCTTCCCCCATCTAAAAAACATTCACCAATAAAAGATGAAGCTCCACCTTATTTCACCACTAAACCATACACTAGTTCATATATTCTTTCTATCCAAACCCCCATAATGAACCCTTTAGAATCAACCTCCCAGCATCTATCATTGGGTGAGTATCACCTTCTAACCCTTGATGTTTTCCCTACTCCCTAAGAGTATGGTAAACTTGACCACTAACCTGGTTATAACCCCAATATCAAAACCATTATTCCTTTCAAATCCTCAACTTATCAAACTAATTTCATCTATAGGGGACTTGATAAACCCCTTGACACTTTTACCACCTCTTTTTCACCTCGACCATTCACCTCTAGCTTCTCCTATCTAGATAAACTAAACTTTCACTAAACATACCTTTATAGGTGTGTTTAGAAGGGATTTAGTCTAGGTCAATAAGAACACAGGCTGTATGAGTTACTTCCAATAAACTTAAAAACCTCATAAAAATCATGCCCTTAATTTCATGCCACCTAAACAATAAACCAACCCACTTCTCATTACCATCATTAATGATAAAATCCCATCCTCACCATCCACTCCACCATTGACAGCTAGGGATTCTAACATCATCCCCTATCTTTCTTTTCCATCAACATGATCAGCCTCAAACCCCTAACTTATCAAAATGATGGGAAACTATAACCATTCCTCTGACCCATCTTGAGATGATAGGAAATGACTCTCCTACCATTAATACCATTCAGTGTCAGGGTGATGATTCTATTCTAACCTATCTTGGTGCAAAAGATTCCCCTATTCACAAATCTCTTCCTCTTGATAATTTGACCATGTTAAATGAATCCATCATAAATATCAGCTTGGGCACTCTAGATAACCCATGAATTATCAAAATTGGCCAATCATTAAAATCTAAGGAACTTCGATACTTCCCTTCCTTCCTATAAGACTGCAACATAACATTTTCTTGGCCTTACAATGACATGTTGGGAATTAACCCCTCTATCACTACCCATAACATAGTCACCAACCATGATGACAAGCCTATTATTCAAAAAAATTAGTGAATGCACCCTCGCATATCCCTTCTCATCAAATAATAACTTTAATGTCTTATATTCATCAATTTTATTTAACCCATTGATTATTCCTAATGGGTCTTGAACATCATACTTATCACTAAATCCATAGGGGGACTTGATATTTGGTGGAGTTTCATGACCTTAACCTTTCTTTCCTAAAGGATGACTTTCCTCTACTAAGTATTGACCAAATAGTTGATATGAAAATTGGATATGAGATTTTATCTCTTATGGACAAATTCTTGGGTTAAAATTAGATCCTAATTGCCCTTAAAGATCAACACAAAACTGCCTTCATCACCCCATGGTGAACTTTCTACTATAGGGTCATGCCTTTTGGAATAAATAATTCTGGTAAAACCTACCAATGTTTCATGACCTTTTTCATAAAATCATTGAAGACTATGGCAATGACCTCTTTGGGAAATCCAAATGTTGTAAAGATTATTTGGGTGTCCTTAAGATTATCTTTGAGTGACTCATCCATTACCATGTTTGCCTTAACCCCAAGTAGTGTATCTTTAGGGTCTTGTTAGGAAAGCTCCTTAGATTTATTATCTCCTATTGGGTAATTGAAGTTGATCTAGCCAAAATCAAATCAATCCTTAACATGCCTCCTCCTACCCACCTCAAGAAACTCTATAGCTTGTAGGGGAAGCTCCAATCCATTCATCACTTTATCTCCCAGCTCTTAGACTGATGCCAACCCTTCCATCACCTTTTGAAGAATGATGTATCTTTTAAGTGGAATAATGACTATCAAAATGGCTTTGATTCACTTAAATATTACCTTTTATCTCTACCTATCCTCATTCCTCCCAAGGAAAATAAAACTTTTTACCTTTATATCTTTTCTACCAACCACTCCTTGGGGGAAATGTTGGCTCATCATGATGAATATCATAAAGATCCAATCATATACTACATTAGTTACATGCTTATAGAGTACAAGACTTGGTATATCAATACTAAGAAACTTTACCTATCCTTAGTCTTCATGGCCACCAAACTTTGCCACTAACTTCTCAACCACAAGACCTACATCATAATCAATATTGACTCACTGAAGTATATGCACTCCAAGCCATACCACAACTAGCATATGGCTAAGTAGATCATGATTTTCATTGAGTTTGACCTTGAGTTCCTTTAGTAGAGTTCAATTAAATCATAGTTCACTGATAACCAATTAGTTGATGCACCATTAGCAGATAATCAGCCTCCTCCTCTTAAGTTTCTAGATGAGTCCATCGCAACCCTCTCTCAGGTAGACTTTACCTATCAAGTGACCATGTTCTTTAATGGCTCAAAGTGTCACCATGGCATGAGATATAGGATCATTCTTATTCCCCTTCATGGTGAACCTCTTCCTTTATCCTTTAGGCTAGATTTTGAATGTACCAACAATATAGTCGAGTATGAAGCTTTAGTGATAGGCCTCCAGACTGTGTTAGCCTTGGGAGTCAAAATGATCAACATCTTTAGTGACTCCCAAATTATGGTCAATCAAATAAATAGTTCTTATTTATATAAAAATGATGTTTTTTAATAGTAAAAAAAATTAAATGATGTACTCTTATCATCATTTGATCACTATCGTATCGAAACCACTCTATAATCTACAAATAAGTTTGCCAATATGATGGCTTCCCTTACTTATTAGATCTCATCTACACCCTCTGACTCAAAGTTATATGTTGTTATCCACTAACTTACCCAACCCTCTTATGTCAAATTATATTCTCCCACCATATTCAATGTGGAGGAGACCCAACCTGACCTTTGGTATCCACAGACCTTTTACTATCTCAACCTTGCCATCATTCCTTCTGGTCTTTCTAGGAATGATTTAAGAGTATTTATCCATAGTACCTCATGTTATACCATACTATGGGGAATTATTTATAAATTCAGATTTTATGGTCTCTTCTTTTACTGTCTACATGGTCATGAAGCCTCTCATGCTATCAAGGAAACACATGATGAGATCTGTGGGGGACAATTTAGTGGCCTAACCATCACAAAATGTATCCTTTGGCTTGGCTATTACTGGCCTACCCTTAAACAAGATTATTTTGATTATGTAAAATAGTGTGTTAAATTTCAACAACATGCTAATTTACACCATACACTTATCCATAGTCTTCACGTATCCAAAGATTTATGGCCCTTCTCACAATGGGGTTTGGACCTTATTAGTGAAATTAACCCCAATTCTTCATAGTGACATCATTCTATCATCACTATGATTGATTACTTTACCAAATGGGTAGAGGTTATTCCTCTCATCTCAACTAAATATAAAAACATTATCAACTTTATCAAATATCACATCATCTATTGTTTCGGTGTCCCTCATGAAACTATCACTAACAATGGTAAATATTTAAAAAATAAACAGGTCCAAGGTCTTTGTGATGCATTCAATATCAATTTAAGTTTCTCACCACCTTATCATCCATAAGAGAATAGACAGACATAACCCTCTAAAAAAACTCTCAATAACATGCTAACTAAAATGGTTAATGCATCTGGTCAAGATTGGCATTTACATATCCCCTTCACCTTATGGGCATATCGTACTAACATTCAAAACCCTATAGGTGCTACCCCATTCTCTCTAGTTTTTGGAGCAGAGGTTGTCTTGCCTCTTAAATTACAAATTCCCTCTCTTCACATAACCCTATGAGATCCCATCTTTGAGAATGATTATCATCAAGAATGTTTAGCCCAACTTGAGCTACTTGAGGCACATTATTTAGCAGCACTCACTCATCTTCATTTCTATTAAGAATGCATAAAATGAACTTATAAAAAACACCTTAAAGTGAGAGAATTCAATATCATAGACTTCATCTTAAATGAAAATCAACATGTCACCAATATAGAGAAAAGTAAGTGAGGAAAATTTACTTTCAATTAGCTTGGACCTTATATCATAATGCACATGTATGGATCAAGAGCTTACCAATTATCCTCTCTTGAAACTAGAGCCAAAGCCCCTTAATACTTTGCATTTGTATCCTTTCTTTTATTACAATAGGATAAAACTCACCTTTTATCCAACTTGAGCTCATCCCTTGTTTTTAAACCACATATATCTCCTTATAGGAACAACTGGTTAAAACTGAATCATGTGATTATCTATCATAACCATAACCTAATATTGAAAAATGGGTACCATGAATATACCCATGACATGATTCTCATGATACTTTTTGTATAGAGGATTACAAAGAGATTTAGTCAATAATTAGTCAATAAATCATGAAAAATGCATTAAAGACAACAAAACTTAGCCTATTTATTCATGCAGAAATTACAAAAGATAACAATAAACAATTGAAAGAAAGCAACATTGATTACCTTACCAGGTGGATTCACCATACAAATGTAGCTCAAAATTAGGTTTTTCCTTAATCAAGAGTTTTTTTCTTCATCAACAATGGTGGTAGTTCCTCCCGTGTCTCAAGAATTTGTTCATAACCTGGGCTCAAAGTAGATGAAATATCCAATCTATCCTATCAAATGAAGCTTGCTAATGAAAAACAATGATCAATACAAAGGATTGTGGAGATAATTTATCATTATAAATTTGCATAAATCAAAGCTAAAAATGATGTTTATGGCCTCTCTATTTATAGATTTTTGAGATTGACTAGGATCAACCATGACCATCCATCTCAAGATTGAGATGTTTGGCCATGAATTAATCCAATTATATAATTAAATCCATAAATATCCCTCATATATATTTGTGATAGAAGAGCATTTAAGAGGCATGGAAGGTCTTAATGAGGCATGAGAGACCCATAATAATATATTTTATGCATTTATGGCTTATGGATGCCACCCCATATGATGATGTCATTAGGTCATGCAGTTAATAGAAATCAATTTACAAAAAAAAAATATTTAACAACTCTCATTGAAAATCCACTTAAGCTCTTGATTTGGATCAATTAGCCTTAAACAAAGTTAATTAACATTTGTGCAATTATTTGGAAATTGGCTCTCAATGAATCAAAATGGTTAGAAAGTCATATTACTGGGTCATAATTTAACTCGAGAATAGTTAGAAAGTGATGTTAGATGTGTTGGAACTATATTCCCATTTAAGATGCTACCAACATAAAATAACAAAGGTATGTGACGTGTACCAATGAATTAGAAGAAAAGAGTGATCTAGAGCACAAAAAGGCAAAATCGTCATTTTGACTCAAAATGAATTGATGAAAGTTAGGAATCACATAAAATGCATTGTCATATTTAGGGATACATTATCCTAAATCAGCACTTGTAAATGACAAGCTCAAATCATTTGGCACATTTTATGGATTTTGACCTAAAATATGCATTTGAGTGTAATTCAAGTAAGATTAACAATTTCAACACAAATGGTGTTAGGAATTAGATGTTTACATGTTGCCCCTATTTGAGAAGGCATAGTGATACATTCAGGTGAAGCAACATCTTTTCAAAGAAAAAATAAGAACATACCCATGATGACCCCTCAAGAGGATATATTAGGATAGAAGAGAAGGATGGACTATCCAAAAGAAAGAGAAAGTGAGAAATTAACCCATGGAATAGATCACATTCAGATGAGCTAATGCTTGCATCCATGATTACCATCAATGATCAAAATATAATTAGAGGTATAATAGACCCTAGTAGACAAAGGGAATGGGAAAGATACAATCCATAAATTTAAGGGACACACTTTAAATGTACCCAATTTAAGAGTACAAGTTGCATGCTTATGACATTGATCAATCTTGAGATAGGTTATATACTAAAATATTGCCAACATGGGCATTGGTGTGGAGAGTCATGAATTAGAGGTAAAGATAATGTGTTCTCCAAAGAGAAGATAATAATAAGTACTCTAGTAGAGAAAATGTGATTGTGATAAGATAGTTTCCCTCAGTAAGGCTAATTTTGATCATTAATAAAGAATAAATAATGGTTTGCCCATGTAGGGTTGATTTGATCCAGATGTTGTTCAAATTTTATGCTTCAATGTGAGTAATTGGCAAGCAAAAATATCTCAAGGATATAATCAAACAAATAAGTTAAAGTGAGCATGTGTAAAAATACATGTGATGGTGTAATGGCTTAGAAAGCCACATAAACCTAGCATATGACAATGCAAAAAGTGATGAAAGAGATGAAAACAATAATGGAGATGGTCAAGTTGACTCCAGATGTATAAGGCAAGGGGATGTTACCTATATAGTTCCATGGACTCATGTTCCAACATGAACTTCAGGCTAATGTAGTTCACCCAAGTTTAGGAGAGAATGGAATGAGGAATGATGAAAACTAACCAAGAATTGATTAGACTCAAAATGTATGTGAAGAGATGCATGTCTAAACATAGAGTCGAGTGCTAAAATGCATGATACCTAGATGCCTATTATCATATTATGAGCCTAGATTATATAAAGTGATCTTGAGAATTGTTCATCAGAGTGATGTTGATGTTAAGACTTTGAAACTTGAGCACAAAGTGCTTGCTATAGTAAAATAAATTGGGCATCATAAGTATAAATAACTTAGAATGTCATATTATTTCAATTACACTAAGTCAGTTCAAATGTGAATACCTGTAATTAAGGATAATGGTAAAATAATGACCAAAACTAGAGTTACAGCTATTTACATTTAAACAAATAATCAAAGACAAAGAAAAAGATAAACATAAATGAACCTAACTTGAAATTAATAAATAATCAATCAAGACTTAAGTAGGAACAAAAAAAATTTAAAAATAAAAGGCAAGAACATATTAACAACATGAGACCAAGATATAAATAATCAAGATCCATGTGGACCATCAAGACATTCTTGAACACAAAGGACAAAAGCAAAAGCAAATATAAAAATAAGACATTAGTAAAAATCAAATAAATAAAATGGTCTAATAATAACTTTATAACATATGATCAAGATATAAATAATCAAGATCCATGCAAATCACCAAGATGTTATGAAACATAAAAGAGATAAGCAAAAACATATAGGGAAACACAAGACCAAGATGAGATAAGAAGTAATAAAAGGAGAAGAAATAAAAGGAGAGGTGTGAAAGCACAACAAAACACTAATAAAACATAAATAAACACACACAAACAAAATCCAAGTAAGTGTGGTTTAAAGACAAATGTTTATGCATGTGTAGTAGAGGTATTACTTTCCACCACAACATAACTAAGAAAAATGACACAATAATTATTCCCTAATTAAAGAGGAAAAATGATAGAAGAAATGGGGGAAGAGAAGAAAAGGAAGGGGTTGGATGATCTAAATCAAGATGTATAAGATAAGTGGATGCTACGTACATAGTTCCATGGATGCATGCTCCAACATGAACTTTAGGCCAAATGTAGTTCTCCTAGGAAATGGGATAGAAGAAAAATTATGATCAGACCACCATGATTGATGTTATAAAATAAATGGAAGATATGAGAAACAAATGAGAATGATCTTGTAAAATATCAAGTTCATGAGACAAGATGAATTGGTGTTTCTTTGCTTTCAAAATGGCAAGAGCATAGCATGGTGAGATGGGAATGTACAAATGTACAGAAGTGTGAGACAATGTTTTTATTCTTTTATAGATCATGTTATGATGTTTTTGGAATTTTTAGGATAAAATATGCACAATGTGGGACATCTAGTCAAGGAGATGCACATCTAAGAGTAGAGGTTCTAATAAAAATAAATAAGCTCATTTTAATGACTCATGCTCACAAATTGATGAGAGTGAGGATCCTGATAAGATAAAAAATGTCTATAAAGAGAAGAAAATGCAATATAGAATAGTGTGCATCATGAAATAACTTTGAAGAATTATCTATGTTCACTTATCTATAATAGTGTGGCAAAGGTCCTAAATTGAGAATATGTTCTTATTCACTTGTCTGTAGAAAAAGCTATGAAATATTATCCTCATTGAACTGCTTTGGAGAACTGGTGTTGAAGATGGTCATAATGTTCATGAAACATAATCAAGATCATAATTGGTTGAGGGATAAAAAAATTTCAAGCTTAAAACATTCCCAAGACATAATAAATAATATGGTTTTTAAGGAGAATGATTCAGGATAAGATTAAATGTGTTTAGATTGCCAATGATTCCAAAGCTTTCACTGTCTAGAATCATGAACAGTGAACCAAGGTAGTATAAAATATGTTCAGGGTAGGATAAAATGATGGGATAAAATTACTTCAGCACAAGTTGCCCCCAAGTTAGGGGTCTTATAGATAATGGTTCAAAGTTGATCATGCATAGAACCTCTTAAGGTGTATGATGTTCATGGGCTCTATAAGTTCTTTACTGTTAGGTTTAGCTAGTCGATATGCCCCTAATCCATAGTTTACCGTGACAACATATGGTCCTAATGAATTAGGCTAAAACTTACCTTTATTTTTGCATTTAGCATTAATGTTATTCTAGTTATCTTTCAAAACCAGGTCACTAATATCAAACTCTATAGGGAGAATGCCCTTGT
Source organism: Torreya grandis (assembly GCA_037957365.1). Classification (NCBI taxonomy): domain Eukaryota; kingdom Viridiplantae; phylum Streptophyta; class Pinopsida; order Cupressales; family Taxaceae; genus Torreya; species Torreya grandis. The sequence continues at coordinate 1,326,920 of JARHVA010004109.1, forward strand.
AACTTCTCTACAATTTGTTCTGAGAGGCCTACAAGTTTTCTAGGGTAGCCAAATACTTGCCATCAATAAGTTCTAGTTCTTGCAGTCATGAGGATCTATAGTTTTCATCATCTTTAATGTGCTCTATTGATATACATAATGATGTTATTGTTGGAATAAAATTGTGCACCCTAGGATACTCTATCAAGGTCCTATAATTTGATGTAACATTGAATCATTTCTCAAGTTGTGGGGAACTTATAAGAGAGATGAATCTCTAGGATTGAAAGGGCTAGCTCATTAGATTCTTCTTTAAGATCCATATCACCTAATCTAAAGATTGTTCATGGAAAAGGGTTATAATTTTTGCTTGAAATGGAAACTACACTAAAGAGTTGATATACCAAAGCATATCCCATAGACTATCACACTACTACTAAGCAAAAAAGTTTTCCAAGACCAATTTTAGGCATTGAATGACTCTAATATAATTGCTTCAATATGAAGATAGGGTACATAGTAAAATCAATAAGATAACTAATCTAAGAGTATATTTCACACCATAGAGACAATTTATTTCTTGAATAAGAGTCTAGTACAATCAATACACTTCACATGACTTGTTAAAATTAGAACTATTGCGTAAACATGAAGGATAAAGGGAAGTAAGGATGATACTATCACTTGGATCCACTATTCATCACTCACACACTTAGATAAACTATTCATAACTCAAAATAAGACTTGTATTCAATTTTTAAAGATAAAATGTATGTCATACCAGTAGGGCTTCACCATACTAGCTGTGGTATCCTCATACAATATCTAAAAGGCTCACATTTATAGAACTTAGAAGAAGAGAGAGAAAAGAGAAGTTCAAGAAGCACAAGGACAAGTGTCCAAAGATGAAAATTAGTTAAAATACATGTGGATGAATATATGGGGTGATCAATGCAATTTTAGGAGCTACAAGTGTAATCTCCAATCATTCAAGACATGTAAAGTGGTTTAAAAACTTCTTTCTTTGCATAGAAAATTATCCCTCATGATTTGTCTTCCAAAACTACCCTATCATTGAAATTGATCAAGTCTGATGATGGGTCTGATTAGGATGGGTTACTAAAAATCCCTCACATTCATTAGATTAGCCTCTGATCATTCCTGTTATTCTATCCATGCATAATCAGATATGATAGTCCCAAAATGAGCTCTCTCTATGTACCTTTGACACTTGGCACCTAAAATCTTCCCAATTTTTTAATGTTTTTCGTGAAAAAGGAGGTATGACATGTTTCCAAGGTTTCCATATCATTATTTTCAATAAATTATCCTTAAAAGGCTTTCCAAATTGAGTTTCACTACTTTTCCCTAAGTGTTCACTATTTGCCCACTAGATTGGCTAAAATGAAAGAGATAGAAGATAGGCTTAGGAGTTTATATGGATGATAAAATATACATGATGACTTATAACAAGTCCTAAAATCTCCTCCAAATATGATTTTGCATCTTTAAAGTTTTCCATGCTTGTAAAACACATAAAAAGGTCAAAAAGAGTCATGTTCTAACCTATTTTGTATTGTTATGTACAAAAAAATTACATTAGAGGGGGCCTGATAGAGTCCTATGTATGTTCTCAAAGTTACATGGCCTTTCTATCCCCTCTAGATGCTTCATTTACCTTCTCTTCCTAATTAGGTCCTTGAGTAGGGTTTACTAGGATTTTGAGGTGATTTTGGGTCTTAACATTTGTTCATAAATAATATACATTATACCTCTAATAAAATACCAATAAGGGACTATTGAGGACCCTTTTAACTTTTTTTATCACCTCAGAGTCCCATGAAAAGTATCAAGGGAGTTCTAAGCTTCTCAATTTGGCTACCTAAGCCATTTTCATTCATTCTATGGTTCAAGTCAAAATATGGCTTCTTTGTAAGATTTCCTATCAAAAAAATGTGTAATAACCTCTAATAATTCCCTATTAACATGTTTCAATCCCTTTAATATCTCGCCAAGAGCTTAGAATGAAACTGACCCCTATTTTGAGGCTACATCTATACCTTGCCAATGAGCCTTCTTACACCTTTGATCTAAAGGACTATTATTTGAAATTAACATACAATTTAATAGCTTTAAAACATAATTTTAAATCCTATATTCATTATTAAAAACACTATAATGTTTTTCAAGGGTTGGAATTTGAAATGACCTTACATTGGGAGCTAAATTTACATGTTGGTTCATTAGGTCTACCTACAAACCTCCTTATCTAGACCAATTTATCTATCTTAAAACATTATATAAAGGTTTTATATATAATTATATTTTTTCTCTAGCTTCAACAACCTTAATTTGATCTCTCCTTGTCTTTTGGTCACCTACTCATCACTTTTCCTCAAAACTACTACTTTTGTGCATGGGAAAATTGCTCCTCCTCTTAGACAAAATAGAGAGTATTATCCCTCTTAATTAAATATTTTTTAAGGTATTATATGATTTATTATGTCACTATTACCCTTTATACCAATTTTTATACCTTAACTCGTCCATTTCCCCTTCTAACTCTCAAATAAATTGAAGTAGACTTTTGAGGAGGTGATTGTTAGGGTAAGCAGGGTATGAGACTATGTTTTGGAGGTTATTAATCACAAATAAAGGTTATAAAAGTGTTTTAAAATAATTTTATGTTATCTTGATATCACTCTTCACTTTTTATAATTCATAATCCATCAACATAGTCTCATTTGGTACTAAGAAACCATACTTCCAACCTACTGCCTATATGTCGAACATGATTGTGTTTCCCTTAAGAGACACCCCTATTTATGCTTGTAGGTGGTTATAGGTGTGTAAATAGGTATTAAATAATGTTTTTAAACCTTCTTTAATCCTTATAATATATTATTCCTTGATTTCACCCCTTCCCTAACTTGAAAGTACTTAGAACCTCTTCAATCCCTGTCTCAGTCCATTTCTTATCTCAGTCCGTACAGGATTGTAGGTGGTTATAGGCCATTTAGAATTTGCTTAAGGTGTGGTAGGATCAAATGATATTGTCTTTTTACTCACCTAATGTTTTTATTTCACTTATAAACCCTTAATCCAATGTCAACCCTATGCTTAAGTCCTTGATTAGGACACCCCTGCCTTGATTCTGCTTGTGTATGTTTTGACCCATGTAGGTGTATTCTTGGCAAGAGTTAGGCCTTGTATATGTTGCATAGTAATTACTCATGATTTCCAAGATCATGATTATGTGTTTTATATCCATTTTTTTACTTTATAATACATTATATCTCCACTTAAGCCCTCTTTCTCATCTTATTGTTTGTCTCAGTTGTAGGTGGCACTTCTCAGCCCTGTAAATGCATGTGTGGAGTCCCTATCCCTTTGATTTTGATGTGATAAAACCTATTGGATTCCATTTAAGATCACATAATCTTGATTTTAATCATCATTCCTACCTTGAAAGCTTCAAATCACCATATAAATGTCAAATTGGATCATTGTCTAATATGTTGGTTGTAGGTGTTTATTTTAGGCATGTGTACAGATAGGGAGTAAGCTTAGGGAGGTCTCAAAACATCCATTTACTCTCCTTATGATCTCTTGGTCTATAAGTGACACTTTATCCACTTATAATTATTTTAACTTGGTGAAACAATATAAAACCATCAAAATGAAGTCCAAGGTCACCCTTTTATCAATGTCCTGTAGATCTCACTATTGGTATTTAGTGGTTTTTTGGCCATTTTCCAGGTGTTCAAACTTCAACATCCACTAATCTCTTTGACCCCATTCTTGGTATATTTATTATCCTACATGAGGGATAAAATATCAAGCTATTAAGAGCATTTAAAGGTCCTTGAAATAATGAAATATGATAATCCTAAAATACTTCTAGCCCTTTATTTAATGTTTTTTGGACAAATAGGCCTAAAACTATAGTCAACATTCTTGGAGTGACCTTCATTCATATTATACCTTATGAGCCTATCCTAGATTATTCCATCATTCAAGGTTTACAATTTAAGTCCTACATCACTTCCACACTCAAATAACTATTTCAAACCCCTATTTAGACCACCTATGGGTGGGGTTCTGATATACCACAGTGAACTTATGATATGGGCAAGTTAAAACTTCTCATAAAGTGAACTTTGTGCCTTTCCCTTTAGAATATCACTGAACTTTTAAAAATTCTAAGAAATTTTAACATATACCTACTTTTCCCTACATCACCATGATCTCAACAGGGTCTTATGGATGAAGGTTCTAGTTGTGTGCAAGTAAGGAAGATGAAGTTGAGCTATGACATGGTTTCACAGTTCCAAATGAGTTATAACCTATCCAAATAACCTCCAAATCATCCTCACATTATAAGGATATGAAAAAAGTTTAATACTTCCTTTTCAATATGAATTCCACTTCTCAAAGCATCTGAGGCAATTGTAAGTGCAACATGGACTAGTCTACAAGCAAACACAAGCCTAGAAGAGGCTCCTTAGGAACTTGAGCTTTCCAAAACCAATAAAAACATTAAAATGTCTTATAATGCATGGATAAACACCTATAACAAACAAAACCTTCAAACCAAATCAATAAAAATTGAAACAAGTGCAAACAATAACCCCCTCATGGTTGTAAGCATATAAAAATCTACCTGGAGTGTTAACAACTGTTCATAAAGGAGGACTCACCAATATTATAAACCTTTATATGAAATTTAATTTCACTTATATTAATATCCACCCCCAATAACATTCTCTCCAACTCCACCTATACAGTCCACACCAAGTGTTTGAATGTAACCCCTTTTTGCTTGCTAAGATAAGAAGGAAGGAAAAGAAGTTGTGGATGGAATTTTTGATGAACTCTCTACACTCCAATCATGTAAAAAGGTTTGGGGAGGTGAATAAACACTCCACCAACATTTTTAGCTACAAGTGAACCCAAGAAGTCTATACAATTGCCTAAAGGGGCCTAAAATCAAGGAAAATTCCCTCTTTATACACATAACTACTTCTTGGCTAAAATTTGACTACTCCTATCATGATCCTAACCTCTTCCACATTGAAACTCACATTTTTGATAAAATTTATCCATTTAAAGTTTGTACAAGTCATTAAATGGGCTAAAATGTGACCAAAAGGCCTCTTTTTGCATATGAGGCATAGCACATGATAAATTCATGACTTGAAAATAGTTTAAAACAAGTCAAAGACCCTATTACGATATATCCAACATATTATTATCCTTTGTCTAAGTCTGACCAAGGTTGACTAACTTTAACTTTGGTTGACTAGGCTATTTCAAGAGAGATGAGCTTAAACAAGGACTAGGGGAAGGATAAGAAAGATGTATAGGATAATAAGAGGCCCCATAGGATACATGAATTGTTCTTTAAAAGTTAAAAATAGTAGGGGTTGATCAAATCTTACTATAATTTAGGTATGGTCAATAAGTATCTCAATCTTGATTGGGATAATAATTTTAGTGATAAAAATAAGGGAGTATGGAGTGGCTCCATTTAGGGTTCAATGATTGGTTCTATAAGCCCAAAGTTAGGAAAGAGTTATAAGTGTCAAATATAACCAGCATCATTGACAATATAATTTATGATGGATACAATGGTTTTATTCAATGCCTCAGTTTGTTCATTATTTTGTGGGTTATATGGAGTTGATTTCTTATGCTTGATCTTGAATTTCACATAAAGAGATTTCACATCTTGGTTCATAAAGGATTTGGCATTATCAAATATAATATAGGCTAGGATGCCATATCAATAGATTATATGGTAATGAATGAATTTGGCTATCTACTTCTTAATAATATAAGTGAGAGGAATGGCCTCAATCTACTTTGTAAAGTACTCAATTGTAGTCAAAATGTGCTTATGGCCATCTAAAGATGTTGGATTAATTTTATTGATGAGATCAAGACCCCACATTGAGAATGGCCATGGTGTTGTGATCAGCTTTATTGGTAAATAAGGTGCATGTATCAAGTTTCCATGTTACTAACAAATAACACACTTCTTCACATAATTTCAAGCATTGGTCTCCATTTTGGGCCAATAATAGCCTATTTTGAGGAGCTTCTTTGCTAGGACTACATCATTGGTGTGGGCCCCACACATTCCTTCATGAAACTCCTTTAGTGCCAGATTAGATTCTTATAAAGATAAATAATGAAGAATCATTCCATTATAGCCTTTATGATAAAGTAGGTTTCCAACGAGAGTATAGCATGTTAAGTGATGAAGGAATAGTTTTTGTTGGTTGTTAGAAAGGTTTCTAGGGAAGACATGACTATGGAAATAGTTATAACAATCTTGTTACCATGGTAGCTCAAGTGGGGGATTAGGACCATAAATGGTGCATACCCTCTCTAAATCTATTATAATATATGCAAGTTGAAGAAAATTTTTAATCAAGAACTAATACTCTTTAACAGTACCATCCATTTAAACCATGGAACTAATCATCACCATTGCGTTAGTAGATCTATTGTTTACACTAAGAACTTGTTCAAACTATAGAGATTTAAAATGTGTTTTGAGGTTATCAATGATTTGATTGTAATAAATAAGCTTGTCATATCTTGTTTGATACTAATCACTGGTCTGATTGATGATTAACTATGAATCTCCATAGACCTTTAAGCTTTTAATATCCCACTGTATAATAAGGCAAAGCCCTGTAATCAATGCCTCATACTCAGCCATATTGTTTGTACAATGAAATTATATATAAAATGATTTGGGAATAAAATCCACCTATGGTGTGATCAACAATATGTTGGCTCCAGATCCACAGGATGTGAAGGATCCATAAAAATAAAGTGTCCACTCTTTAGGTTCTTGTGGTGCTTGTTCTATCATCATGATAGAATCATTTGGAAAGTCAAACTTGAGAGGTTGAGTATCCTCGATAGGATATTTTTCAAGTTAGTTATAAATTAATTTCCCTTTGATTCTATTACTCAATTTCAAACTCACTTAGGAGCATAACCCATTTATACATGCATCCTTTAATAATTGCTTTAGACAAGAGTAACTTGAGGGGGTCCACCTTGGCAATGACAATAGTTTTTTTATTTAGCATATAATGTCATAATTTTTAAGTAGAGAACACCATAGCTAAATATACCTTCTCAATAGGTGTATAATTAAGTTCATAAACTTGGATGCACCCTATAAAAAGAGGTTTTATAGGCCTCTAATCTAAGTGGCAAAATTGGGACATCTCACTTGCTTTGGGTGAGCAAACTTGTGAGATGAACCTCTAGATAACGGCTAGCTCCCTTTGATGTATCATTCAATCACATATCCCTAATACTAACACTTTGTGGTGTTGAAAATATTTCATAATAGCATGAAATTAAGTCTAATATATGGAGGTGATACACTAAATGTTTTTCTCTACTCATTCCTTCTATATGCACTTGGAATCAAGAACAAGTTACATATACACTTCACTCAATCAACTCTCTCTCTCACATCAATGTTTCAACATGAGGTCTTGGAGATGACATAGGATAGGAGGAACTAAACAATAAGAATTCTATTATAATATATTTAGTAGCCTACTCACTTGCACCAGTAACCTCACTTGATACTTCTTGTTGACCTACAAGAAAGATATCATAACACACTAGGTACTAATAGGAGTAACATGTGAAAGGAAAATAAACATCACACTTGCACAAGACCAAACACTATCATGTACAATTAGTGAATTATTTGAATGAGGTAAAATTAATTGTATTTATTTATTCAAGGCATAAATTTTTTAGGGCTTCACCATATCTAGCAGAGAGATTTCAAATAATGGCCAAGAAGGCCCAATTTATAGAACTTGGAAGAAGAGAGAGAGAGAACAGAAGTTGAAAAGGCACAAAGACATGTGTCACAAAGTGAAGATAAGTTACACGTGCATAATATTTAATGATTTGGTTATCTATTCCATGTAATAGGTGTATACTTGTCTAAAAATAGTCATAAAGATAGTGAAAAGTGGCACAAAACTACCATTTTGTCATAAGAAACTACCCACCTGAGTTGCCTTCCAAAACTTCCCCTATCCCTACATATGGTTAGGTATTATGATTTTTATAATAAATATGGGTTACAAAAAATTCCCCACATGCATTGGATAGATCCCTAGCCATCCTTATTGTTATGGACAGGCAAAATCATCACTAGTAGTTTCAAAAGGGCTCTTTTCCATGCACCTTCTCCACTTGGCATTCAAAACTCCCCAATTTTAAAAACTAATCCATTAAAAAGAGGTAATTACACTTTTAAAAGGATCTCATACCATTATTTTTAATTAAAAACCTTTAAAATGTCTCCCTAATTGCTTTTCACCACTTTCCTAAGTGTTCACTAGTCTGGCTCACTAGACTGGCTAAAAGTGAGGGCCTGGTTGGGGCACTGAGAGATTGATTTATGAAATTAGGTGAATTTTTATAGTTATATAAATTTTAAATATTCCTTTCAAAGTTTGTCTCATCTCCTAACTCCTTATGTATATTACACACCACTCAAAATGGCCAAAACAAGACTTATTTTCCTTTAATCTATATAATTTTGTACAACAAAAACATGTGTGGGATCCTATAAGAGTTATATATAACTTATAGGTGGTTTCTTGTCCATTCCCTATACTTTATATGCTCAAATAGCCTCTTTTTCCCAATTGGGTACCTATAAGGGTTTTTCAAGGGTTTTGAGTGACTTGGACTCGTAACCTTTGTTCATAAAGGTCTGACATTGAAACCTTAGAAAAATTCCATTTGTGACCTCTTAACAGCCCCATATAACTTATCTAAATGTCTTATAGTCCCATTTAAATGATTATGAAATATGTGAGCAATTCAAGTTGGTCATTCAAGCCATTCCTTGCCTCTTATGAGGGTTTGAGCACCTTTTAGGCCTAAAATGACTTCTATGGGAGTTCCTCTACCAACCAAAAGTTTTATCACCTCTTTAAATATACTATTAACCTCCTCAAACTTTTGGGATATCTCATTGAGAACTAGAAACAATAATGGTTACTCTTTAGGATTAGGCCTAGACCTTGTGCAAGGAGTCTGCCTGTAACCTTGTGTTCAAAAACCACTCTTTCTTGATGATTTCTTGCCTTGGATAGCTTAAAAAACTCAAATATTCTTGGAAACACATGGAACAATACATTATAGTACTTCTTAAAAGCTATAACTAATAATGACCCTTTATTTGGCATTAGACCCATTGCTTGCACAACTGGCTACACTTGAAAACTAGTAGCTCCAAACATCTTGTATGGTTTTGAACTATAAAATAAATTTTTAATAATTTTAATAGATGTGATTTAATTCACAAAACCTTCTTGGAAACCTTCCTTCACTTTTGGTGTGTGGTTTTGCTCATTTTTCCCAATTCTACAAGGTCTATGCAAGGGAAAAGTGACCTCTATCTGAGACAAAATAGGGGACACTTCCCTTTTTCACCTCAAAAAAAATATATGGTATATGATACCCTAGGTCATGAGGATGACCTCCACCAAGTTTTAGCTTCTGATTCTTAGAGATGACCCTCTAACTGATCCAAAACTCAAGACTAAGTTTTTTGAGAAATTACCTACAGGGTTAGAGGGAGAAGGACTGTGCTTTTATGATTTCTTGCCTCCAAAGGATATAACACATTAATAGAAAGATTTTTTAAAGTTAAAATTAAATTTTATCACATTTAAAACACATTAAAATCTAAAAATGGATCTATAACATACTTCCCTTGGACCTTGAGACACCTCTACCCCCTTAAAACCCCACTAACTGAGACAAACCAAGACTGCCCTTATTTTGTTAGATTTTAGAAAGATAGAGGATTTATCCATGATTCATATGGGTTTTTCATGTCTCTATTATATAATATCATGCTCATTTCACCTTCTTTGTCACTTTAAGGATTCAAGACCTAGTTCAACTTCAAATTCCAAGCTTATTATCCATAACCTTGACTTGATTGTGTTTTGTATGGATTTAATGGCCTATAGGTGTCTTCTTGGGTCAAGATGGAATTTTTCATGATTTATTTTATGACATGGAGGTATTTTTTTGTCTTAAAAACAAAAATTTCATTATCCCCTTCATGATCAATCTCATCTCTCAAACTTTTGACTTTTCTACCTATAGATGATTGTCACAGTCATGTGTGTGCATTTTGGTGAGATGTTCAAGCTTTAAAAGGTATAAAACATTTTGATTTATCCTCCTAAACTCATATTCCCATGATTTCACCTAATTTTCATACCCAAATTTAACTCCAAAGGCCTCACTTTAACCTTTATTGAGACCAACCCCTAATACCAAGTTATAGGTGCATATTATAGGCCTGTAGGTTAGTCAAGAGTCATTTGGAGCATGATTAGTAGTGTATGGAGATTATTGAGATTGAATTTAACTATATATAATTCATACTAGGACTTATTTACTTACTAATAACTTTCAAAACTAATTTCTTATGCCATAATTGAAACATTGCCTATACTGCCTCTCTACCCTATATACGGACAGGGAATAGGCCTAGAAGGTCCTTTGACATAGTTATCCTTTCTCTCATGGAATGAGTGCCTATAGTTTCTTTTTATAACCATTTTAATTAATTACCCTTATAATAAATTTCTATAACTTCCTCTTATGGTGAAATTATCAACCCTTCCTTGGAAATCTTGTAGAAATTACTGCCTCTTTTCAGTGCTTTTTAGCCATTTTGGGAGGCTTCAAACATATATGAATCTTGTCCTTTCAAGCTCAAAATTGGCATGATGGTTTCTCATTGATGGGAATAAAAGTTGAGAATAAGAATATTTATCAAAACCAAATACAAATTTTCCTTATGGAAATCATAAATACCCTTAGGAGCTCTGTTTAGCCATTTTAGGGAATGTGGGACCAAATACAATCAAGTTATTGTTTTGAAGGAAAATCTCTATTTGGCATAGCATCCTAACCTCATAGAATGAAAACTATGAATCTTTGAGGAATTTTAGGATCTAAATATTAAATCCACTACGTATTTCACCCTTTTCACATATGTACAAACCTCTTTGAATTCAATCATAAGATGACTATGAGCAGACTAGACAGTGAACAAGGAGAATAGGCAATTTGGCTTTGGAAGAGTATGCTAATTTGATCCTTCACAAGGGAACACAATGAAATAAATTTTAAAACATGATTATAAATACATTTAAACCTCTATGGATCTCCTTTCCATGTTATGAAACTCAAACTACACACCCATAACTGCAAACTTGGAAAACAAGCTCATTTTGGAATCTCCTTTAAGTGTCATTAAAATAGAAGTTTTGTATGGTTTAAATTACATTTATATGACCTAATTCACACCTAAAAACACCTCATAAAACTCACACATCTCCCTAAAACTTCTAAAAGTTAAAAATATATGCATAACAGTACCCCTCTTAGATGCAATTCTATAAAAAGTTGTTTAAATTGTTAGCAATGGTTCATAAAGTATGAGAAAATAAAACACAAATTAATAATATAAAAATTAATTACACTCATATTAAAATCCACCTATATGATCACTCCTCCCAAATCTACATGTACCTTCCATACCAAGTGCTTGAAGTTGACCTTCATTTTCATGCCAAGAGGAAGATGAAGAAAAATGAGTTGTAGGTGCATATTTTTGCATTATCCTTGAAATTAAAGCATTTAAATGGGTTTTTTGAGGTGAATAGGCACCCCATCCACATTTTTATCTGAATATATGATCATGGGGGTTTTATAAGTGCCCAAAAGCCCCTAAAAACAAGGAAAAACTCCCATTTTATGATTATAACTAACCTATAGATGTCATATAACTGATCCTGACCTTATTTTGACCTCTCCCACATTTAAACTAATCTTGGTGACAATTTTTTCCTTTTAGAAGTCTGTACAAGTCCATTAATGAGCTAGAAAGTGGCCAAAAGACCCCTTTTGCACATGAAACTTAGGAAATAAACAATTCATGACTTGTAAACACATTGAAACATTATAAAGACCATTATAATACAAATTTACACAAAATGTAATTTTGACCAATTTTGGCTAAGGTTTGACATGGTTGACCATGGTTGAGTAGGCCAATTCAAGAGGAATGAACTTCAACCAAGACTAGGACATGGCTAAACAAGATATATAGGACAATATGAAACCCCATAGGATGAATGTAAATCTTATTAAAAAGTTTAAAATGATAGGTTTTGAACTCTTTTTAATATAAATCCAATTTGGTCAACACCATGATCATCATGTTCAGATAAAATTGCCCCCAATGCATGTTCTATGGCTGATATATAAAGAAGCAATGGCTTTCCCTATGTTGGAAGTCTTAAGACTAGTGGATTGGCCAAGTATGTATTAATATTTTCAAATTCTATTTGACAATCTTCATCCCATTGAAATGTTACCCATTTCTTTAAAACATGAGTAAATGGGTGGCACTTATCTGCCAATTGAGCAATGAACCTGCATATAGACTAGATCTTTCCTTATAGGCTTCATAGTTTAAGATTGTTTTGTGGAGGCATTTCCACAATAGTGTTGAATTTTTCAAGGTCAAATTTGATCCCTCATTATGATACAATGAACCCCAACAATTTCCTTGATGTGACTCTAAAGACACATTTCTTAGGATTCAAGTAGACCTTATATTCATAAAGCCTCTCAAAGATTCTTTCTAGAACATTAGGATTTCTGAATCTTGTTTGTGATTTTGCTAGTATATCATCAACATAGTCCTCTATAATGTCATGAAAGATGACAGTCATTTCAAATTGATATGTTGCTCTATCATTTTTCAAGCTAAATGGCATGACTTGGTAACAGAATGTCCCCCATGGAGTGGTGAATGTAGTCTTGTGTTAGTCTACAGGGGCTATCTTGATCTAATTATAACCAAAAAATCTATCCATTAAGGACAGCATCTTATACCCAATAGTTGATGTAATGATCATGTCGATGTTAAGCATAGAAAAATCATCTTTGGGGCATGCTTTGTTGATATCTTAGAAATTAGTACAAAAACATATACTCAAGGTATTTTTACTTATTGAGACTATGTTGGAAACCCATTCAGATTAATCTAGTGGTCTAATAAAATTGGCTCCTAACAACTTTTCTAGTTTAGCCTTAACCAATAGGGTGATATATGGATACATCTTTCTCATTTTCTACTTAACTAGTTTGGCATTAGGACAGACTACAAGTTGATGCACAACCAAATCAGGGTCCAAGCCTGGCATGTTAGAGTAGGCCCATGTAAGTATGTATATATAATGCTTAAGAAAGGATATAATTTATTCACATTTTTCTTCAGTAAGGGAAGCTCCAAGATAAACAATTTTGGGATCCTCATAAGTTCCCAAGTTCACTTCTATCATGTTTTCTATAAGGAGTGTGGATCCATCTTCTAGAATTATAGGTAAGGTATGATCATAATTATCTTCTTCTACCACATCTTCTTGTTGTTCCTCCTAAAGATCTAGATAGTGTGAAGAATCAAAATCTGCCATCTCAAGTAAAAGCCAAGTAGCAAAAACCTCTATAAAATCAAAAGCAAGATGCTCAAACATTTGATTTTGTTTAGAAGAGATGCTTGTACTGGATATGTAACTTGGGCTAGATGGACCTTTTATGTACTGAGGGGATGAGAAAACTTTCCCACGTAGGAGCACCTAAAATAGGTTTTCACTCAAAGGCTTGTCTTTTTCTTTACTTTTTCCTTAATCAATGAGCACCTCAACAAGGTTTTCACCTAAAGATCTCAATGTTTGTTCTTTATTATGACCATAAAATTTTGCTTTCTCTCCAAAGTAGGTAGAAAGATCTAATGAAAAATAAAATCCCTATTTGTGATCACTAATGGGCAATCCATCTCTTAGGCCCATGTATTATTTAATTGATTCTTCATTTTGAAACTCATTGAGGCATATGACTAAATTTTGTTGGTCCCAATCTATGAGTTTAAGATGGTAAAGACATAGGGAACAATGAGGGTTTGCTTCAAGATAGAAATATCTAATGGTAAAGATATAATGTCCTACTTTAGGAAGGGAAGCACCACTAGGATGGGTTCTTGCTTCAGGATGGGAAGCTCCAATAGGCATTTTAGTTAATATGGCATTTGAATCAAATAGATCTGAGTCAGCAAGCTCATCGAAAGGCTATAATTGGATGTTATTTTCTACTAGGAGTCTTGTCATTAGTCACTTCAGAAGAGTCACTATCAAAAGTCATGAGGTCACCCTCTGGTGGTTTAAATCTAAGGCCATGAATCTAATTGAAAACTCTAGTTGATAAGGGTTCTAAGATTCCTTGAGCTTGTGGGCCAAGGCCTTTCCCTATATAGTCAAGATGATTCATTATCCAGTTAGGGATAGGATACTTTAGATTCTAAAAATAATCAGTATGGCCTTTAGAATATAACCAATCTCCCTTGATAAAAGCCTCTTGATCTTTCTTTGGCATGATTGTAGGAATAAAAACCACAAGTGGTTTTTATTGTTTCTTATTTGGCTTCCAAATTTGGCTGGATCCATTAGGAATCTTGGATGGTTTAGGATATTCAAATTATTTAGGGGATTTAGGAAATTTTTCAATATGGAGGATGTACTTAAGATGGTATGTGGAAATACTCACATCTTTAATAACAACCTATCTTGAAATAGCTGCAAGAAATGGATCAATCGAAGTAGAAGCTAGATCACTAGGGTTGATATAATTAGATGGAGATGGATGGGAAATGATGGATTTGTTCTTCTTTGAAATGAATTCAAAACCTAGGCAATAGTTATAATTATAAAACTCAACTTCAAGATGTTTGTATTATTGATATGATTGTTAATCAGTAAGAATAGTAACCTCGAACCCATCATGGGGAAACTTAAGGCACTAGTGAAGTGTGGATGGTATTGCTTGTATTTCATGGATCTAGGGATGACCAAGAAGTATGTTATAATGAAGTTAAATATCCATAATATGGAATAATGTGGGATGATAAATAGCCTAACCATGACTAGCAACCAAATTATACCAAAAGACTCCCTTTGAGCATTGTCATAAGCCTTGATTGTAATAGTTTCTGGCTAAATGTCTTTATCCATGTATCCCAATCATCATACTAATTTAAGAGATAAAATTTTCAGCCCTACACCATTATCTATAACAACTCACTTGATATTATGATCTTTAATGATTATCTTAATGTATAGTGGGTTATTATGGTTTGGGCTAAAAGTGGACATTTCTTTTTGGTCAAATGTGATTTTCCAAAATGAAGACAAATGTCCAACTAGGTTATGGAACTATTTAGGGTTAATATCATTAGGCACAGTTGATTATTTCCAAAAAAAATCATAAAAGTTCTATGGACATCAAATGTCTACAAGAGTTTTAATATGAAAATTTGTGCAGGGGTTTTGTTTAATTAGTTTACTAAACTATAAGGCTTTTTGATTATGGATTGATCTAGTTTAGTCTTTGTTGGCATAGTATTTAGCTTTGGAACTATCAACATAATTTTCTTATTAGGTTTCATGGAATAAGTGGGTGAAGGGCCCTGGATGGTGACTCATAGGCATCTAGTTGTGAATACACAACCTAGAGGTGGCAAGGAATCATTATAATTAGAAGAGGAAGACAAAGGGCCTTGGATGGTGACTTATAAGTGTCTAGTTGCATTACTACAATTTTGAGTCAAAAAGGAGATTTTACAATTAGAAGAAGGGTACTATTATTCAAGACTATTAACTCATGTACACCAAGTCACAACATGATTATGCAGACTCAATGTGGTATTACTAGGGTAAGAGGGTGTTGACCCTATAATTATGGGTCATGTGATATGAGGAAAATGAGATTGTTCATGTGGTTTCATAGTAACAGTGGCAATGTGGGTAGTATAAACATGTCCCAAAGTATTAGTATAGTCATATGGCCTATTTTTATAAACCGCATTGTTAGTATGGGAATTATGATCTCGATTATGCTCATTACAATTATGACCCTAATTTTGGTTCTAATTATACCTTTGTCTTTGATTCTAACCTTAGTTTTGATTATTTTTTGGTGGTGGTATATTATGTCAAGGAAAGGGCGCCTTGTAGATTCCCATATCCTAATTTGTGTCTTGACCAGGGGCCAACTTGATCTCTAATTCACCACTTTTAATAAAGTCTTCAATAATGTGTCGTAATTAGATGACATGATATGCACCATGACAAACAACATGATAGAAGTTGCACCATCATTGTCTTTGTACCAATCTAGTTTTGGTTGATCTTGAGGAAATGGCCTTGGTAATGGCTATACAATCAAATTATCAGTGATGAACTTTTGTAACATTATTTCAATTGGTGCTCCTAACTTACTAAAGACTCTAAAATTGTTATGAAATGTCCTTTTTGGAGGTTGTCTCTACAAAGTAGTTGGTAGATTTGGGGGAATTAATTGTACATTTGGGGGAGGCATAACCTTCATCATTTGTATATGCCTTGTTTCAGTCACCCCATTTCCAACCATGTTCTTATTTTTGTTAGAGCCCTTAGTCTTATCTTACACAACTATTTGAATTGGTGATTGAGTCTGATTAGATGTTTGACCCTACGTGAATATCTTGACAAGGCCTTTAGCAATAAGAGCCTTCTCAATCTTCATTCCTTTTTCAATAATTTCTTCAAATGTGTTAGCACAAGCTAACCATAGATTATATGTGACTTCAAAATTCAACTTTTATGCAAATATATCAGCCAACTATTTGTCTAGAAAGTTATGTTGAAAGTGACCTACCAATGCTCTCCACCTTTGCAGATATGTGACAAAAATTTCACCATCATGTTATTTTAATTTGCACAATTCAATAATTGTCAATTCATGTTCTATGTTATATGAGAAATGGTTAATGAACTTCTCTGATAAGTCATTCCAATCCACAACTGATCCCTTGGGTAGTTTAAGTAGCCAATATAAAGCTTGTCCCACTAAACTTCATGGAAATAGTTAAAGTAAGTACTCACTACTATAAGAAACCTCTTGACATAAGACAAAGAATGCATGTATGTTCTCACATGGATCTCCCTTTCCTTTATACTTTTCAATTTGGGTGCCTCAAAATGAGGTGGAAAAGGGTTTTTGAGAATAGATAAATCAAATGGATATGGACATATTTCATCAAATTTGTACTTTTTAACTCAATTATTCATCTCCAATCTCTAAACAATTTCCTTCATAGAATTCCATTCTTGCATGTTTGGTGCATTTGGAGATTGGATAAGATGTTGTTGGGGTGGAATGTACCCCTGGTTTTATTGTTGTTGAGGTGGTATGTGCCCCTGATTTTATTGTTGTTGGGGTGGAATGTGCCCCTAGTTTTATTGTTGTTGGGGTGGAATGTGCCCCTGGTTTTGTTGCTATTGGAGTGGAATATGCCCCTAATTTTGTGTGGATCTATATGGAATGTATACCTTTCAATCCATGCCTTGGTTTTGATTCATTTCTTGAGTCAATAAAATAGGCCATAAATTATTGGATTATAAAACATTCCCTAAATACAACTATTTAATACTTTGTTGATTTTGGGAAGTTTTGTGTTTGTTTACCAATTTTTGTGTTGATTGGAATGAATTGGCCAAATTATCTTGAGGGATTTCCTCATTTCAAACTGAATGTTTGGGTCTTTGATTTTGTAAAGTAACAAGAGGTTCTTGATGATTGAAGAATGTATGCTCTATGTCAAATAGAAAATTTTTGAAGATCTCTTGTGACTTTGAATATTTGTTAAGGTTACCTTGATCCACTATGGTTATGTTCTCATCAAATGTTTGTTGCATACTTTCAACCATATTTCCCTATTCTTTCAAATCATCATTGTGAATTGAAGTGGAAACTAATGAGTAAATTAAGTCCATGACAAGTTGATCCATATGTCATTGACTTATTATCTTGATCTTAGATAAAAGATTTGGATTTGTGGGTTTTTACTCTATATGTATTTCTTTTCCTTTGTTAGAAGAAGAAGGTATGTCTATTTGTGTAAAATATTTGTTATGGTCATGGTGAGTAGACTTCACTAACACCTTGAGGTTTTGGTGTAGCAGTTCATTACATGTGGTATCAGAGCCTCCACCCAGGTTCAAGTCGCGGAGCGGGTGGCTACATCAACATTGCAGTGTTCATTCGGGGCTCATACACATAGTGGATCTCATGGTACGGGCACAAATCTAGCCCAGAGTCTGGGCTTTGGAAGCATGGTGGGATGTTATGGTCCTAGTGGGTGGACTTCACTACCGCCTCAAGGTTTTGGTGTAGCGGTTCGTTACAATCTTGCTCTTACAATCATTGTTCTCCTTCTCTAACTAAGATATGAAAGTGTTATATAGGAAAGTCTGAAGCTAGTCTAGCACCTGATTCTATCAACCTAAGAAGTGCTTCACCTTAATCTTCTTTTGGTTGATATTCATTGTAATCATCTTTAGATATTACTATTATGGGGATGTCATCAAAAATAATAGGGTTATCTTGACCATCCTCAAATTTCTCATCCTCATAGCTAAGACCATAAGAGGCCCCACTATGAGTGAACCTTTGAGTCATGTCTAACAAGAGTTATTCTTTATGTTTGACTAAATTTGGATCAATGATTTGCAAATGTTCAAGCATGGTATGCTTGGTTCTCTTCAAACAAATGACTAAGGTACAAAAGAGACTATAAAGGAGGGTGGCTTGGAACCACACACAATTAGAAGATTTGGTTCATGAATTTACCAAACTTTTGGTAAAGTTAAAATTTTAGAGATTGGAAGAGGGTAAGGTACTTAAAATATCCAAGGTGAAAATTAGTACACCAAAGCCTAGATATTTTTGATATGCTTGTACCATAAAATCTAGTTTCAACTTCAATGAGTTGACCCTACAAAATTAGAGGAAAACTCTCCAGATTATGAAGAAGACAATATGAACTAAGCAACTCAAGATGTGAAAACAACACGCATCACGAAGTACAAAGTTAGGACCAAATGGGTAACACAATGTTACTACATGGTTTTAGTAGGATAAAATATGTTATAGGACTTAAAGCATGAGAGATATGCAAGATGGCTTGAGTCCACCAAGATGATAATATGATTTTGAGTCTAATAAATGACCCTCAATCCAAATGGAAAATTAAACCCAAGTTAGAACAAGTTTAGTGTTCAAATGGAAAACCCAATTTAACACACCAACCCTTAAAACTTACAAAGGTTAAATTTTGAATGTGAATTATAAATGAGGGACTTAAACAAATATGGTAAATAATCTAGACTTAATTAGGAAGTATAACTACACCAAAGTGGGTGACATGACACAAAGTTTTGAAAATAATTTGAACAAGGAAAAGATAAATTTTCCAATTGGATAGCATAACGCCTCCCTTTCTCAAGAATTTTGAGGACAATATGTTTTGGTTAAGTTCATTGAGTTAACAAGCAGTTTTAGACATAAATCAAAACCAAGTAAGCTAATGACAAAAAATAATCATCTTAAGTCTAAACTAAAAAGGTTACATGATATTGTTGGAGTCCACTATATAGGTCATTTGAAAGGATTATTAAGTATTCATCCAAAAGTAAATGCACATTATATAGTAAGTTTTTTACACCCCCCTCTCTCAAATGACAATACGGTGACATGGACCTTAAGGCACACCTTACACCAACAATACTTCTGTGGAAAGTGGGGATTTATCTAAAAACTAAAAGTTTTCAAATGTTTCTATATGGATTAATTACACAATGGCTTTCATGCCAAATGATGCAAAATAAGTGCACTTTAATTAGGTTTCTATAGCACTTGGCTTGTTACAAAAAGGTCTTACCCTTTTTTCAACCACTACATCCATCTCTTCCTCAGTGTAGTGTGATGTCCAAAGTGTAGATAAGTCTCATGTGTAACTCCAACACTAGAAGGTGGTTTAACCACTCAAACCTCTGGTCTTATTGGGAGTGAAGTCAGTGTTGGGAGATGAAACCCCAAGTCAAAGATTCCCTATAGAACATGTGGGAGGTAATGAAGTCCCCCTTGTAAGCCAAGATGAAATAAAATAAAATACATAATAGAAATACTTTAGGGTCATCTCAAGATCACCCAATACTATTATGAGTTTTTGGGGAGTGCTTTAAATGACATTTTATCTATGCCTTGGACTAGGCATGTTTATAATAAGAATGAAACTTTTGATTCCAAAATTTTCCTAAAGGGGATGGATGGAGGAGCATACACATAATGTCTCTCTTTTTTCCAATCAAATTCTAAGTTTAAACAACTATTGAAAATAAAATTTGACAAGTGAGTTCAATTTTGAGCACCAAATGAAAGATTAAGTGGTGTTTTTCGACCCCTTGTTCTTAAGTTGTAACTTTGCAAGCACAAGTTTTCAAAACATTTACATAAACATCTAAATTTTTCATTAAGTACCAAAATAAGGTTCTTAATCCATTTTAAACTTTCAAAAAAGGTCTAAAAAGCATGTTTTAACAAATTCCAATCTTGATCCTATAATGAAAAAGTTAGTATGTCCTTCAGCTTTGAAGCTAATTTGCACATGAGTGAAGCAACTTCTCAAAATGAGCTCTCTATTTTGAAATCATTATTACACAGCCAATATTGTTGTTTCCCTGTAAAATCACAATTTTTGAAAACAATATCATTATTTTGAGTTAGTTCATCAGAAAATCACAATATCACTGTTCACCTACAAAATCATTATTACCAGATAGAAAACACATCATTTTTATGTTGATAAAATCATTGTTTTCAAATACAAAATCATGACATAGGGTGAACAATATCATTATTGTGGTGAAATCGCTACTGAGGTGAGCAACATCATTGTTTCGATGAATAATATCACTGCTCAAGGCTATGAAATCACTTTTTAGCAAACATTGATTTTGTTACAAAATTGCTACTATGACAGTAGTGATATTATAATAAATAACAAAATTGACATAACTAGGAACAAAAATACAACTATCAAAAAAATGGAATTTTAACTTAAAATTTCACTCTTTTGACTCTTTCACTCAGGGATTCTACATAAAATTGGTTAGTAGGTTACTTGAAAGAGCCTTTGTGAGAAAATTTGTGGGGTTTGATCCCACTGAGCATGCCAAAATGTAGAGAGGATCACAAAAGAGTTAGTCAAGCATTGGTCAAGAAATCATGAAAAATGCATTAAAGACATAACAAAACTTAGCCTATCTATTCATGTAGGAATTAAAAAAGATAGAAATAAACAATTAAAAGAAAGCAACATCTATTACCTTCCCAAGTGGATTCACCAGACAAGTGTGTCTCAAAAGCATGTTCTCCCTTGATCAATAGTTTTTGTCTTCATCAACAATGGTGGTAGTTCCTCCCATGTCTCAAGAATTATTTGCATAACCTAGCCTCAAAGTAGATGAAATCTCCAATCTAGCCTATCAAATGAAGCTTGCTACTGAAAAACAATTATCAATACAAAGGATTGTGGAGACAATTTATCATTATAACTTTTCACAAATCAAACTTAAAATGATGTTCATGGCCTCTCTATTTATATATTTTTGAGATTGATCAAGATCAACCATGACTGTCCATCTGAAGATTGAGATGTGTGGCCATGAATTAATCTAATTATATAATTAAATCTATAAATATCCCTCATAAATATTTGGGATAGAGGGGAATTTAAGAGGCATAGAGGGTCTTAATGAGGCATGGGAGACCCATAATCTTGATATTGTATGCATTTATGGCTTATGGATGCCACCCTATATGATGATGTCATTAGGTGATGTAGTTAATAGAAATCAATTTTCAAAAATAAATATTCAATAAAACTCATGAAAAATCCACTTAAGCTCTTGATTTGGATCAATTAGCCTTAAATGAGGTTAATCAATATCTGTGTAATTATTTAGAAATTGGCCCTCAATTAATCAAAATGGTCAAAAACTCAAATTACTAGGTCATAATTTGACTTGGGAAGAATTGGAAGGTGATGTTAGATGCATTGGAACTATATTCCCATTTAGGATGCTACCAACACAAAATAACAAAGGTACATGACGTGTACAAATGAATAAGAAGAAAAGAGTGATCCAAAGCACAAAAAGGTGAAATTATCACTTTGACTCAAAATAAATTGATCAAAGTTAGGAATCACATAAATGCATTACCCCATTTAGGGATACATTAGCCTAAATCTGCACTTGTAAATGACAAGATTGAACCATTTAGCATGCTTTATGGATTTTGACCTAAAATGTGCATTTGAGTGCAATTCGAGTAAGATTGACAATTTCAACACAAATGGTGTTAGGAATTGGATGTCTACACTTTCTACCCCTTTCATAGGATGGATCCCCATGGCCATTATCACCTAAACCTCTTTTACACGTAATCAACCTTCTTGTGATTTTAGTTTTGCCTTCATAAAAGGTGACCCTTTAAGCCTATATAAATAAGTCCATGACATCAAAATCAAAGATCAAAATAAAAATCAAAAGAACCCATATGGGTCACTCTCTAGCATTCACAGACTATTCCCTCGAAGGATAGCTACACAAACATATCAAAATTTCTCAATATAAGGTAGGCTGATCCCTTGAAGGATAGCTATCCAAAGCCTTAAATAAATCACACAAAACATAGACCACTCTCTTTAAGGACGGTTGAGTAAAGCATTTGTGAAAGCACAAAAATTTATTAGAAGATTCTCACATCGATCAACTTCCCCAACCCCTCCAAAATAATAACAACATAGCAAAAGACCCATTAATAAACATCAAAAAATAGCAAAATATTTTTGAAAGCTGTAATCAGATCTCATTAGTAGACTTCTTGCATCAATCAATCTACACATTATATGACATGGACTTTTTATACTAACTCTTGGGTAACCTTCAAAAGAGACAAGCTAGTCTCACAAGAAGGTTCCACCTTCATCCATCTCCCCTTTATACACTATAAGCAAGGGATTTTGAGCTCACTTGATATTATGTGATTAAAACACCTTTTTTTAACACACTAATGAATGTTAATGCAAAGCATTCAAAAGTTTTATGTTCTTTAAACTGTTCTAACTTTAGTTTGTTTTCATCCTTGCTAAAGAACAAGCATTGTGCCTCCTTATTCTCTCACACTGGTTGATACATTCACTTAGATTGTCTTCTCCTTCTCACATCTAGTTTTATTCTTTAACTTACTTTATGTGCTTCACCCTAATATTAACAAAATGACCATAATCATAACCACATCACATGATATCATCATCACATCATAAATAAAAATAGACATCATTATCATAATCACTACCTTCATAAATAAATTAACTATCAACCATCACATCTTCATAATCATAAATACCATATCCACCACATGTCTAAATCTAAATGAAGATGCATGTACTCATTAAACTTCTATGTGAACACCATAATCATAAACATCATCAGTATCTTAACATTTATCACATCCATATAACCATGATCCATAATCCATAACCATAACAATAATCACATCATAACCTTGTCCACCTAAGCACAACTAGTAGCCATAACCATAATCTTATCAATATCATAAACATGATCATCTCAAACATGCAATTAAATGATCACATCCATAAAATACCATAATCATAACATCATAACTATCATCCTAATCATCAACAACATCACATAAACATATCAAGATCATAATAGTCATCCATAACCATCACATCATAATCACATAAATAGCATAAATCCATCCCAAACATCATCATGAACATAAATTAAATAAACATATCATAGCATTCCTAGATAGGTGAGTCCACATCAACATCTCATAATCATAATTATAACAACATGACATCATCAATAATCAACATAAACATCACAACCATGAACCACAAACCATAAAAAAAAGGATCACATCTATATCTTATAAATAATCATTATAGTGTTTATAAAATATACATGTCTCTCAAAATAAATATGCATCTCACTGCATCAACTTGCATGCTAGTATTGAAATCATCTAAAACATAAAAAATATAATGTCTCATCACAAATATATGATACTAGGGCACCACTGTCTCCTAGAGCCTGCCCTCCTACACCTGCCTGTCCACCTATAGAGTTATACCACTAAACTTGTGTCATCGTGCTAACACCTCCTCCAATCCTAGCTTTGTACTCATCTCATAGAGGCTCATATGGAAAATTCTTAATGACCAAAGCCTCATAGTATCATAGCTCCTTCACAGTCACTACATATCTCTACATTGAGATAGTACCTATTAGTCCTATAGTTGTTGGTACTCCACCTCCTACCTACTAGAGAGAATCTCTCTCCTACATCACCAAGGCTAGATGAGACCTAGCTTGATCTCTCTCCCCTATCAAAGTGGCCACTTGAACCTGTGTTGTTACTAAGGATATATATGTCACTACCAGGGATACCTAAACTATGACTAGAGTAGCTCATGCCTGGTCCCTCTAAGTAGTCACTACTTTTACATATGGGATAACCCCCATCATCTAAACCTATTAACCATCTCCTCTTACATCAACATCCATATCCTATTGACCCCCATCCTTATGACTAATATTAGCTATGACATAGTGTGCTTGGTACCATACAGGGTATCCATCTGTGTTACCTACATTATCTATATCTATCCTTATAGGTAACACCTTATGGTCAATGAAATCATGTACTAGATATTGAGTAGGTAGTGGAAACTTTGCATCCTCCCTCTTGTATCTTAGGGATGCCCTAGGTATATCCTACATAAGGTTGAAATACTTTCATACCCTACCAAAAAGAATTAGCTATATCTTATGATCTCATCGGCCATATATCCATCTGTATCTCTACATAGATAGTGTATACCTCTTATAGTTTTCCCAACTTGGAAACCTAACATATGGTATCCAAATCACAACTCCCATGACTAAGGCATCTAGCTAACCCTTAAACCAATCTATATCATGTGATCCTCCTCTTGATTTTGAGATGGTATAGATGCCTCTCCACCTCATATATCTAACCCTATAATCCATCTATGAAAAACCCTCCCAAGTTATCCCCATAGGTCTCAGCACCCTAATGCGCTCATAAGCCTAATAATGAAGAAAAAACCTAACAATGATCTTGTATCTCTTGTAGGCTTGGAATCCCCATAACTCTTGATAAATCTTAAACAATAGCATAGGTGTCCATGTGAACATTTGATAACCTAAACACGTCTCCATGAGCCCCCCTAGCAATAATTATTATAACCTCCAACTTTTAGAATCTGATAATGCATAATACATAACCATTATCATTGTTATCATGAAAATCCTCCTTGCATCCCTATCTTTATGATATAATGGTGTGTAATAGAGTCCTCCTAAGAGCCACCTCTCAAAATTGAGGTCATATTCATATAAGAGCTCCATCTACCCATCCTACTCATTACTCTCAATATGATAGATCAGCTCACCTTGAATGGGTAGTCACACTATCATGTGGATTTCCTCAAGCAAGATAGTTAGCTCTCTTGTAAGAATCAAGAAGGTGTTAGTGGCAGGGTCTCATCTCTTGATGAGTGCCACTAACATCACTACATCTTGAGGTAAATTCTAATAATACCTCATACCTTTGAGGCCCACATCCTCTATATGCTCCTAATCATCATCAGTCATCCCATGCTAAATCTCATATAGTATCTGAGGCACTTTGTCCCTCATCTATATCTGCTCCTGTGACTACAAGGTTTGATAGCAATAAAATTCGTTCACTAACATATTTTGCCTATAAATTCTACCACTTACACCTATATGTTATTCTAATTTATCCAACTCATAACATTCACCTAATATGACCTATACCTATTACTTCACCCTGTCACTCAACCTTCTTAATCCATACACATTACCTTTACCTAACCCCTTGACCTCACCCTAACCCCTTAACGTCAACTCTCACCCATTAATTATTACCCATCAAAAATTCTCATTCATTTTCTTTTGTTTAGAAATTATTTAGCTATTATTTTTCAATTATGTATGAGTTATTCTTTGCTCCTTTTTTCATGATCCTTCTTCTTTAGGCATTCATGTCTTCTAGGTTTTAGACTTTACCTATCTTAATTTTGTATGGGTGGGACCCTTTCAAAACCCACTTTTACCTTTTAACATGAACTTTTACCTATCAAACAATCACTCTTAAAAAAAACTTTTTAAACTCATCCTTTGACCATCGACAGTTGACTATTCCTTTAGTTGACTACTGATGGTTAGATAACTACCCATCGAAGGTCACCACAACATGGCTTATCAACGGTCTAGTGTCAAATGTTGATGGTTAGTAGTGACTAGTGATGATCACAAATGAACACTAAAAATCATTGTAAAGTGAGCACCAACAATCACACCAAACCCTATCCCCCATTCTATCTACCAAACCCCACAACCTCTAACACAAACCTACCTACAACTACCTCTACCCTTCCTTATTTACTCAACCCCTACAAATTTTGAATCTAACCCACCATTTCAACCCCACACCTATAAAAACTATCAAAACCAACACCTAGGTCAAAACCCTAGCCCTAGGTTAAACAATCAACAAACACCCAAATTCAAATAAACATTTATTTATACAAGTGAAACTAATATACCAATCCAAAATAGTACCTACCCCATTCCTCAACCACCATTACTGAGGAACCCTAGGTACTGTCACCTAACCTTACACTCTCCCTCATCCCTTATATATCTTTGCTTGCTCAAACAACCCCAAATCAATCTACTTAAATACTCACCCTCAACCATCACCATTTTCTCCAATACTGCTAGTAAGCCAATCATCGAGGGTCAATATGCTCAAATGAGAAAATAAAATCCCTAGTGATCTTTTTGTCTTTGTCCTTTTAGGGCTGACATGTGACCACCAACAATCAGGGTGACCATCGACAATTGACCCCAAGAGTCAAACATGACCATCAATGGTCAACTTTTTTAGGGATTTTTCCCTCTTAACCATAAATTTTTACCATCATTTTTTACCCATACCTAATCCCACTTACATTTAATGGAGATTCCCTTCTCCACCAACCATGCCCACTAATGATTTCAACCTCACCACTTGGCCATTTTGGCCCAAACTATCACATGTTTTGTAATGACCTTGCCTTGGTCCTTTTGACTACACCAACTAAATTTCCATGTTGAACATTATGAACTTGCACTACCTTACATACACCCAACCAAATTGTGTCTTCACAAGAGTACTTCCTACCTCAAATACCCATGAAATATTGACCTTATCTAGGAGACTTAGTTTACAAGTGTATCCCAACCATCATATACAATCACATATTCCACTTGTCACTTATCCTTCTAGTACCAAGCTTTATTTTACCAACCATGGAAACCTAGTCATTGCATGATCTTAGCTATCACACTTAGTCACACTTTATGTGCATATTTGCATTTCAGTGCCCAAACTACCACCCAATTGTCACCACACTTTCCCACTCATCAAACCCACACTTGATTCTATTTCACCTCATCAATTCTTGATTTGACGGGGAAAACCTCCTCCTGTGCTCAAGGTAACCTAACCTTCAATCCATAACCCATTTTTGTTTTGTAGCTTGTTGCTACAACCTACATAATAAAAAGAGGCAAAACATAGACATTAAAAAACTACACATGATGGTTCTACATGTCAAACTAACCCCTAAACCACCTCAAGACCCTTTAGGGACTCTTCCACAACCTTTTAACCACAAACCTTAAGTTAAGTTAGCTAACTAGCTAAACTAGCTACCTAACCCACCTTGACCAAACTTAACCTTACCCTTGACCACCAATGATCACCTTAACCGCTGATGGTTAGGCCTAACCATCAATGGTCATCCTTTAACTACTTGAATAGTCAACTCTAGTCAAATTCTAGCTTATGTTTTTAGCTTGTCTAATTCATGTACGAGCTAATGTATGCAAAAGCTAGATTTAAATTGCTTGTTGAACCTTTTGTTAACCTATTGTTTCACCTCTCCTTCATTCCCATAAAAAGAGAGGAAGATGAGGTGAAATAGATCCATAATGGATCGATTAATCAATCAATCAATCAATCCATCATCATCTATATCTAGAATTAGATCTTTCTTACATCAATACTTCTTTTTGTACGTATTCTTCTAGTTAACTAATAAGTGTGATAGAGATATGAAGCACTACCATCAATTAGATAATAGCCAAGTATTGTTACTCTACCAAAATTACTCCAAGCTCCACCAATAGATTCCTCAACCATCTTCAGATTAGCAATGAGCAAGCTAAGTATCTACTTTCACTAATTAGTTACTTTGTTTATGTTTTGCAACCAACCTAACCCAAACCCACTTTCCAAAATTCCATTCTGCAACCTTATTAGACCCATTTGTTGAACCAAACCAAAACCATAGTAACCACTGATGGTTACCTTGATCACTGATGGTCTATCCATAGCCACCAATGGTTACCCAACTACTGATGGTCACCCTAACCATTGATAATTACCCCAACCATTGATGGTCACTGTGTGACAAATAAACAACAAGTTGTTTTCACCCACCAGGCCTCAACTAGATCTAACTTTCTTTCTCTCTATCTGATCATAGAGCCTCACCCTATTTTCTAGACCACACATGATTCATTTGGCATTAATATCAATCTTTTTATTGATATAATTAGTCAAATTCACCCATTCATTTATCACACACTTCTTGTATTTGATTGCAGTATCTTCTATAATATATGCAAGTACTTTGTCTTTTAGAACTTAATTGTTTAAAAGTGTGGATTGACAAACTTCAAAGATGCTTGTGCTTCTTGGATCTATCTTTCTAGACAATCCACCCTACTATCTAACTAATCAACCATTTATTTACTGATTTCTTATTTGAAGGTCAATATTCCCAAGCCAAAGAGGGGTATCTAATACCATCTAGATCAATGTGTGCACAAAATATCAAGTTTTTCTACCATACCCTTCTCGAGTTTCTTTTCTCTTTCTTCCAAGGAAAATAAGTAAAACTTCTCTAAAACAAATTGGTTTGGGCTAGCATTGGTGTTAGGCTCAAGAGTCTCTTGTACAAGAGGGGTAGAGATATGAGATAGGTTATAGTCTGAGGAGGTTGGTTTGGGATGGGAGCCCCAGGGGTAGTTTTTGCATTTTATATCGATAGATTAGAGGCATATTGACTCCTACTAGTGGGATGCATAGTTGTTTGCATATGATTAACCTCATCTTATAATATGTCTTCATAAGTAATTATCATATTTATCAATTATTTCTAGGTCTAAGATTTCTAGGCTAATTAATGGCCTAGTGGCCATGCAGAGAGTGACCATGCCCCCCAGTAAGGGTCATAGTGTTGGAGTCAGGGTGGTTACTAGTATTTTTGGATACATCCCATATTTTCTAAATGGAGACCCCACTCCTAGTTTGGGTGTTAGTATGAGATTAATCATAGAATTAATATTGTACATTAGTGTCCAAGGTTAGGTCATTCCAACTCATCAAAAAATGATCACTATAGTTGAGTTGGGTTCTCCTATAGCCCTACAGGGCAAGAGATTTGCATATGCCATGTCTAGACATATTTTGGGGGTATATGAATACCTACATAATAAATAGAAGGAAGAAGGAGAAGAGGATAAAATACATAAATGCAAAGTATATAAGTCCATTTCAAGTTCACCAATTTTTGCACACACGAATAGCACCTGTTAAACTATACACTCAACTAACTGAGGTCAGGCCAAGGTAACTAACATAATGGATGGGATATGGATGGGATTGGTTGTTGGGTGGAATGAAATTTAGAATAAGTGGTGGAAATGGGTTCTTTTGATAGAACCAAAAGACCTTAGTAGCATCATGGTGTTTGTTAATAACATCAAACTGTGCATAAATAGAGCTCCAAGGTCCTTCAATTTTTGAGATCACAAAGAGGTGAAGCTCTTGGTTGATTGTAAGACTAGAGAGATAGGGGAGATTAAACTAGATGACTCATAGAATGATATAAATTCTATTGGGTTATCTATGCATAGTTAATTTCATCCACAGATTTGAATGATATAAGATGAAGCTAGACCCAAGAAGAAGAAGGAAGTGGGGTGGGAAACTAGGCCTAGATAACTTTGTAGTGAGGACCCTTATTTTGAGGGAGGATAATGATCGATGGATCAAGATTGCATTATTTGTATTTTAAGGAATTGAGAGAGTCTAAAATGAGGTGAGATATTGGGGTAGAATGTAAAACCTCTTTCCTAAGCTTGGTATTAATATCAAACTATATGCTAACTATGGAGCTAGGTTCTTTAACCCTAGGGAAAAGACCTTCTATAACAAGACTGGGTGTTTTAGGAAGTGTCATCCAAGAGGGATTAGGTAATGGGTAACTGTATGAGATTATATATAGAGATCATGTAAGGACTTACTATGTTTTTAGAAGTAAGGTTTTTATTTTTGGATTGTATCACTGGACAAGGCTTTTGGCAATGTTTTAGTTGTTTTTTGTTATTTTTGACTTGGAAGTAAAACTCTTGCTTGCTGAAATTTAAATGTTTAAATTAAATAAATGAAAAAACTCAAAATGAATGGAATCAAAACCTTTTTTATCTTTTTTTAATCTTTTAAAAATGCATGCAAAGAGAGAGGAAGAGATCTACTTTATTGTGCAAGATGTTGAATTTTCCTAGATTTGTCTTAATGCAATCTAAGTGAGGGTGCTTTTGTAGTTTTTTTAAATTTATTTTGGAGATAGATATAATATGAATTATGTTTTCTAGATATGAAAAAAATTCATTAAATAAGCTAGCCTAAAACAACAACACTCTATTGCCTCCACAATTTCCTTGCACACTAAAAAACTAAGCTAGCTTTCTAACTTTCCTATTTATTGCATGCAAGTTTTGAATGATTTGTTTGAAAAGAAGCAAGAGATATAAATTATAATTTTTATATTTATATGAATAATAACATCACTCAAATTCATCCAAAATAATGAGAAAATCATAATTATGAAAGCCTCTTGTTTACCTAGAGTTTGTCTAGGGTTTTTGTTACTTATTAGTTTATATTTTTGAGAGAAATGGAGTTTGTTTTTAAAATAAAAACAAGCTATTATGTTGTCTGAAAGTGTATGAAATGTTTCCCAAAATCTTCCTAATTTTTTATTGCAAGATTGTATGTTAAAGAAAACAATCTACTAAGAAAGATGCAAACAAAAGAATCTATCTCCTACTTTTTTTTATAGAAAAGATGGGAAAATGAAGAGAGTTCTTTCTCCTATAAAATTTGATTTTTTCAAAAAATAAAGATTTAAGAAAATATGATAATGAATATTAATCTACTCTAATATACTAGAATAAAACAAATAAATCTAAGATAAGAACATCCAACCTGATCTTGATGTAGACCAACTGGAAGTAATAAATTTATTGCACTATGATCATTAGTATGCTATCTCATTTTGCTCAAATGAAGATGTCAAGAACTTTCAAACAAAGAGGATGAATAAATTATTATTATAAATTGGAGAATAATAGAAGATACATGGTTCTAAATAATGAACAACTGATTGTGGCTAGTTGAAGACTTTATTTTTAGAGACCATGTTACAAGAATAATGGCTCTCGCTATTTAGAACTATAGACACCAAAATTGTGTCAAATCCCCTTGGTCCCTTACACATCTTATTAATTTAAAATAAACAAATTATTTTAAATTATGACCTCACCTAGACAACTCACCTAAGACACCTCACCTTGGACCATTTCCTACCCTATGACTCACCTCGACACCTCACCTAAGACACCTCACCTTGGACACCTCACCTTGGACCATTTCTTACCCTATGACTCACCTTGAGACTAAGTCATCTACATAAGACCTATTCTCACTCCTTTCCAACCTTCTAACCAACATTCGTGCCTAATAACCTCGCCATTTGACCATTCTCTAATGGCAAATGCACATGGTAGATGGAGAAATGGGCAAAGGGCTAAAAATAGCCCTTTTACCCATTCTCTGGCCACCGACGTCGGTCCACTATCGGCTGACACCGGTGGGATCACCGACATCGATTTATTAAACCGAGTTCTAATCGACCTCAAAATCTCTAATCGTTGATCTCTTTGAATCACGAATCCAATCTAATCTCTCTCCCCCCCAAATCCTTTCACCCAGACTCTTAGACATGGACATGCACACTCTGAGACCAAGCATCAGACTTCGACCAACACTCTCTAGGCTATAGAAACTCTATAGAAATAACTCTAGACATTGGGTTGAAAACATTGCATGAGTTCTTCAACATCAGCCACAACAGGGATAAGCATTATATACCTCTAGTTCTTTTCCAAGTAGAGCTAAGTATTCTTCTATCTCATTTCAATTATTTAGAATACATTAGTAATTAGATTCTATTTACTATTTCTAAATACTATTAACTAGACCTGACTTCTCCTGTAGAGAGGCTGAAAAGCCTTCCCCATATCCTTAGCCTCTTTTTACACCTACCCATTTACCTTTGTCCCTTCTCAGACCCTATTGACCATCCTGCAACCCTGCACAAACCTTCAAACTACTAGACTCCCTCCAAACCCCTCTGTCGACCACAGACATACCCCAAAACATGTCCAAGGACTATTGCCCCTATCGATGTTAGCATATTGACCAACTGATGCCGGCAGGACTACCAACATAGGTAACTGTGGCAGACTGATTGCAAAGAATAGGTATGCATTATCTACTTTCTCTTTCTTAGTCTTTCACTATTTCTATTTATACGACACTCTTTTTTGTCAAATAAGTGGACTGTCATCCCTCAAGGAAGTCTTTGCACTTCTGGGACCAAGTATATCACTTGGCAGTCCACCATATCTATCTCTAACATTCTCTTTGTTTGAGTCTCTTTCTTATCTACAGGTGTCTTCCTCCACAACCAACGAAGAGCTCCTACAACGTCTGGATATGGTGCACAACTTAATCTGGGTAACATACAAACCCCTGACCCTTAACTTTAGTTTCTTTCTTCTTCTGAATGTAAAAAGCAAAAAATGTAGAGAAACATTCTAGCACGCCTGGTGGGACCCTTGGAGTTTTCCTTGGGTTCATTTCTTTTAAAAAGCAAATTTTCATATAGTTGCATTAGGGGAAAATTCTTTTCTTGCATCCTTCTTCTATCTCTTTATTTTGAAAAGACACCATTAGCACAAGTTAAAAAGAATATCTTTCTTTTTCTTCTTGTCATTTCTTCCCTACATCTTAGAGTAGTGAAAATTCATGCTCTTAACCTTTTCTCCACTTATTTGCATCTAAACAAAACATTGCAATTTGGGTTAAAAACACTATTACATTTCATTCCTTCTTGAATGCATATTTAGCCCTCTCATTTAGTAATTAAAATGCATTATGAATAAATTGTAGTGCACATATGTTACACAACCTAACCACATTCACAAAATCAAACATCTAAACATACTTGAGACAAGGCCCGACTAGGATTTCACCACCTAGTGGATACCTTACCCTTCCTGGCGATCCTACTTGGATTTTGCAACCAAGGGGAGGACCCACTCTATTCTCTAGCAGAGTATAAACTATAGGCAAATTATATATTAGCTAAGTGGCCCAGCTCAGCTCTAGGTTCGTGAAGTGAAAGGAGCAAGCCCCCAGCACCAGGCCACGTACTAAACCTAACACAGACTTTTGAGCACCAAAACATAACCTAAAACCAACCTTAGACTTCCTCTTTAGGACCCATTCTAAAAGCTCAACTTCCAACACATTCTTCTAAGGCATAAGCCACCACGACTCTAAAATTTATTTCTAAGAATTTAACTTTTAGAGGTTGCTTGTTGTCATCATTTCTACTGTTCTTATCTGGTTTTTTGAGCTGGTAAGGTCACATTAGTTTGAGGTCTAAAAACACCTTAGAATTTCTCCTTTTTTCCAAAAACTTTTAGTTTTTTGAGTTTTTGGAAACACACAAACACTGATATTAGTTTTTCCACCGACATCGGCAACTTATCTTCACCAACATCGACAACTATCTTCACCAACATCGGTCATGCCATCGACGTCGGTCACTGTCATCAAATTTCCATTCAAAATAGCAAGCGTAAAACCCAACTTTTTTGTTGTTAAACACACATTTTGGGTTTTTTGAAACTGAAATACACAGCTTTTAGAACCTAAACACATTTCATCTTGGATGGCTTTGACACATAGTCAAGCCAAAACTCTTATTGACTACGCAAGGCAACAACCACTTCCACCTTCACCCTTCATACCAAGTCCCCTAATGGAGTATACTCAGACACTGGGCGTACTCCTATCCAACCTACCCCAAATCAACCTCTCATTATTCCTAAAGGAGATCAAAATTTTGAGAGATTCCTTGACCACAACATCAAGGCTCTCCAACACTATCTCGCAAGAAGCCAAACGTGAGATCTTTTAGGTAACCCAATTTATGGGATGCCAACTTCCTTGACTGAAGCGGCAATGATATCAACAACATCCACTACTCAGGCCATTGCCTCAACCACTAACCTGACCATGGCCAATGCTCAAGATTTGGCCTCTCCTTCCATTTTTGGACCTACTTCCATCGGGGTTTCCGTACCCCCTCAACCACAAACAATTCAAACAAGTTCAACGCCTTTTCAGAACTTGGTTGTCTCTATCCCACCCACTCTTGCACCCATAAATACACCCATAAATACAAGAGTGACTACCTATCCTTTTTCTAGTGTTGCCACCATCCAACCACCTTTGGTGGCACCAAGTCCAGTTATGCCCTCTAGCTTCATGGCACAAGCCCCCTTGCCCTCAACATCAATCCCCATGATGAACTACCAATATGTTGCACCTACACAAATGAAACCAAGTACGTCATACACCCCTCCCAATTCCTTCCAGGTACCTTACAACCTAGGGGGTGCCCCACCTACCAATCCGTCAGCCAATCTAATCAAGATGCTGATGGATAAGATGTCTAACCTTGAGACATCCATTTCTGGTTCAAGCAATGTTCTTTCATATGAACAAATCTGCAATGAACCCATTCACCCTTCAGTGCCTATTTGACCATATCTTAACCAGTGGAAACTCTAAAAATTTACTCATTTTTAGAATAAAGAGGACCCACAACAACATTTACGAGCGTTTAGACATGCTTGCTACCTTATAACACATGATGATGTGTTATTGCTTCGCACATTTCCCATGTCACTTTTTGGCATCGCTCTTGACTAGTATAGCTCCATTACCAGTCATTCCCTCTTTTTCTTCACTCAACTTGCCCAATTATTTCTTGACCATTTCTTAATTAACATCACCAAGAAGATCTCCATTACAGACCTATATTCTATTAAACAATTTGACGATGAATCAATAGCTGACTTCGTTGCCCATTGGAGAGGTTTGATCAACCAACTCTCCTTTTCATTACCTCAACCTGAGCTCATTGAGCTCTTTTCAAGAGTATGTGCCAAGCACATCTCATCCACTTTGCAGGTCTGAACATTTCACACATTTGACTAAGCTTTCACCATGGCCCAAAAGCTTGAACTCCACGTTGTCAAAGAGGATAGAGTCAAATTGCATAGTAAAAATACCAATGCAAAAGCCAATAACCCTTCTTCTTCCAGACCTTCTTCTTCACACTCCAAGTCCAAGGGGTCGGCAAATGATGTGGTCGTTAGATCATCATCTACCACAACTAACCCAACTAAGCCCTCCACATCACAATACATCATAAGACAATTCCAACAATGATACATACAGTGTCAATACACTCCAATAGGAGAATCATATGCTTCCGTGTTGGATAAACTAGTCAAGTAGGGGGTCCTCAATCTCCCTCAAATCTGACCACCTCAATTTGACCCCTCAAAAGCCATCCCTACATGGTACAAGGAAAATGACTATCATCATGTCAAGGGTCACGACATAGACAATTGCAAAACCTTCAAAAACATTATCCAGGACATGCTAGACAAGGGGGATCTTGTTTTGGATAACCCAAATGTGTTGGCTAACCAAAACATCGACATCTTTAGGCAACCATTCCCTAATCATCCCCTAGTCAAAATAATGTTCAGACCATGGCCGATGACCTCTAAGAGCGTAGTATACACACGGTCGACATGGTTTCTCCTTTTGTCCCTAACCAACCTCTCCCATAGTCTAAAGAGGTTAGTCAGTCTATCTCTCCACCACGGGTAAAAGAGCCTTCTTCTCCTATTTGTCCTTTATCGATGGAGAATAGTCCTCCATCAACCCCCCTTTCACACCAAGGGGAGTCTACTTTGACCTCTCCCATATTGGAGGATGCCTTGACGGTACCAATGTCGATGGCTTCACCCTCATCCTTCTTATCATTAATGGTAGATCACACATTCCTCACTCTTAGACCACATGTCAAAGACATGATTATACATACACTCTCTCCGCTCAAAGAGCCACATTCTCCAATCCCTTTTCCATCGAGAGAAGAACTTGTCACTCCACCCACTTAGACCGAGGGAGATCTAGTGATGATTTTCTCTCACCTTTTGCCTGAGATCACTACGTCTCACATGCTTCCACTCACACCTGAACCCAAACCTTCGTAGGCATCCATCATACCGAGACAAGTTAAATCTCTCAGTGTTTGCCGTACATCAAACCTCACTCATCCACAAGTGAAGGTAGACTTGAACCTCGCCCCACACAATAGTGGTCCTCATACCAAACTAAAGAAGACTACTAAACCATGTCAGAGAACTCCTCCCCCACCTTCACCATTACCCTTTATCTTGGGTCCACATCCATCTACTTTAATAGGAGTGCTCCCAACTCTAACACCTAACAAAAACAAATCACCTCCATTACTCCCTTTACCCATAAAACATATACTTCCTCCAAAACATCCAACACCTCTCACCACAAAAGTGTCATCTACATGTGTGGTCACACCACCAAACAAAAAGATGGTACAGAAAACTCCCCCCATAACTCCTAAATAGAAGTTGTCAACCCCTATTGCAATAAAATGTGCAGACTCATTAGCGGGTTCCTATGCTTTGTTGTTACACCAATTGTTGCATTCTTCTCACATCAGTCTCCCACCTCTTAAACCATTCCAACCTCTCAGACCAAAACCATCTTGGTTCAATGACACTAAAATCTATGTGTATCATCACACACCTGGACATGACACTGAGTGTTCCTGCACTCTTAAAGTTGTCATTCATCAACACTTGAAAAAGGACACCCTTTTCATTAA
Source organism: Torreya grandis (assembly GCA_037957365.1). Classification (NCBI taxonomy): domain Eukaryota; kingdom Viridiplantae; phylum Streptophyta; class Pinopsida; order Cupressales; family Taxaceae; genus Torreya; species Torreya grandis. The sequence continues at coordinate 1,364,277 of JARHVA010004109.1, forward strand.
GGATCCTCTTGACCACCCTTTCAACAAATCATTGACACCATCACATGTCTCTCAAACATCCTCACCTAAATTGGGATCCCATCATCAGAATATGGTCCCTCTACCACCTTTGCCCCCTTTGTTCAAAATCAACACTATCAATATGGCCACCAAGTCACAAACCATAAAGAATAAAGGAAAATAAAAGGTTTCTATCCCTTGGACATATCCATTTGTCAAGCCTTCTCAACCACCAAAACCCAAGATTTCTATCTTGGGCACATCTCAACCAACATCTTTGAAGCCACTTCATAACCCCATGGTGAAACAACTTCACCAAACCCTTGTGAAGATGTCTTTGTATGACCTCATTCAAAGCTCTTCGCAACATCATCAAGCCTTAATCAAAGCTTTACAAGCAGTGGAGGTCCAACCTGAAGAACCCCAACCACTGGCTACTTTTGTCAAATCATTACCCACTATCGCCTCCATCAGCATCCATGATTCTGAGATTCAAGACTATAACCTGGAAGATCAGGATCCCACCCTCTCAAAATAATCCTATCAGGCAAAAGCTTCACAAGATGCATCCTCACATCACACTTCTTGTCAAAGAGAAGCTTCATCATCTTCTCTTTATCTCATTTATCCAACTCATTGATTATCTGCAATGGGTGTCAAACATTATCCCTATCACAAAAGCGACTAGGGGAATTTGACTTTATACTAACTATCACGACCTCAACCAAGCATTGACCAAACATCAACCAACTTCTTAATCATCGTTAACACGTGACCAATATGAAAAGAAGCAAATGGGGCAAGTTTGCTCCTAATTGGCTCAGACCTTACTTAATAACGCATGGATCAGGCACTTATCATCTGTCTTCTCTCGAAGGCCAACTAGAACCTGAGCCCCTTAATGCCTTGCATCTATGACCATTCTACTATTAATCAAGTAATCATTCACTTGGCATTTAATTTGAGCTCATCCCTTGAGTAACCCCCATCATTTCCATTCCTATTTCTTTCAACCCTTTTCTCCCTACAAACATTAGTCAACCCTTTTGTCAAGCATGAATACTTTGTCCTAATAAAAGGGAGACCCTTAAACCTCTATAGTCTTGCCCATGACTAAAAGTCCAGTCAACAAATAACACATAAAATTGAGATGCTTAACCAAAGGTCATAACTTATACATGTAGACTGCTCCCTTGAAGGATAGCTACATCATTTCTATAATTAATAGACTACTCCCTTGAAGGACAGCTATTCAAAGACATTCAACCATACAAGGTAGAATATAGAACACTCCCTTTAAGGATGGCTATGACTAAATTTTGCTACATACACAACTTCAATATGACCACAAAACAAAACAACATCCCTAGGTGGACTTCTCGCATTGATCAGTCTACTCTAAAAAAAAAAATGACTGACAAACTATTAAGTCATGGACTTGCCTATAGTCATTCTCAGGGTCACCTATAAAAGGGGCAAAGTTATCCCTACTAAAAAGGGTTACCCTATCCTCACATATCACATAATCATACCTATTACCCCAACATACTCAATGGATTTTGAGCTCACTTAATGTCAAGTGATTCGACTATTTCTCTAACATAAACCAATGGTCAACGACGTAAAGCATGAATGAGGATTTTGTTTGAAAAAGTCCTATCTATCCCATCATTATAGTCTTTGTCAATGAAAGAGCAATGTGCCTTTCACTTCTTACACATCTTCGTCATATACAACCAACCCAACTTTTTTTTAACCACTAACATGACATCATGATAGCCCATTTACACTAGTTTCTATGGAAAATAATACACCTGGAAACTATCGACCAAACACAATTTATGTCAAGCATATACCATCACCAATATGGAAACTTATTGAAGCATAAATATACTCATTTCATTTTTAGCATACACCATCACAAATATGGAAAATTGCTAAGGATGAAAAACCACATCACCAATGTTACAGAATACACCATCACATAATATAGAAAAGGCTATAACATCATCATGCATTCATCATTTCAAGCATGTACCATGATACATATGGGAAATGCTAACATGACCAATACAACCCAACAACCTCTTTGACTCTTATTCCCTTTTGGGGAGAACTACATTGGCTTGAGGCCCTTAAAATAGGGGCTATGTAGGCAGCACTCAATTGACACAGGGTCTTCTGGGGTTAGCTCAGCCATTCACCTGTTCATCTCCCTAATGACGTCAACCATTCATTCATTCATCTACTTGATGGACCAACCATATAACCTTTAACCATGACCAGACAACATAGTCCAAAATCATGTCCAAACAACTAGCCTTGACATTGTAGAAGTCACCTTAGACTTCCATGGGGCACATTGGAGATCACATATATCTCCCTGACCACAACCCACAAACACTTGAGACCACTTATATCTCAACCCAACTCGACCAATGACCTTGGAGATCGTGACTATCTCCTCTAGCCATGACCACTTTTGAGACAACTCTGCCTTGGTTTTTTTGATTGCATATATGCTACCTCACGAATAGTTAGCAAATTTTACGCACCTCACATTACGACCCTCACACATATTATCAGACCGTGACCAAGTTGATCCCCAATATGTGTGACATTTTCATGTTTACCAAGAGCACTTCCTAGCCAAGATACTTGGAACACGATGACTATTGGAGCTATAGCTTTGATCGTTTAACCTAATCAGCTACGACTAAAAGCTAGGGCCTGGTTACTTTGATTTTAGCACTCTTCAACCTTGCTTGTGACAATTTGACTTATCTATCACGTGAAGTGGTATACGTTCAATCTCAACTATTGTAACATTTACACTCTAACTTCACCATACCCATCGACTACCTATCAAATCAGCACTCAATTTCAGGTTCCTTTCCCTCGACTTCCACTTTGAGGGGGAATACCTTATCCCATACCTGGGGCAACTTACTCCTATTTTTGTCTTGCAGTTCATCAAGAACAACCAACAAGACAAAAAGGAGAAAATGTAGACACCAAAATTGTGTCGATTCCCCTTGGTCCCTTACACATCTTATTAATTTAAAATAAACAACTTATTTTAAATTATGAACTCACCTAGACAACTCACCTAGGACACCTTGCCTTGGACACCTCACCTTGGACCATTTCCTACCCTATGACTCACCTCGACACCTCACCTAAGACACCTCACCTTAGACCATTTCTTACCCTATGACTCACCTTGAGACTAAGTCATCTACATAAGACCTATTCTCGCTCCTTTCCAACCTTCTAACCAACACTCATGCATAATAACCTCACCATTTGACCGTTCTCCAAAGGCAAATGCACATGGCAGATGGAGAAATGGGCAAAGGGCTAAAAATAACCCTTTTACCCATTCTCTGGCTGTTGACATCAGTCAACTATCAGCCAATGCCGGTGGGATCGTTGATGTCAGTTTCTTAAACTGAGTTCTAATCGACCTTGAAATCTCTAATCACTGATCTCTTCAAATCACGAATCCAATATAATCTCTCTCTCCCCCAAATCCTTTCACCCAAACTCTTAGATGTGGATGCACACACTCTAAGACCAAGCATCAGACTTTGACCAACGCTCTCCAGGCTATAGAAACTCTGTAGAAATAACTCTAGACATTGGGTTGAAAACATTGCATGAGTTCTTCAACATCAGCCACAACAGGGATAAGCGTTTTATACCTCTAGTTCTTCTCCAAGTAGAGCTGAGTATTCTTCTATCTCATTTCAATTATTTAGAATACATTAGTAATTATATTCTATTTACTATTTCTAAATACTATCAACCAAACCTGACTTCTCCCGTAGAGAGGCTGAAAAGCCTTCCCCATATCCTTATCCTCTTTTTACACCTACCCATTTAACTTTACCCCTTCTCAGACCCTATTGACCATCCTACAACCCTGCACAAACCTTCAAACTACCAGACTCCCTCCAGACCCCTCTGTCAACCATAGACATAACCCCAAAACACGTCCAAGGCCTATTGCCCCTACTGACATCGACATCATAACTGACATCGGCATATTGACCAACTGACACCGACAGGACTCAACGTCGATGACTGTGGTAGACTGATTATAGAGAACAGGTACATGTTGTCTACTTTCTCTTTCTTAGTCTTTCACTATTTTTGTTTATACGACACTCTTTTTGTCAAATAAGTGGACTGTCATCCCTCAAGGAAGTCTTTGCACTTATGGGACCAAGCATATCGCTCCATATATGTCTCTAACATTCTCTTTGTTTAAGTCTCTTTCTTATCTATAGGTGTCTTCCTCCACAGCCAAAGAGGAGCTCTTAAAACATCTAGATACGGTGCGCAACTTAATCTAGGTAACATACAAACCTCTGACCCTTAACTTTAGTTTCTTTCTTCTTCTGAATGTAAAAAGCTAAAAACGTAGAGAAATAAGAACTATGTAATTGAACATGAAAATAATAAAATAAAAGATTAAAAGTAATTGTATTAGGATATGGTTGTAAATTATTCAAAACTCTTATGCTTAGAATGCAAATTTTTAGATCCAAAATCAAGCCAAAATTGGCTTCCTTATAGAAGAGCAATGGAGCTTGCATAAAGTTTAACTGAGTTGAACTAGGATTTGAACTTAGGAGGGACTCAATTTTTAAAAAATAGATGGAATGATTTGGGCCTAATTGGAGGTGAACTTAGGATGGATAAATCAATAATCATGATAATAGGTATTTAAAACATGTCAAAGAATGATTTACAAGGGCTAAATTTAGAGGACAAAAACAATGGTGATAGAACCACCCCTATCTACATAGGGGTAGTTATGTAACCATCACTTTTAGGGATGAAATTTTCAATAAATATTATGGATATGTACCTATTTTAATATGAAAGTACCTTTTTTGGATGGAACCATCGTAATGGTTTACACAACCATCGTGACGAACCTATCACCAAGGTAGAAGTTTTAATACCTAATACTAAAGTTCTATCACCTAAAAGGATGGTTTTTTCACCAATGATAAAGTGATGAAAATAAGATGAAGGAAGTTACAAGGGCCAATAAAAATTAGGTTTTGGGATAGCTAAGAAAAATGGAAGTAAAATAAAAGAGAGTGTTAGAGAGTTCTCATTTGAGCATTATTAGGAGGTCAATACATCATCATCAAATTTATCATGTCAAACATAATACACTCTGAAAAAATTGGGTGCATATAGTACTAGGCCCACTAGATGTAAATATGTTATATGAAATATGCTCAAGTGGATCAAAACTAAGTTTTTGCAATTACTCATTGGTCATATCATGAGAAATTTCATCATCACTATCATAGGAACCTAAAACTTTACTATTTTGTTGTTCAGTATTGACCAGTAAAGGAAGCTCAACTGTGGTATTTTCTTTTTGCTTTGGCATCATTGGCTCCTTTAGTAATGGTTCTTGTTATTTATGTGCATCTATGTGTACCTCAATGGTTAGTGATTTATCTATTTCTTGAGGTAAATGAGTCATTTTTCTTGAATCCCCCATTTCATATATTTGTATATTTTCAATTGGAATACATTATTTAGGTGGTACCACTTTAGGTATCCCTTTTATGTGAGAATGCATCATTTTGCAAAATTTGAAAGGTTTATCATCAGCAGGCATTCTGAATAAGGTCCCATCATGTATAAATTTGACACATCAATGTAATATAGATGGGATGGCTTTCATTTTATGTATCCATGATCTACCCAAAGGAAAATTATAGTGTAATGACTTAGACATTACTTGGAATGTAGTTGGAACCATTTTTGGCCCCAATGACACATCTAATGTGATTTAGCCAATTGGAGAGCTACATGAATTATGAAATTCTTTGATATGTATATCTAATTTTTGAAGAATATTTTTGTTAATACCCATGGTGGTTAATGTAAAGTACAACTATTGTTATATATTATAATAAAAGGGAATAATTGATACGTAGTTGATTTACTATACTCATACAGATCTAATCTAGAATAATTTATAAGTAGATTAGAAGTTGATCCTATAATAGTCATCAAATTTTAGGAATATTCTTTTTATAACCTTGAATGCTTGCATCAAATTTGGATGGTTGCATCGATGCAGGGGTATGACTAACATAGGTGTCCAATATAGAATATTGACTGGATATGGATGCATCTAACTAGAGGGTTTTTTGTTTATATAATTTTGATGTATGTGGATTGCATGCACATATTATTTGTCTTTGTCAAATGATAAAACTCTAGCTTCCTCACCCTTTGAATGACTATGGGAAAAATGTAATATCACCAACCAATAGGGACTCTAGAAAGACAAAGCTCTGATACCACTGTAATATCCCCTTCTGATACCAGAATAAAAGCTCTGATACCACTATAATATCCCCAACCAATAGGGAATATAGAAAGACAAAAGCTCTGATACCACTGTAATATCCCTTTCTTAAGGTCTCCTGTTTTTAACAAAAAAGCTCTGAGTATTCTGTAAACTCAAAAAAAACTTGAATCTGGTACGTCTCAGCCTACTATGTCAAAAACACAGTCACCAACATTGATTATACTACCACCATCAGTTTCTTGGTGTCGTTATCCTACCGACGTTGGTGAGATGGTCAGTCGATGTCAGTCATTGTCGGTCTCTACCTGCCGATGTTAGTCTCTGTGTAGATATGTATGGATCTGTACGGATTTCATATGACTGCCAATATAGCACACCCTATGATAACTTCTATGTGAAGTTATCTCTCAACCCTGTAAACCTCTATGATAACTTCTGTATGAAGCTATCTCTCAAATTAGCAATAGATCAGCTGATATTTCATAGCCTCTGAATCACACACACTAAAGAGTGGACATTCTCCAATGCAAATGGAATCCTGGAACCCTTGGCTCAGTCTTCATAGAAGAATTCTTAGCAACAATCAATATCAATAATTAATGGATAATCAATGGATTCTCTCCCATGAGAAACCCTTATACCCTCAAAAATATATGCTTGCCCTAATTAGGGTTTCATAATTAAGAATTAGGGTTTCTTAATTAAAAATAGGCTAAATAATTAATATTTAATTGAAACAATCAAATATTAATATCTCCCTCAATACATGTCAGATCATTGAACCATTTAAAGCTGGTGAACCAGGGAGTAATTCTACACATGACCATACCAAAATAAGGGTGCTCTATTGCATGTCAAAAATCCCTAAATAATAGGAGCTCAGGCAAACGTGTTTGAAAGAACTCAAATGAAAACCAACTATATAAATTTTGCTAATCGAAGCCAAGCCAAGCTCCATTATGACCCTCAATCCATCTTATCAGCCTATGAAGGTTGCATAATAGGCTAGTCATCAAGTCTGAAGATGTCACCTAAAAAGGGGACATGACAATCCACCCCTCCTAAAATTGCTTGTCCCCAAGCAATCTCAGAACAACAAACCAATCAATCCACCTGGATCCCAAATATAGTCATGATCTATAGTGATGACAATCAATGCAAGCTCCTGCCATATCCTCTAAAATATAACCAAGAGGAATCCATAAACAAACTGGCAAATGCAACTCAACCAATCTCCAAAATCACAACTACCCTAGATATGTCGATACTACAGGCTGTGTAACTTGCAACTGCCAATTCCATCTACAAAAGATGGTGCCAATCCATCCCATAATTGATCCCTCTATAAAGGTGGCACAACCAACTATACCACACTGTCATCTATGTGAGAAGAATCAATTTGGAGACTCAACTCCACTGGTATCCCAAACTCATCAGGACTAGGTACTCCCAAATCTTGAATATGTGTGTCAGTGTCAACAACATGCTCCACATCGGTAGCTATAGAAACATACTCATCACCAACACTCAATGTACTAACATCTGAGTACACCTCCACACTTTGAATGCAAGCATTAGACTCATCCTCACTGTCTAACTCCTGAGCTGAACTCACCTTAAGACAAAGCTCATCCACAACATCCTCAATCGCTCCTACCTATGAAGATAATGTAGATAAATCATTACTTGAAGATGTGTTAATGTCTCCTTGTACTGGATCAGCATGTCTATCAAACTCATCATTCAAGTTTCTGCATGTCATAGGGAAAGTAATACGATCCTTAGGCCTATCAATTAAACTCTTTAACCACATACTAGCTATAGGTGAGACATTTTCCTCTTTTGTCTAGACATAACATAAATCTTCTGCCAAAATTTTAGAAATTTCATCCTCCTCCTCAAACAAGATTGTGAACATGATAGAGTGCATTGATGCTAATACATCGCTGGAATGAAACTCATCCAAAATATTCCAAAATATGTTAAACATCCTGTGAATGTCACCAATACAACCTACTAACATCATAATGTTTTCAAATCCATACCTTGCAAATATTTCAAGTAATCTTTCCCTCTTTGAGAAATGAGGGTCTCTAATGTCATCCAACTTTTTAAAGCTTTTTACCATGGCATGAAGTACCTCTCTCATAATCTGATCATCATAAAAATTAAATCCAGCTATTATCCTCATGATTTCACTAATGCAAGAGAGAGCTACAAGTCTTACCACCTCATCATGATGTCTCAATAATTGGGGCTTCACCAACGAACCAAATGCTGGAGATAACGTTGTTTGCATATCATAAGAATTTGACTGATCAACCTTGCCTAAATAAGTTTCCAACTCCTCCAAAGTTTTTAGAATGTCCTCTGCTTGCTGAAATGGATTATCTAATTTCTTCTTTGCATTGTGCATTCTTTCTTCCAAATCTTTGTCTCCTGTTAAAGCCATACTGGCAATCAAATTCAATCTGAAATAACCCAATCAGGCTGGCAGGAACTTTGGCTCTGATCTCTAAACCCTTAGGATGGCGAGAATTTGGCTCTGATCTACCTAATAGGATGGTAGGAATTTAGCTCTGATACCACTATAATATCCCCAACCAATAGGGACTCTAGAAAGACAAAGCTCTGATACCACTGTAATATCCCCTTCTGATACTAAAATAAAAGCTCTAATACCACTGTAATATCCCCAACCAATATGGAATATAGAAAGACAAAAGCTCTTATAACAAAAAAGCTCTAAGTATTCTGCAAACTAGGAAAAAACCTAAATATGGTACATCTCGACCTACTGTGTCAAAAACACAGTCACCGACATCGGTTATACTGCCACCATCGATTTCCTAGTGTCGTTATCCTGTCGACATCGGTGAGATGGTTAGCCAATGTCAGTCACTATCAGTCTCTACCTGTTGATGTCAGTCTCTACCTATCGCTATCAGTCTCTACACAGATTTGTACGGATCTGTATGGATTTCATACGGCTGCCAATATAGCACACCCTGTGATAACTTCTGTGTGAAGTTATCTCTTAACCCTGTAAACCTCTGTGATAACTTTTGTATGAAGCTATCTCTCAAATTGTTAATAGATCAGCTGATATTTCACAGCCTCTGAATCGCACGCACTGAAGAGTGGACATTCTCCAATGTAAATGGAATCTTGGAACCCTTGGCTCAGTCTTCACAGAGGAATTCTTAGCAACAATCAATATCAATAATCAATGGATTCTATCCCATGAGAAACCCTTATACCCTCAAAAAGATATGCTTGCCCTAATTAGGGTTTCATAATTAAGAATTAGGGTTTCTTAATTAAAAATAGGCTAAATAATTAATATTTAATTGAAACAATCAAATATTAATATCTCCCACAGTACATGTCGAATCATTGAACCGTTTGAAGCTGGTGAACTAGGGAGTAATTCTGCACATGACCATACCAAAATAAGGGTGCTCCATTACATGTCAGAAGTCCCTAAATAATAGGAGCTCAGGCAAACATGTATGAAAGAACTCGAATGAAAACCAATTGTAGAAATTCTGCTAATCGAAGCCAAGCCAAGCTCCATTATGACCCTCTATCCATCCTATCAGCCTACAAAGGTCGCATAATAGGCTAATCATCAAGTCTAAAGATGTCACCTGAAAAGGGGACATGACAAAAAATGGGTTAGTTCCCTCATGGTGTTGAGATTCCATAAGGATACTCAAGATATTGGTGACTAATTAATGTGTCATGGCTACCATATTTGCTAGAGCATTTGATAGATATGGATAGAGTGAGACTAGTTGTATTGGGTCTAGGAGGTATTATGGAGATGAGATGCATCCCATTGAGTATTAATCTCATTTTCATGTTCCTTAGAGCATGGGAATAGTTTACCAACACTTTTTAATGGGTGGTGGATGGGTATATGATAGAGGTGGGTATCACACTAGAGGACATCCATGTATTACTTGGACTACTAATAAGAGGGACATTAGTGATCATAAGGACACCAAATGATCTAGAACAAAGGCGATCACTACCCAGGTGGGTGACATGCTCGGATAATATATACCTAAGGTTGAGGGTCTTTCTATTTGATGCGTGTATCACATATATTTTAGACATCTAAAAATCCATGATCGAACTTATGATAGCATGAGTGTTGTGTCATAAGTTAGATGGCAAGGTACCATTGTATGTGATACCCTTATGCTCTTCTATTTTGGATTAGGGTCACTCTATGATTTTAGGTCTATCATCTAGGTCCAACTCATTCATGATATGTATGGTATGTTGTCTAAAGAGCATAAGACCATGGGACTATTGGTTTCTCTTAGTGCATGGATATATGAGAGATTCTCTATGTATCAGTTGATTGGGTTACCCCATGTGGTCTATGATAGGTTATCTTGGGTGACTAGATAGTACAATCCATGCCCCACATGCCATCACTATAGATTATCAAATAATGCAAGATGATGTGGTACTTATACACACATATTACTACTATTTGGCTTAGTTGGGAAACTATGGTGATATGGTTGGCTTGAGTGCAGATCACGGGCCACTATACCTAGTGGATAGAGTTACAGTTGATGGCATACTTATCAAGGTAATTTATACTCCCATACCCAATGTATCCTATAGTAGTTTCTAATTTTTGGTCATGGTATGCTAGAGATTTGAAGGGGAGAGGAGGAGGAAAACCAAACAAGATATTGATGATCAGGCTGTGACATATGAGACCATGGACTAGTTGAGCATGATGGAAGATAGTGAAAAGAGGAGAGGACATAGATGTTGATGCATGGGTCCAATAGGTACCAAAATAGGCACTAAAGTAGGATAAATAGTGACCACCATAACCACATAATATATGGAGACAATACTAGTGAGAGTAGGCATAAATGAGGGTAGCTATATAAGATGACCTGACAGTTAGTCTAGGATAGAGTTGGTCAATAGAGGCACTTCTAAGGAGAGGATCATGGCATGCATGAGTGGTGACTCTTAACTTTGCATTGATAGGTATGTGATTTGTAGATGATGTACTTGAGGGATAAGTAGATGGAGAGACCATGCTCGATGGGAAAGTAGATAGGGAGATAGTATTTGGTGACACCAAGACTAGTGAGAAATGTCATAATTTTTAGTTTTGACATAGGATACTCGGTGCATGTGATTATAATAGATAGATAAATTTGGATATGTGTGTGTGTGTGTGTGTGTGTGTGTGTGTGTGTGTGTGTGTGTGTGTGTGTGTGTGTGAGATATAATATCTATTTGGTTTTGGTTTTTCATATCCTATGATAAAGGAGGTCAAATGGGGAACCCTAATCATAGCAGTGTACCATGACATTTTGGATAGAGTGCTAACACCATCAAACCCCACCATATTGGATGATCATGTGGTACTATCTACCCCAACTCAAGCAAGTTGGTTTAGACTAGTTGGGTAGGCTATGAGGAAGTTATAGACATGCAAAGATCAATTGTATCCACTAAAAGGAGTGAGAGTAGAATAGGCACAAGCCTGGCAGGCCTTGGCTTAGGAAAGAGATACACACATGGCTACCATGGTCTATCTTAGACAAGTACAAGCCTAAGTGGCTAACTTATAAGGATAGGTAGTATGATTGAGATCCCAGACTTACTCACTATAGTGCACCATGTAGAGGGGATATTCTTATGCATTTATGTGCAATGTGGCTAGGCCATAGGATGAGCATGATGGAGCCCAACCGTAGAGATGGAGCTATGTATTTTTGTATTTTATACCATTGTATTGAATAAAACACATGATATATATAGATATATTGATTTTATCTCATGATTTTTATTTAGTTTTGGTTGTTGATGTATGAATATATTTCTTTTTATCACATGTATTTTGCTTGTGTTGTATATGCTATGGAAAATATATGTGGAGTGTTTTATTTTACAGCATTATGTGAGACATGCATGGTTAAAAATAAAAAGGAAAAAATGACTTGGAAAAGTATAATTAATCAAAGACAAATGCACTACATATTATATCATGATGGAAAATCTATATTAATAATATATGACTAAGTATAATAAGCCAAAAATGGTAAAATGGATAATAAAATGTTTTTAAACCATGAAAAAGATTGGCACTAAATTAAAACAAGTAAAATCACACTATATCACATTGGGAAGTATGAAAGTAATGTAATAAAATAGAAAGTGCATGAAAGATAAATTGTCTAAAAAAAAATTAAGTCAATCAATTATACTAAATCACGTGGAGAAGTATAAAAGAGAAACAAAATTGGAAAAATGAACTTAAATTGATCACACTAATTCAAGCTGAGAATGGAAATTTTAATAAAAATGGTTGTACTCTTATTTATAATCAAAAAATAAGAAGATAAAAGTGAAATATTAATGAAGTAAGAATAAAACATACTATATCAATATGGGAAGCATGTCAATGATGTGGAACTAATAATCAATCACAACTTATCTCAAATTTGACACATGTAATTTCATTGTGACTTAAGTATTAGAAAATTTTGTGAGGAAGGATAGGTCCTATCCATGGTCTTACATTAAAACTCATAAAGGTAACGCAAACTAGGTGTAAACAATAGGAAAAATATGTTAAAGGTGATATTTAGAATGATAATTTGGTAATTTTATAAGAAGGCCTTGTCCTATCCATAGTCTTACACTGCAACTCACAAATGGAATACTTGGAGGGATTGATCAATAAACAAAATAATACTTCTCAATGGGAAGTAGTAGGATTTTGGGAAATAAAATAGGGAATGTAAAAATCATATCATAGGTGTCTTATGAGAAGACCGTAGGAAACATGAGGCACACTAAGGACATAAAAAGACACTAAGTGACTAGTGACCATTTATATACAAAGGATACCTATTCACAATAAGCCCAAATATGTATAGGAAAATAAGTGAGATACTAAGATCAAATCATGTTGGTATTTTTGAACAAGGAAATTAAAATGGACCTACCTTCCCACTTTGTGTTCCTCATTCCTCAAGACCTCTTATAGAACTGTCAGTCTACTATGAAGATTAGGTACTTGCATGATAATGTAGGTAACACTAAAAGATTTTTTATTCTCCTTTCCTAATAAACTATCCTACGAAACTCCAATGGAACTAGACTCTATTATGAGGCCAATTTTGGAGTTTGAGCTTAAATTATAAAAATGAGATGTTCTTATAATCATATCTTTTAGTGTGATTTGACTTTTGAAATTATTAATGTTGACTTTTATATCATTGCCTTCTATTAAAATTATTTTGATTTTAATATTCCTCCTCCATACTAAATTTGAATGACCAATCATGAGAGACAAAGTGATACACATAAATGATCTTTAAACTTTTTTTAAAGGAAGCTAAGTATCCAAAGACATTATGAATTAAAACACTTAGGCTTACCAATGAACTAGCATGTTATCTCAAGTTTCAACCATGTGTATGATTAGTGTGTGGAAGGAGATAAGGGGAATAAAGGGAGATACAATACGAACAAGTAAAATGAGATTATAATAAGATGACTTTTTTGCTAACTGATCACATGGCAAAGAAGGAATAACTAAAGGGAGCAAGGTTTGTATAACCAAGTCACAATAATGATTATCCTTGTTATAGAGATAAGATAGCAAAAAATGATGAGAAAAGAACAAGATATTCATGTAAATAAATTAACATATAGATAAAAAGCATGTAATCATGAAAAATAATCCATAAGAGAACATAAGTAAGGAAAGGACACCATAGACATGTAGTTTGAAACATAAATAGCCATGTAAGATATATAAGAATTTGACATAATGTAAAATAATATAAGATAGATAAATGTAAATTTGGAGCACATGTCCAATCTAAAATGAAGAAATAAATGATAGAACACCATGTTTTGTTCATAAATACTAGTAGATTTATCCACAAACATTGTCCATAACATCTTATAAGTCTCTATGAAGTTGGACTCTGATGGCAGTGAGGGTCTCATCGATCTTCAAAGAAAGATGGGAAAATACTTCTCATCAAATCTCCTTGAAAAAAAATATAGGCATGCTTGAAGGATCATGGTTATGAGGGGCATCATGCATGGGATACTCAAGAGAAGGAATATGAGTGGACTCTTTAGGACATGAAGGAGTCACCGATAGAGAAAATGCCACAAGTGAAGGAGGATCCATGAGTGAAGGAGGATCCATGAGTGAAGGATTCATGGGTGGAAAAACTATAGGTAGAGAAGGGGCCACAAGAGGAAGAGCCATTGGGGAAGAAGGGGGAGCCTTCTTATGAGTTTTACCTATAGGAGGAAGGATAATAGGCACAAGAATGGTTATGAGGTGATCCTTGAGATGATGTTGAAGGATGAAGCAATGATCAGTGTGATGGGTACCACATTGGTACCACAAATAATATACCTCTCCATATTTGGGAATATACTCAAGAAATACTTTTAGGAGAGGTATAGCCTTATTGGTAAGCTGAGGAAGAATAGGATGCAAGGTGTTTATATATTATTGAAGCTTATAACAATGCATGGATGAATGATTATATGTGTCACGGAAGTAATAGATACATTTTTTAGTAGACTTTATGGGTGTACTAATAGAGGGAGTGGAAATGGAAGTTGGGTAAGGTTATTATAGTATATAATCTCTAGTCCAATGACTATCAACTCTATGAATATCACATTATGGTTGATCAGTCCAGTGGGTGGGAAAAGGAGCAAGCTACAATAAAGGAAGCAAACCATCACTAAGGGAAGGTGAGGTTGGTAGAGAGACTAAATAAGGATCGACTAAAGGAGTAATAAGAATATAATATGGAAGAGACTCAGCTAGAGAAAGAATGGTAATATGATCTAGAATTGATGCAGGAGCATCTACAATAGCTACATGAAGACATGGTCAAGTTGGAAATTCTCAAGCATACAAAGCTCAAGTCATGTCTTAGTTTTGCATTTGAATTCATATTGTTGTCTTTTCCCTCCAAAATGTTGTTAAGGAGGAATAAATGTAAAATTAAAAGGAGTGAAAAGGGGTGAAAGTGGGTTGAAAGGAATCCCCATGTTGGAAGCCAATCTTGGCTTAAAGAGAAAATGAGAGTGGTTAAAATATTTCAACCGTAAGATAATACTTGAGATAAATCTTCTCCAAATTAGAATATGGTTGTAAATTAAAAATTGTTTGTTGTTTTATCTTGAGCCCAAATTGGGCGTAGAGGTTAGGGGAGAAGATTCTTTAAAAACAAACAAAATAAGATATGCATTGGTGGCATGAGAGGGACATAGAGAAGAGAGAGAGGAGGAGTCACGAAGGCCATTCAGCCTATATGATGCTAATAAAAATATTATGGTTTATTAATGGAGAAATCCAATTGAGGCTATTGGCTGGCATCAAGAATTTTGATAATGTCCCTGTTCTGCATCATCACGCATCTCACAAGAGAAGTCTTTTCACTTCTTTGAAGTTAGCAGGAAAAGCATCCAAAAATATACCTCCAATATGATCATTTCCACAGATGAAGTCTATGGTTCCATAGATGTCACTTAGTTGGATTCAATGGACCATGAAGATCATATTGGATCACATAGCCCTTAGTTGGATTCAATGGACCATGAGGAGGGGTTTTCTAGAAAGCATCCTGGTTGAAATATTGCAGATAAAATCTTGTCTCAGAAGAGGAAGGATTCTCAAGGATCTTCACATGCAAACAAATAGAGAGGATTTGAATTCAATCTAATAATTCAATAGTGGGATTTCATGTAATTTTAATACAGTCCAAGGTGTATGCAAAATCTAGCCAAATAGGTATGAAGACCTCATTTTATCTTGAAATCTATACTTTTGTTTTCTCCAAGATTTAATGGGTTTTGAGCCTTATATCATGTGAATAAACTGTCCAAATTTTAGAAGAATCCAGATAATATTGCATGAGAAAATATTTTGTAAATATTGTAGTTTATGCAATGAAGCCCTGTTTACAGTTTAAAGTTAGCCCATCATTTTGGTATCAGAGCTTGAAGTTCTTGGGATTTGTTGAGGAAAGGTATGAGTAATATTTGCTATTTTATTTGAGTTTATTGTGTTTGAGAAGTAAATAGGTGAAAAGGAAGGCAGTCAAGCCATTGAGCTTAAGAGGAGAAGAAGCCAAGGAAGACTTAGTGAAGAGCCAAGAGAAGTTCTAGAAGAAGAGCAAGTGAATGCTCAAGAGGAAGATCCAAAGCAAGGATCAAAAGACTAGGATGCAAAAGGCCTAGGTGAGATCAAGGAGATTGTCAAAAGACCAGTCAAGAAGAAAGGCTTGGGTGAGACAAGAGGACCTATAGGGATCAAGAGACCAAGGTGGAAAAGACTTGGGTGAAGATCTCAAAGATGGAAATATTGTTGAGAAAAGAGCAGAGCAGTAAGGTACAAGAGGGCACCAAGAAGAAAGCAAGTATCCAAAATAAGAAAGGTATGGATAGTATTGCAAGAGATTGATAGTTTGAAAACAGATTTAGCTAAATTTGCAAATAGATATGAGTCTTGGATGCAGATGGACAAGCAAGCATGGGTATGGCCAATGAGGAAGAGGTTGAAGTGGCTAATTGATCTCCTAGTGAAGAGGAGAAGAAGTCAAAATGAGATTGCCAAGAAGAGAGAAGCCCATAGAGGCTTGAAGAAGATAAGAAGGTTGCCAAGAGAGCAACAAAAAGAGAAAGAGGTGGAGAAGAAGGTTCTCATTGAGGAGAACAAGAGAAGAGAAGAAAGAAAAGATGAAGTGCCAGGAAGAGCACTTGAAAATATGAGAGTGTTGATGAAGAGAGTACTCATAGGGACCTTGTGGTCTCTTTTTTTTACATCTAATGTTGTCTTTGCATGGGTAATTGCAGGTATGAGCAGCCTTGTAAAGGTCAAGAGAAGGGCCTTGGAGAGTAAAGAGATTGGTGCAAGAGAAGACACCAAGTACACAAGTGAATGTATAAGAGAAAAGAAAAAGTTTGATGTTGTTGATAAAGAAGAAGAGATGCATTGGTTAATGCATGAGGAAGGTGTTGAGGAACCCCTACAAGCAAGAGAAGAGATGGAAGATGAAGATGACTTCCATGATGCCATTGAATGCTAAGAAGAGGAAAGAGAACAGCCAAGCATAAAGGAAGAAGAAAGGACAGATAATCAAGAAGCTATGCAAGTCAAAGAACTAATGGAGCAACCTGTTAAGGAGGTAAAGGTGAGTTCAAAAACTGATTTGTCTTATAAGCATGAAACTATTGATATGCATGTTAGAGAAGCAAAGAAAAAGGTGAAGATTCCAATTAACCATGCATATGTGATGCCTAAATGGTGGAAGAAGCAAACTCCCAAGAAGCAGGAAGTGCTGGTACAAGAGCATGGATGCAGGATGCCTACATGGTTTGAGAAGACAAATGATGAGAAGAAGAATCAAATGTGGGTACCTAAGAAGGCAAAGAGAGAAGATGTGAGTGTTGAGGCAACAACACCAAGAAGTCAATGGAAGAGGATTGAAGGTGATTCAAGCAGCCAAGAGAATGAAGGTGAGATGGTGAATATGGAAGAAGCATTCCATGAAGACAGGATGCTTGAGAGGTATACCAAAGAGGTAAAAGGTAAACAAATTATTTATGATGATGTTTTTGAATCCTTTAATGATCTTTTCATGAGAAATGAGGAATGGAAAGTGGCTGTGTGGACTAATATGCAGCAAGGAGAGAATTCCAAATGGATGGATGATGAGAAAAGGGGAGAGTATGCAACAAAGCAATGCCTCATTGAAACCAAAGAACAAACAAGATGGCTTCAAGCAGAGATTCAAGAGAGTAAGGAGATAGAAGGTAAGGATACTGTAATTGTATTTGATAAGTATATTGATGTTGATGAATAAGTTGACTTGTATGAAGAAACCATGGAGTGGATGAATGTATTTATAGAGGATGAAAGACAATTTGGTCCTAAGTTTGATATAGGACATGAAGATTTGGATGATCTTGTGTTGAGTGAAGAGTTGAAAAGGATAGAAGAGTTGTTGAATCCTCCAAAAGAGTTGTGTAGAGGCACATATCAACATGGTGGCACCATTGATCAGATGGAAAATGATTTGAGGCAAGAGCTAATAAAGGATGAGATGAAGAGTAAGGCTAGTAAGGAACAAGCAATCCTTCAGGTTGATAAGCCCAAGTTTGATGAAGTGAATGAGGAGATAGATGAGATCTTACGAAATGAAGAAATGAGAATGTTGGAGGAGTTGTTTGGTCATTCAAGAGAGTTGTGTAAAGATACAAGCCATGGTGAAGACACCATTGGTAAGAATGAAGCAAGAAAAGAGCACACTAAAGAGGCAAAGGCAGATTTGGCCAAAGAGCAGAAGAATGGAGGTAGCCAAGAGACTTTATGGTCTCAAGTTTTTACTTCTAACATTGCCTTTGATGTTTTGAATGTAGGTGTTAAAGTTGTGGAGATGAATGAAGTGGACAAATTTTTGAACCAAGAAGATCAAGAAGATCTTGAGGACATGTATGAGAATGAAGCATGGAGATGGGACATAATAGCTAAAAAGGAAATGAGGAGAAGGACATACCAGAAAAGGAAGAAAAGCAAGAAGCTGAAAGATAAAGACCACCAAAGACAGACACCAGCATTGGCATTCACAACAAGACCTTGGGATCCAGGCATATAGTGAAGACTAAAACACTGAGAAAATATCTGTTTCTAGAGGGAGAGTATGATGCAAGAGCATCTACAATAGCTACATGAAGACATGGTCAAGTTGGAAATTCTCAAGCATACAAAGCTCAAGTCATGTCTTAGTTTTGTATTTGAATTCATATTGTTGTCTTTTCCCTCCAAAATGTTGTTAAGGAGGAATAAATGTAAATCTTAAATGTAAAAGTAAAAGGAGTGAAAAGGGGTGAAAGTGGGTTGAAAGGAATCCCCATGTTGGAAGCCAATCTTGGCTTAAAGAGCAAATGAGGAGAGTGGTTAAAATCTTTCAACCGTAAGATAATACTTGAGATAAATATTCTCCAAATTAGAATATGGTTGTAAATTAAAAATTGTTTGTTGTTTTATCTTGAGCCCAAATTGGGCGTAGAGGTTAGGGGAGAAGATTCTTTAAAAACAAACAAAATAAGATATGCATTGGTGGCATGAGAGGGACGTAGAGAAGAGAGAGAGGAGTCACAGAGGCCATTCGACCTGTATGATGCAAATAAAAATATTATGGTTTATTAATAGAGAAAGCCAATTGAGGCTATTGGCTGGCATCAAGAATTTGTATAAGGCTTTGGCAGCCATTGACCATGATCAGGGATGCATTAATTACTTTATCTTTCATTAGGAAGAATGTTCCTTATTATGTAATTATGGCCTTCGAACTGTAGAAAGAATGCCGAGACTACAAAGGTGACTACAGGTATGCAGACCTGAGACTGTTTAGTGTGCAGATAAGAAAGTTGTGCCAAGATAAAAGGGTTGTTTTAGAATCAATACGTGAAGACGTGAATGCTCTCTTCTCATATGCTAAGGTTATCGAACTCACAGAAGCTGACGAGGATTTGACAGCTGCCAAATTTTCATTGGGAACTCTGGGCACAATCACGCAGATAACCTTTGCTCTGCAACCCATGTTCAAACATTCTATTTTTGTGACTCTAGAAAAAAATGACTCTAGTTTGGAAGATTTGGATATATCATTGTTTACAAAATTGATGACAGTGCATAAACATCTATTCTATATATTTGTTGGATGAGATAGCTATAAATTTGTAGAGCACTGAGACCGAGCTTTGAATGTGCAAAGGAAGCAAATGTTAACCAAAAGAAGCTTTCCAAGGAAGCATTGAAGTAGAATTCAAAGCGGGTGAATCAAAGAAACACAGATGTTGAGGATAGGGATCAAAATGACAACAATGATGTAGATGATTCAGAGTGGTATTGTCGAGAAGTTGGTGAAGAACCTAATTCAAAATTTTTGACTGGTATGTCTAGAATGCAAGACAAAAATCATAAGGGTTACAAAAATAACCACACACAGCAGAGAGAATGTCAATAGTTTGGAAAGAGTGCTGCTAAAATAGACAGTCATAACTAGGGAAAATTTAGTAAAAGTAAGCACTCTGCCAAGCCAAATGAGGAGGGGTTTTCTAGAAAGCATCCTAGTCAAAGTATTGCAGATAAAATCTTGTCTCAGAAGAGGAAGGGTTCTCAAGGATCTTCACATGCAAACAAATAGAGAGGATTTGAATTCAATCTAATAATTCAAGAGTGGGATTTCATGTAATTTTAATACAGTCCAGGGTGTATGCAAAATCTAGCCAAATAGGTATGAAGACCTCATTTTATCTTGAAATCTATACTTCTATTTTCTCCAAGATTTAATGGGTTTTGAGCCTTATATCATGTGAATAAACTATCCAAATTTTAGAATAATCCAGATAATATTGCATGAGAAAATATTTTGTAAATATTGCAGTTTATGCAGTTAAGCCTTGTTTGCAATTTAAGGTCAACCCATCAAGAATAGGCTTAGGTGAGCGAGGGGTGGGATGCAAATAGGGTTGAAAGATAATATCAAGCATCTCAGGGGCAAGTTAGCTATAGGGGTCCTAGTATCTAGTGAAGCAATAAGGACCAATCATAGCATGATCCATAAGTATGCTCCTAAGAGGTTATTTGTAAACTAGAGGTGTGTGCACCATATCTACCCTATGAACAAGAAGAAAAATGCTAAAATTAATAACTATATAGGATGGAATGTGATATGATAAATGGAAAGACTAAAACAAAGAAGATTAATAATGAATGATTTTAGCATCTTGAACCTGAACAAGACCTCCTAGAAATAGGTTATCTAAGGTATAACCATCATCGTAGTCAGGTGTATAAAAATTAGTTATGTAGGTAGGGATGACATTTTCATTGAAGGTGGCATGATGAGTGGAGTATCAAGTCTTAGTTAAGACTATGGGTATATCATCGATAGGTGGTTGACAGGAATGTAGCTTTAAAGAAGGTAGAAACTAAGAAATAAGATGAGGAGAGAGATCAGAAGTTTTTATCTTGAGGTTGATCTCATCAGGCTCATCATCATCATAATCTAAGAGGTTAGGTGGCATATT
The DNA here is from genome assembly GCA_037957365.1 of Torreya grandis. Taxonomy (NCBI): domain Eukaryota; kingdom Viridiplantae; phylum Streptophyta; class Pinopsida; order Cupressales; family Taxaceae; genus Torreya; species Torreya grandis. The sequence continues at coordinate 1,385,761 of JARHVA010004109.1, forward strand.
CCCAATGAATTTTGGGTGACCATGGTAACCTCACATAGAGTTGATAGGAAAGTTAAACTATTGGGATTCATACAATGGAACACTCAGTAAGGGTTCAATGATTAGAATTTTGAAGACACCACAATCTTGTAATTTTTAAAAATTCTAAGGGTTGGTATCGCTTTGAATCCTATATATTGTACCATTGTAAGGAAACTTGATGCATTGGTAGGAAAAAGAGGCAAAAACCCTCATGCAATGATTCCATGGCCTACTAAGCAAGATGTTATAGGAAAGAGAAAAATTTAAGATCATAACCTTTACTTGAACAGTGATAGGTGGGATAATGACAGGGAGCCACACACAACCTAAGGGAGCCATTTTCTTTCGGTCATATCCTTGACATGTTTTATGTGTGGACTTAATATTAAATTCAAAGTATCTAAGGGTTTTAATAAAATTGAGAGAGGTGACACCAGTACCTGAACCCTCATCATTCAAGGCACGCTTGATTTGGATATCATCAATTTAGATATTAATAAAGAGGGGAGGATCATCTGCATGAAGCAAAATCTCATTAGGAATCATAAAATCAATGGGTAATTTGAGGGAAAGATAAGTGTCCATTATTTCATTGATGTGTATAAAAATCTCTTCACACTATTGTAAAATTCCATCTTCTGACCCTAATAAGGTAGCTTCATGTCCTACTAGGAGAGGATGAGGGATTTTCATTTCAAACAAAAGTTACATAAGATCATTACGATGATGTGGAGAAGTCCACATAATTTTGATAAATGGGATTTGAGATGGGAGATTAGTAAGTTTCATGATAGGATCCCATTCGTCATAACCCATAAGGGGAATACTAGAGAGAGGTGCATAGTGTTGGAGGAGTTCCTCGAAAGGAAGAGTAGAAGTGCATGTAAATTTATGTTCATAAGATATGGGAGGTTTAATTGGGGGATAAGTTGGTTGACTATCATGAGAGGATGAGGTAGTTGGTGTAGGTTTGGTTTGAGCTAGATTAGAAGAAATGGTAGTAGAAGGTTGAGTATCATTAGTGATTGGTAAAGAGGTTGGAGAATTTTTAGAAATGATATGACAAGTGTTATCTAATGGAGGTGTTGGAATTGGTTCATCAAAAAAGATAAGGTCTTCTTGCCCTAACTTTGTTAAGTGAATTGGGGAAGAATCTTGGATAACATAGAAAGTGTGAGATGATTGGTGAGTGTAGGTGGGATGAGAATCAATAAATATAACTACCCTTCACATATTAGTCATGTTTATTACATTATATTTGTGAGTTGGGTCTATATGACTATCAATGTTATTAATATAAGTAGGTTTATAATTATTGTCTTAGTGATTTGGAAGAGGGTCTTTGTAGATGGCCAGATGAACATTAGCCTAATTCAAACTTGAGTTTTGCTTTGTGCTTCATGAGCTTTGAAGGCAATGGAATAATCTTGTTGAATTTTACAAATGAGAGAATCATGGTGTAAATTAGGACCAAAGAGTAAATACATAGATAAGTTATGGAATTGCCTACAAGTCTCATGAGAATGACCCCAACTAGCATAAAACCAAAAGAATTTATTTGGATCATATCATGATTTCATAGGGTGAGTGGGAACAATTTCTCATGGAAGAGGCCTTGGTAGATGATTTTGGAGATCCACTAAGGATAAAGGCTTATGAACATTGATGTTACTTGTTGAATAAAAATTAGGATTAAGGATGTGGTTTAGAGGGGAAGCTTATTTTGGAGCCTGGTTAGGAATAATAATAGCTTAAATATTGTGAATGGTATGATAAGAATCAGTGACACCATCATTATTAGTGTGATGGTTTTTATTTTTATGAGCATATGAGTTCCTATATAAGGTTTGGATGGCTCAAATTGATGCATAAGGAAATCTTGGCACTTGGTTTGGTCAATGGCCTCTTCTAAAGTTCATGGAGAGAGAGTTTAGACCTAAATTTACAACTTAGGATAAAGAGCATTACTGAATAGATGAAATAGGTTATCATCTATCATTTTGTGTTCACACTTGTTAGACAAGGTCTTCCACCATTTGATGAAATCTTGTGTAGTTTCCATCTTAAGTTACTTACAATTAATAAAATGATCCAAGGTATTTTTAGGGAGGTTACTAGTTTGAAACTCTTGTACTAGATCATATAGAAAACTTACAAACTAGTGATGGAATGAGATTTGAGTTGGTTATACCAATCTAAATCATCTCCATAGAGATTTTTTTCTAAGAGCTTGGTATCATCAAAAGTGTTTAAATTAACCAAATATTTATATAGATGTCTAAATGTTTTTAAGTGTAGGGTCAAATCGGTTGACCTATTGTAGCTAATGGTAGGGGTGATACCTCCTATATCTATGTTAGTAATTTGAGGCATAATAGGTTCATTTTTAAGGTGTTTGATTATTTTGTTAACAAGAGAAGGTTTAGGGATAAGATTACCATGGGAATCCCCAAGGGGAGTGGGGGCATATTGGTTGTGCACTCCCCATGGAACCTGTTGTGGGTGAATTTTAGAGATGGATAGGATGATTTTTTATTTGCATCATTTGTTTGGCATTATTAGCTTGGAAAGAGTTCATTTGGTTAAGATTTTTCAAAAAAAGAGTATGGGCTTGAGTGGTGTTATTCATAACATGTGAAACATTAGTGTTGGTATTAATAGTTTGGGTATCACTATGAGTGGTGGCATGTGTGTTATTAGAAGCTTCAAAGAAATTATTAGAAAAGGAGGCAATAGTAGCATGAATTACATGGGTTGAAAACTATGCACTAGTAGAAGGATTAGTAGAAGGAGCACTAGTGGCATGATTACACTTGGTATCAAATAATTCACTAGTGAAATAATTAAGAGTGGGTCTTGGAAAAGGCCCAATAGATGTTGAACCTACCATGTTAGTAGAGATACTTAGCATGGAGGTAGAGGAAATCAAGGAAGAAGAGGTCATATTATGAGAAGGGATCAAAAGATAAGGAAGAGGTTGAGAAGGAAAAAAGGTATTACCCCCAAATCTATGTGAAAATATGGGTGAAGGTGAATGGGGTTCAATTTTAAATGTTTATGGTAAGCCAATAAATAGTAAAAAGGTATTTTCCTCGATGTTGAATAAATTCATTAGTGAAGAAAATCTTTTTCAGAGTATACTCTAATTTAAGAAGATATTTTAAGGAAAAAGAAGGGTTGCAAACTAAAGATGTATGATCAGGGGCCCCATAATTTGTAGTATGAGTGGCCACATGCACAATACTTTCATTAGAGTAAGAACACAATCTATTTATGGGAAAACCTATTGGGGTAGGTAAGTCTCATCATATCTATTAAATTTAGCTTAGTGTTGTCCTCAAACAAGAAGTTCATGATGAGAAAGAAAGGTTAAAGAGGACTAAGATGATGCAAAGACAAAGGTTATAAAAAAGGATACATATTCATATAGTTTGATTATGTTCTCTAACATAATTAGCATATAAGAATATAGAGTTGTACAAGTCAACTTTGTATTACAGACAGGGGGATAAAACAAGTTGATAAGGATACAGAGTCATGTAGGTCAATTGTGTTCTATAACCTAATTGGCAGAGAAGAATACAGAGTCATTCAGATCAACTTTATATTATAGACTGGGAGATAAAGCAACTAAAAAAGATACATAGATCAGTTATGTATTATTGACAAGGGGAAATAGAGTTTGTAAGATATTGTATCAACCAAAACTACAAGGTACTGAAATATGAAAAAAATTGCAAGATAAGTGAAGAGAGTATGAAATGAAAGCAAACACACAAGCAATTAGATCAATGTGAGGGGAAAACAACATAAAACCTTACACCAATGTTGGCCAATGCAAGTTTTTAAAATACAACACATGATGATCAAATAGCAAGCAATCAACTAAAAATTAAATGCTAACTAAGTGGTCATCCTAAGTGTTATTATATTATTTAGAGAGTGTTAAGTTAAATGTGATAAGAGAGTTGGATAAAATAGGGAACTAGAAAATCAATCTATGGATGGTTTCAAGATGTTTGGGCTGAAAGAGATCTATGTTGATAATGGTACTGGCTTGGTATTGGGGCCTACCCAATCACTTCACAATCCCACAGTGATAAGGGTATCAGGTGCTTTACCAATATATACCATTAACCAAGTATTTATACTTGGTCAAAAAACCAAGTCAGCTTCCTCCTTGGTGATGAAATCCAAGTAGGTAGGCCTTGGGAATTCAAGTGTTTAGATGTGTTTTGAATGTTATATTATTTGGTAGTGTGTGTAAAATATTAAAATAGTGTAACTAAATGGTAATTTTAAAAACCACATATATAGACTATGTGACTTAATTTAAGCATGAAAATAGCTGAAAAAGAAATGTGAATGAATTACTAGTAAATAGTTGTTAATTACTTGATTTAAAATAGTATAGAATCTATTTAGGTGACACTATATGCAAATAGTGTATACACATAATATTTTAAAACTTTACCACTTACTAACACTTTCTATCTTACAGGAACCCATCGAGTCTCAATCTCTCTAAGTGCATACCTTAATGGGTGCACCAGGAAAGGCGTGGAAAGACCATTGGTACTTCACAAGATTGGTGTCCCTTTTTCCACTTATTATCTACACACTTATCTCTTAAGAAACAATTCCCCTAAGTTTTGCCTCCTATTTTGCACCCTCCTCTAGTCATTTACCACCTTCATTAGCCCTTTCCCTAACCTAAACCTCTTTTTGATAGTTTACAAGATTATGTCAGCCAGATCAAGCCTATATTGTTATTTACAACATCTTAATAATAACTAAGTTAGTCATGGCCAACATAGTTTATTATCTAGTTAGTTTTTTATCAATTTCAATACTAGGTCAACCGGGTCGACCTTGTCATCCAAAACTTTCAGAAGGGTTTAGGGTTAGATCTACCTATATAAACACATTCATTTTCCATTTCTAAAATAAGAGAAGAAGAAATAATGTATATTTTGCATCTGCTTATCCACCATTCTACTTGAGGAGTAAGTTGAGGGTTTCATACTTTCTTTGGAGATATGGATCTTATCATATGGAGAAGTCTTTTGGATGCATTGATAGGTTATATAGCCTAGAGCTTATTTATCCTTATCATCCTTACATACCACAACAACCTCTTGTGAAGCATCTTGGCCAAGGAAGAGATTGAGGCTTGGTGGGTTCATTTTCAAAGGTAAGTATTACTAACTTTTTTCCTCCTTTGTAAGAGTAGATAGATATGCATTTACACTTATCTTCCATGTATTAGGATTTTGTATAAATTGACATGAGTATATGTCTTTTATGCATGTTTATTTTTAGTGTTTATTACCCCCACTTTGTGTCACAATATTTGGTGAGAACTAGATTAGATTTTGCTTTGCTTGTTATTATTTTAGTGAATATGAAAACATAGGACCTAGTTAGGGTTATTGCATAATCTTGCTTGATTGTAGGCTTTGTAACCCTCCCTAGTGATTATGGTAAGATATCCCTTTATTAGGTCTAGCATATCCATCTTCATCATGACCTTGATTATCTAATGTATCCCCAATTAGAAGTGTAAGTAGGATCTATCTTCTCAAAGCTAGGATTGATTTGTAAATCTATTGCATTTCCCATTTCATACATTCTAGTGAATCTAACCCTTGTCGGTTTTCTTTCACATTTTTTGTTTCTATCATTTTATTATTTTTATATATTTTCAATACTAGGTTGACTAGGTCGGTATAGTTCTAACTTTTATGTGTAGGTTTAACACATGGTCATATCAAAAAAACTTTGTTCTTTCTATGTAGCTCTTTATCAAATACATGTTACTAGATCGAACAAGTCAACATAATATTCTTCTTCAATTCCTAATAATAAACTAAGTCAACCAAGTCAACTTAGTCTTCTAATCAATATCCAAAATAACAAACTAAGTCATGTAGGTTGACTTAGTCTTCAAGTTAGCATCTAGTATAACAAACTAAGTTGACTAGGTCAACTTGGTCTTCCAGTCAGCATTCAAAATAATAAACTAAGTCATGTAGGTCAACTTAGTCTTCTAGTTAGTATCTAGAACAACACACTAAGTCATTTAGGTTGACTTAGTCCTTTATTCACCATCCAAATAATAAACTAATTCATGTAGGTTGACTTTATCATCTTATCAGGCTTCAACAAATAGGGTTTCATAAAACTAGGTTGACTAAGTTGACTTAGTTTGCATAACATAAAAGTAACATTCAAGGCACTACAATAGAAAATTTATAATCCTAATCATCTTCTAACCCACCAAGGTTCCTCTCTTTTTCTCTCTTTCAATTCAGTACTTCATTATAGTTCTATTTTATGCAAGTTTTTAGCCTTCAAAACTATAATCCTACAGCAAACTAAGTCAAGATCAACTTAGTTTTATAGCCTATATTCTGTCTAAAAGACTAAGTTGACTTGGTTGACTTATTTCTTAAAGACTCTTGCTTCTATAAAATAGTAGCAACTCAATTAAATCTATTTTTTAATGTTTGCATATAGTGCCATCTGAACTGACCTTGTACAATTATTAATTTGGTAATTAACAACTATATGCTAGTAATTAATTCACACTTTTAGTTGTTTGCATGCTTTGAGTAGCTCACATAGTATAATTAGTTGGTTTTTCAAATTTTTGATTAGTTTCACTATTTTTCTCTTTTTATACACAGTACCAAATCACACAATATTCAAAATGCATTAAACATTTATCTTCTCAAGGCCTACCTACTTGGATTTCATCACCAAGGGGGAAGCCGACTTGGTTTTTTGGATAAGTATAAACACGTGGTTAATGGTATATATTGAAAAATCACCTAACACCCTTATTATTATGGGATTATTAAGTGAGGGGGTAGGCCCCAATGCCAAGCCAGTATCATTGCCAATACATATCCCTTTCAGGCTAAACATCCTAAAACCATCCATAGATTGCTTTTTAGTTCCCTATTTTTATCCAATTTTCGTATCACACTCAAAATAACACTTTATAATAATTTAAAAACACTCAAGATGACCACTTAGGTAGCATTTAATTTTCAATTGACTTCTTGTTCTCTAATCATTATGTGTTTTATTACAAAAACTTACATTGACCAGCATTAGTGTAAGATTTTGTGTTGTGTGCCCTAATTGGATCATTCCCATTGATCCAATTATTTGTGTGTTTGCTTCCATTCCCTATTTTTATCTAACTTTTATATCAAACTCAAAATAACAATTTATAATAATTTAAAAACACTTAGGATGACCACTTAGCTAGCATTTACTTTTCAATTGATTTCTTATTCTTTGATCATTATGTTTTATATTACAAAAACTTACATTAACCAGCATTAGTGTAAGGTTTTGTGTTGTGTGCCCTAATTGGATCATTCCCATTCATCCAATTGTTTGTGTGTTTGCTTCCATTTCTTGCTTCAAATTATGTTGCAAAAAACTTTCCCTATTTTTAGCACACTGTTGTTGTATTCAACATAGTCTCTTACAGACTATCTTTTTCCCTACTTGTAATACTAAGTTGACTTGGTCAACCCTATACTCTTTTTTCTAGTTATCTTACAGTACTAAGATGATCTGGTTAACCCTGTATCCTTCTCAAACTATCTTTTCCCCTATCTACAATACTAAGTCAACTTGGTTGACCCTGTATTCTTTTCTACTAGTCAAGCTACATTACTAAGTCAACCTAGTCAACTTTGTATCCTTATCAGATTGTGTTTTTCCTTGTTTACAATACTAATTCAACATGGTTGACTCTATATCCATTTTTATAGTTAGGTTATAGTATTAAGTCAACTTGGTTGAATATATATCCCTTTTTCCAGTCAGGTTACATTACTAAGTCGAACTGGTCGACTTTGTATCCTTATCTACCTTTTATCCAACAGTACTAAGTTAACATGGTTAATCTATACACCTTGCTTGATCCTATTTTATGTGGTTATCTAGTATTATTTCATAGTGATTTCATATTTTAAGCCTCTACTTAGTCAAAAACATTACATAATTAAGGATTTAGATTATAACCTCACTTATTTATTACTTCAGATGAAACTATTCACTTTCTTCCTTCATCTTTTCCTAATCCAAAACCAATCACTACACAATGTAATGTAGTTGAGGTCCTTCATCCTAGTCCTCCTCCCAATACTAATGTTGGGAATCCTTTACCCAATACCCTTCATCTCACCAACATTAATAATCCCCTTCCTAATAACACTAATACCCCACCTTCAAATACTAATGCACAAATCAACACAACTCAAATTATTACACAAATAGTTCAACAAATGAACATCATGCAAACTACTAATCATTCCAAAATGATGCAAATACAACAACATTTATTTCACATGACTAGTCAACCCTCTCAAGTCATCATGTCTCAACCAAATCAAAAAAAATTCCCTCCCCCTCTTAGAGATGCCAATGGAAATATCATCCCTCAACCTCCAATGAATAACAAAATGCTTCAACATCTTCAAAATAAACCTTTAGCTCCATTCCTTGCATCCATAGATATTGGAAACATTTTTTCAACTATCACATATGATGGGACTAAGGACCCTAATATCTTTCTTAAGTCATTTGGTAATCTCTATAAGGAAAGGGTCCAAACTAACACCTTTAATACCACAAAGATCTTAGCTAAAACCTTTGTTGGTTATGCACTTGGATGGTACAACCAACTTCCTAGACATTACATCTCACAACTAGGATTTAGTCAATACTCTTGTGAAGGAATTTCAACATGATGACCTTCTTAAAAATTACCTTAGTAATTTCATCAATGCCAAACAACTTCTTAATTAATATGCTCACACTTTCATCAAATGATGGAAGTATCTAACTCACAAAGTGTACCATAACATGAATGATAATACTCTTTTAAAACTATTTTTTACTACTCTTAAAGCTCCCCTTCAATATAAAGTTTGAATCTTTTCCCCTAAAACTTTATAAGAAGCCTTAGACCAATCAAAAAAGTAGGACTTTCTTATGACTCAATTTGAAACAACTCAAACAACTACTAAAGAACCTTTCTAATCATTTTATCATGGCATTGATTCATCCAAGCCTCCCCAACCTCAAAATAGAGCATGCAACTCAACCAATTTTAACCGAACCCACCCTCTTTTGAGTCTAGAAAAATTTAAGAATAAATTGCCACCCTCTAAACCCATGATATTTGATCCTTCAAAACCTCCTCCAAAATGGTACAATATTGATAAGTTTTATTGGTGTCATTCTACTATAGGTCATTCTCATGAGTCTTGTCATGATCTTCATCGATTTCTTCTTACTTACTTGCTTGGTCCACATTTAAATATTGATACTCTCATAGAATAACATTATCAAGACTATCTTCAAGCTTCTCAAATTTAATCTAAAGAATCACAATCACATCAACATCAACTACCTAATAAATAATAAAACTTATCCCAAACCTACACCTCATCCACTAATGTTTTTCAAACTCCCAATTGATCTTTCTTCCTATATCAATAAGTAAAGATGAAAAACTTGAACCTCAACCTCTTAGGTCACATGAACCAAAAGAGTACCTAGTTCAAATGCCTACTCCAAAGCACATCATACATGGTCCTCCTTCACCTCCTTTACCTCTTCATACCTCTCCTACATATCCTATGTCAAATTTAACCTCATTAAAATATAATAAACCAACACATTTACTTATCCCCAAATGCACCTACCAACCCAATGCAAATTATTTTAATGGTTCAATGTTCCCTCACTCCACCTCACATGTTGGGGCATCTTGCAATTCTCATTCACATGTCCCTTCATACTTTGGGGTATCTTGTGATGCCCATCCCTAAATCCAATTATCCATTAGAGTATCTTAATATTCCCACTCTTATTCTAAAATTCATAATAACAAACAAATTCAACTTCAAGAAACCTTTCAAGACTTATAGACTTGTATTTCACATGCTCCTCTTTGATAAATATGTTAGCATAGATTTTACTTGTTATGTTTGTCTCATGTCTCTTTTTTTTATGCACTTCTTTTAGTCACACTTTACTATCATCATTGTCACCTTTGGGTTATTTGGTTTTCCTACACATTACATTTGGCATTTGTTTTTATTTTAGTTATTATATATCTATTTTATTTATCTTTTTATGTCATTCTTTGCCTTAGTAGGTTTATGATTTTTCCCCCATTATTTATCATTCACCTCATTGGTGTTCACATTGTGAGTTGCAGTGTAATACCATGGATAGGACCAGGCCTTCCTCACAAATTACCATATTAAAACATATTTAAACCATTTATTTGGATGACTACTACATTCATTGGTGCTTGTGTTATACATTTTGTAGGTTAGTGTGACTTATTAGTGACATGACTATCATAAGCATAGCAATGTCCCTTTCATAACATTATTTTACCTCCTTGTGATTAGCTATGAGTATATACATCATTGTATCACTTATTACATAGATGGATCTCTTATGATCCCCATATTTCCTTAATCTCATTTCATTTGAGGCTCACATCGATCAATTTTGAGATTGCACACTTACTTGTGGGCAAGTCTAGGAGTCTTTAGACACCTTGGTCTTTAGGTCCTTTTCTCTAGTGACCAAGTGTGAGCCTCTTATGTTTTTCACCTATTTCACTCATGTTTGGTTCTTTGAATCCATATGGAGGAAGAAGAATATAAAAAATCAAAACAAGTTAAAAGCCAAATCATAAAATATAAACAAAAGACACTAATTAAAAGGCAAAAATAATCTTAAAAGTCAGATCATACAAAAAGATGTGATCTATATTTGACACATATCCTATCTTAGTCAAATCTCAAACTCCAAAGTTTGTCTCATCATAGATTCGAGGTCCATTGGGGAGTGGTAGGCCAGTATACTAGGGTAAGAGCTCTGATTATATCATTTATTATCTAGTACCACCTGCTTTCTCATGCAAGTACCCAATATTCATAGTAAATTGATGGCTCTATAAGGGGTCCTGAGGAATAGGGAACATGTTATGGTAAGGTAGGTCCATTTTAATTTTCATGCATATAGCCTTCATGAGATGATCTATGTACTTCACTTGTTAGCCCAAGCTTTGTGTTCATTAATCAAAATTTCCTAAGTCCTTGGTGTTGATAGTTCTTGAACTTTCTCATTTGCCTAGTATGTCTCATTCTTGCTAAGGATGTTCACATCACCCATGTGGCATCTCACATTCCTTATTTACATCATATTTTCCTTATATTCCCCTTGTTGTATATTGATTTTAGATGATGACATCCTTGATCACATCTACATTATTATGCATCTTGGTTTATAGTTTGTGAGTTGCATTATAAGACCTTTGATTGGACCAGGCCTTCCTCAAAAACACCCTTACACCATTTACTTACCACACCATCTCATTATCATACTAGTCATGTCATTAGGTGGTTGTGTTTTATTACATTGCATCTTAGAACAAACACTAAGTTTGAGTTTTCATCCTTTAGAGCTTTTTATTTTCATCTATGTATTATGTTCTTGTTTGATTTTTGTGGACTTCACTTATCTTACATATTAAATTTGACATTTTTACATTTTTTTATTTTTGTATGACTTCTTCACGTTTGTCTTCCATTTTAACTTACATTTTATTTTCAGTCATTCAATTTTTTTTATGTTTGATTCAACATGCTTATCTTACATGGGGTTACTTGTCACTTACATATCTTTGTTAAAGTTTTCTTACATGGATATTTCATTTGTCATTCATGTTTTACATACTTCCCAATGTGATTTAGTATGTTCTACATTACTTTTTTCCATTTATGTTTTACATGCTTTCCAATGTGATTTAAATTATTCTACAATCATTTGTCATTCATTTGCCATTATTTTGTCATTTATTTACCTTCAATATTCTAACCTTTCTTTAACAATCCTAACTTGCCAATTTTTCCAAGTAACTAATTTTACTTTAACCATCCTATGCATGCATACATTACTTATATTATTATTTTTGTATCCCTATGGTTTCTCAAATGCAAGTACTACATGCTGCATGATCAAGACTAGGATGTTTGCATGCAATCATTTAGTGGAAATGTAAGTTAAGGTATGTATATGGTATTTTTAGTTACTCTCATTTCATTTTATCATTACTTTTTGTATGTAATTTATAATTATCTAGATTTTGTGTGTTTTTATGTTCTTTCTATAAGAACCATCCCTTGTTACACTCACATGACACGTGATGAGCCTCTAGTGGGGCATATGTATACACATAATATTTTCAAACTTTACCACCTACTAACACTATCTATCTTGCAGGAACCCATCAAGTCTCAATCTCTCTGAGTACATGCCTTAAAGGGTGCACTGGGAAAGGGGTGGGTAGACCAGTAGTGCTTCATGGAATTTTTGTGCCTCTTTTCACTTGCTATCTACACACTTGTCTCCTAAAAACCATTCCCATAAGGTTTTCCTCCTATTTTTCACCCTCCTCTGCTCATTTACCATATTCATTAGCCCTTTCCATAACCTAAACCCCTTTTTGGCATTTTACATGACTATGTCAACCACATTGACCTTGTATTGTTATTTACAATAGCTTACTAAGAACTAAGTTAGCCATGCTAACATAGTTCATTATCTAGTTAGTTTTTTGTCAATTTCAATACTAGTTGATTGGGTTAACCTTGTCGGCTAAAAATTTCAAAAGTTTTTAGGGTTATATCCACCTATTCATTTTTCCATTTTTAAAACAAGAGAAGAATAAGTAAGATATATTGTGCATCTGCTTATCCACCATTCTACTTGAGGAGCAAGCTTAAGATTTCATATTTTCTTTGGAGATATGGATCTTATCTTGTAGAGAAGTCTTTTGTATGTATTGATAGGTGGTATAGCCTAGAGATGATTTATCCTTGTCATCCTTATATACCACAACAACCTTTTGTGAAGAACCTTGGCCAAGGGAGAGATTGAGGCTTGATGAGTTCATTTTCAGGTAAGTATTCCTAACTTTGTTCTTCCTTTGTAAGAGTAGATAGGTATGCATTTGCACATCTCTTCCATGTATTAAGATTATGTATACATTGACATGAGTATATGTCTTCTATGTATAATTAATTTTAGTGGTTATTACCTCCACTTTGTGCCACAAGATTTGGTGAACACTAGATTAGATTTTTTTTACTTGTTATTAGTTTAGTTAATATGAAAACATAGGACCTAGTTAGGGTTATTGTGTAGTTTTGCTTGACTGGAGGATTTGTAACCCTCCCTAGTGATATTATTATGGTAATATATTCCTTAATTAGTTCTATTAGATCCATCTTAGTCATTACCTTGATTATCTAGTGTATCCCCAATCAAAAGTGTACGTAGGATCTATCTTCTCTGAGTTAGGATTGATTTGTAGATCTATTGCATTTTCCATTGCATACAAATAGTATAGAATAGAGTTGATTAGGTCACTAAGATATTTAAGAATAAATTCAAATAGTTTGACTATGTCTTTTAGATAAAAAATAGACTATAAAACTAAGTCGACCAGATCAACTTAGTTGGCTATAGGGTTGTAGTTTTGAATACTAGTAACTTGTGAAAAATAGAACTAAAGAAAGTATTGAAATGATAGAGAGAGGAAAGAAAGGAACCTTGGTGGGATTTAATATGGTTAAGATTTCAAATTTTATGTTTAAGTTCCTTTATTTTTTATTTTAAAATCTACAAACTAGGTCAATTGGTTCAACCAAGTTCTCCAAAATCTTATGGTGAAGAAGAATAAGGAACATGGTTGACCTATTTGATAGTGTTTGTTGACCTATATGCTAGAAAAAATAATAAGATGATAAATTAAACATGTTTGACTCTATATGCTAATCTAGAACTGAAAAAGATTATTGTGTCAACCTATTTAATCCAGTAACTTATAGTTGATGAAGACCTACACAAACAGAATAGAGTCATTTTGATGCGACTATGTGTTGAACATGTGCACATAAAGTTAGAACTATACTGACTAGTTTAATACAATATTTCAAATATGGAAAAAATTAATAAGATGATAACAATGATGGCATGAAATAAAACCTACAAGGGTTATATTCGGTCAAGTTCATTAGAATGTATGCAATGAGAAATGCAGTAGATCTAGAAATCAATCCTAGCTCAGAGAAGATAAATCCTACTTACACTTTTGATTATGGCTACATTAGATATTCAGAATCATGACCAACATGGATCCACTAGACCTAGACAAGGGATCTCTTACCATATTAATATCACTATGGAGGGTTCTAAAGCCTGCAATTAAGCAAAACTACACAATAACCCTAACTAGGTCTTATATTTTCATATTCACTAAACTAATAAAAAGTAAAGTAAAGTCTAATTTAGTGATCACAAAATATTGTGACACAAAGTGGGGGTAATAAACATAAAATTAAACATGCATAGAATAAATATACTCATGTCAATGTATACAAAATTATAATGCATAGGAGAGAAGTGCAAATTCATATCTATCTACTCTTACAAATGAGAAATAAAGTTAGGAATACTTACCTTTGAAGATGAACCCATTGAGCCTCAATCTCTCCCTTGGCCAAGGTGATTTGTAAGAGGTTTTTGTGGTATGTATAGATTACAAGGATAAATCAAATCTAGGCTACACAACCTATCAATGCATCTAAAAGACTTTTCCACAAGATAAGATACATATCTCTAAAAAAAGTATGAAACCCTAAGCTATGTTCCTCAAGTAGAATGGTGGATAAGAACATGCAAAATATATATCTCTTCTTTTTCTCTTCTCTTATAAATGATGAAATGGATGTGTTTATATAGGCAGATCTAACCCTAGTCCTTTCTAAAATTTTAGGCTGACAAGGTTGACCCAATCGACCTAGTATGATTATTGACAAAAATAAATTAGGTCATGATCTAGGTTTGTTAGGGGCTGACCTAGACCCTAATAAGTTTTATCAATTATATTATAAGGTTGATGGGATTGACTATGTAACGTAAACCATCAAAAAGGGTTTTAGGCTAGGGAAGGACTAATGAAGGTGGCAAATGACTAGAGGAGTGTGAAAAAGAGGAGGCAAAGCTTAGAGAAATGCTTTTAGGAGATGGATGTGTAATTATTAAGTGGTAATAAGGGACAAAAATCCTATGAAGCACCAATAGTTTACCCACCCCTTTCTCAGTGTATCCTTTAAGGTATGCACTTAGAGAGATTAAGACTTAATGGGTTCCTAAAAGATAGAAAGTGTTAGTAATTGATAAAGTTTGAAAATATTATGTGTATATAGTTAGCATTGAAGCTAGGAAAATTCATCGTATTGGTTGGGATAAAGTTTTAAAACCTAAGAAGGTGGGCAGGGCTATTATTAGGGTCATCGAGAGTCATATTTGGGCTTTAGGCACAAAGCTAGTTTGGAACATTTTCTCTAATCCCTCTATTTTGTGCAATAAAATCATTTTTAACAAATATTTATGGATGGATAACCCTTAGGTGATTTTGGATATGATTTCTCCCCTAACTAGTTCTCATATTTGGAATTTCATTCTATTTTGTAGACCTTTAATTTCCAATCGTATCTCTTGGGTGGTAAATATGGCAGATAGGCTAATTTCAAGGAGGATTCATGGAATGGTCATAAACCCCTATGTGATTCAAGGGAGTTAGATGATGCTACATCTTTTCTCAAAGTTGTTTTTGGGGGAAATGTTGGTGACTATCTTAATATTTTCAAGCATAGTTCCATGGTTTCTAGGAATTGGAGGAATTTTGACAATGCTCCTTTTCTAGCTGATCAAAAAGGTACCTTAAAGTCCATAATAAACAAGCACAAAATTTTCATTAACAACTTAGAGGACTTCTTTTATTGGATGGGATTTGATTCTAGTGCTTATAATGTTATCATGGGTTATCATCTGTCAAGAGCCGAAGAGGAAGGTTTTGCTCATGTTAATATTATATGTTATAATAACAAGGACCTCTCTAAGGTGGGTACCTTTATTTGGCTAGCCTCCTAATATAAAATATTAACTCAGGATCGTCTTAGGAAATTTGGTTGGAATAGTCCTTTTATTTATAGTGTGTGCTTTAATGAGGAGGAATCAACTGATCATTTGCTCTTTTCCTATCCTTTTACTATGGCCTATTAGAACTGACCAAGTAACAAGATGAATTAGCATTGGGCCCGAATACCTCATTTACTTCAAGCTTTATCTTCTTGTAACATTGGTAAGGAAGGTGATTTTTTTGATATTTGTGGTGTGATAGTCTAACTATCTTAGTGTGACATATTTGGAAAGAATAGAACAACCAAATTTTCTATGATAAACCCATTGAGATGCCTAACTTTTTAATTAAATTGGAAATTTCCATTTCTACAGTTGTTTTTTCTCATCTGATCAAAAGTCAACATCTCTTTCCTTTTAGGATTTAATTATTAGATCAAATTGGATTTTAATTAATATTCACCCCATCAATGGATCAAGAGAATCTAAAAACTCCACCTTGTTGCATAATTTTACTTCTTGCTCTCCCCCCTCCTCAATTAGCTCTTTCAAAAAAAAATTGATAGTGTAGTGTGGGGGAACCCTAGAGCCTTTGGGGATGGTTGAAATATAATGGATTGTTTTAGATCACTTATTAGAGTTGTATCTTCTAAATTACATGATGGCACTAATAATGAGGCTGAGGCTCAAGTGTTTGTGTTAGTTATTAGTCTTGCTAGGTAATGTGTGATTGAAAATTTGGTGATTTAAGGAGACTCAAAAACCATTGTGGATTTTATTAAAAATTATCATGCTAAGGTATGGTACTTAAATAATAGTCTTTGTATGGCTTGGCCTTTCATGGATGAATTAGACTCTTGGTCAATCTCTCATTGTTTTTGTAAAGCAAATAATCAAGGTGATCTCCTTGTTAGAGGTACAATCACTTGGGGGGTGGGGGGTGTTAATCACTGATGCTAGATATTCAATTTAATTTCAAACTCAACTATTCATTATACATCAACTTGATCAAGCAACATAAACATGAAATCACATACATCTAAAGCATACATAAGAGCATACACCACATGAACACATCATATATGTGGGAAATCTTCTTGGGGGATAAAACCCACTAAACCCTAAAAAATGGACTAAAATAATATCCAATATTTATCTATCACCCACTAATCAAGGAACACCCATCCCTTAGTTTAGTAAGACACCAATCCCAAAAGGAGCAACTGCCCCTATCTAGCTGAGCACCCACAACAACTAGACCTTTAGCAAGCTTTACCTTGCAAGGAGGAACTAACCCCCTAGGAATCCAAACACCCACTCATATACCTAAAAAAATCACCTTGAACACCTATTTATACTCTTCAACTGATGATGATCAACTCTATTTGCACTCTTCACCTCTAATCTCTCTCAAGTTGCCTATAGGGCTAACTTTCTCAAACTACTTCTTTTAGGCTCATTAGGCCCAATTACCTATGTGTCCTCCTACATCAAATTGATTAGATAAACATGTCTAATATTTTTCACACTATGATGGTCCTAACTAACCTGTACCTTCTCTTTCAAAGGTTCTCTTCTTCTCTTGAATCCACACATTCACAACTAGCACAATTAGTCCAATTTGACGTTGTACTTATACCACTCTCTTCCTTTAACCCATCTTGGTCAGCCAAGATGCTTTACATATTTTAACCACCTTTAAAATAGGTCCTCATACATGTTACATGTAATAACCACACACTCCTTATGTCAGCTAATACTTTATTAGCCCCAAACCACTATTAGGTCTTGGTGAGACCTACAATATTTAGGCCTTCATACTCACACATTGCTTCAAACACTTTTCAAATCACTCTCATGGAACCATGTCATCTTCTTAACACTTTAAACTTGATAACATACACAACTTATCATATATAGAACTCTGACACCTTCTTCATGATATCAAAGATATGACAACTCATTCTCCTCATCCTCCATATCAACTTTGTCTTACATCTTTCTATACAATATAATATCTTGACAACTCATCATCCTTGATCAAACACCTAGAAACTTCCATTCCCTGATTGTAGACCTTGCATACATAGCTTCATTCTTCACCATATTGACCATCTAGACCATCCATCAAAGATTGACCAAAATTTTGACTTTAAGATCACTATCCCTAAATATATCTTCTAAATCATACAGCACTTTGGAGCAAATTTATAAAACTCATTGTTCCCCCTTATCCAAGCACATTTTTAAAATATATTTATTGTCTTACAATATCAACCAAAGCTCAACCATCATCTACCATGCTTCCTCTTTCTATAAAGTGTCTCCTTGAAGCTTAGAGAGAGACATCCCTTTGACATAGTGAGACCAAAAGTCCCAAAACTCAGGAGACTCCCATATCTCCATTCTCTCATTTGAATTGTAGTCCTACCTCATCACTAGATTAACTTTGAATGGATCCTTGACTTCATTATTTTATTCAGACTTGTCAACAAAAGCAGACAATAGAAACTCTTGACTTTCCTTCATGTTTGTCATGGTAAACAAATCATCTTTGGTCTTAGACTGATCTCTCCTAATAGACTTACGTCTCCAAATCCATGTTTTATCTCTTCCTTGCATTCTAGGAGCTCCATATCCTTTGATATACCTTGAGAATATATCAACCTTACTTGGATAGGATTTTTAAATGTGACCAATATGATGACAAATGAAACAAATAACATTATTCATACCTTTTGTTTGATGATGACTATGAACTCCTTTTGAAAAGTTGTTTTTCCTCTTGCACTCTCTAGCTGGTTTTCCTTTTTGCACTCTAGGAGCTTTATTGAACTTATCTTGACTTGATGGTCTTTGCTTACAAAACCTAGCAATGTTGCCAACTTTTTGACAACTATAGAAAATAATGTCTTCTATACCTTTTTATTGAATATTGCAATGATCTCCCTTTAATTGATTGCTTCTTTTTACACAGTCCTTTTCTTTATGACTAATAAGATGACAAATAAAATAATGGCCCATAAAATATTTTATATACTTTGAAGCATTTGGATATCTAATTGGTTTCTTCATTTTGCTCTTGACCTGATCTGACTTATTGTCTTTTATGTTACCATCCTCTTTGTCTTTTTTTTATTTCTTTTATTCTTCTTCAAGCTTGCCTATCTTGATTATGACCTTTTCATGTTCATCCTTTAGAGAAATAAGATTAGTCTTTAATTGAGCACATTTATCTTCTTTAGCTCTCATGCTTGAACTTGCAGCCTCTAATTAGATTATGAGATCTTTGATGGTCTCCTTATCCTCATTAGCACTTTTGGCCATGTCATCTTTTAGTAGACATGCTTTCTCTTCCATATACTTGATTAGTTATTGATTATCCTTTTCCTCTCTTATGGATTTTTCTGATAAACTCCCCTCAAGAGATCTGACTTGTGCTTCAAGACCTTTGATCATATTCCTCATTTTATGATTCCTCTTCTTTTGCTCTTTCAGTTCACTAAGTGCACTCATGAGCTTAGCTTCTAGATCAACTTCTTCTTCCTCGCTATCATAGCGAAATTCTTCATCAAACATGATGATATTTTCACCCATATTTTACCTTGTATCACCTTCAAGTGGTTAAACTTGTACAAAAGGTCATGCTTTGATACCAATTATTAGAGGTACAATCACTAAGAGGGGGGTGAATTAGTGATGCTAAATATTCAATCTAATTCAAAACTCTTAACTATTTATCATACATCAACTTGATCAAGCAACATAAACATGAAAACACATACATCCAAAACATACATAAGAGCATGCATCACATGAACACATCATATATGTGGGAAACCCTCTTGGGGGATAAAACCCACTAAACCTTACAAGATGGAATATAGTCCTATAAAAAAAAAGATCCAAAATTTAGACCAACACCCACTAATCAAATAACACTCATCCCTTAGTTTAGTGAGACACCAATCCCAAAAGGAGCAACTGCCCCTATCTAGCTGAGCACCCACAACAACTAGACCTTTAGCAAGCTTTACCTTGTAAGGAGGAACCAACCCCCTAGGAAATCAAACACCCATTCATATACATAAACAAATCACCTTGAACACCTATTTATACTCTTCAACTGATGATGATCACCTCTGTCTACACTCTTCACCTCTAATCTCTCTCAAGTTGTCTCTAGGGCTAACTTGCTCAAACTACTTCTTCTAGGATCATTAGGTCCAATTACCTGTGTGTCCCCCTGCATCAACTTGATTAGATAAACATGTCTAATATTTTCCACACTTTGATGTTCCTAACTGACTTGTACCTTATATTTCAAAGTTTATCTTCTTCACTTTAATCCACACATGCACAATTAGCATAATTAGTCCAATTAGACCTTGTACTTATACCACTCTCTTCCTTTAACCCATTTTAATAAGCCAAGATGCTATAAATATTTGAAATACATTTGAAATAGGACTTTATATATGTTACATGTAATAACCATACACTCCTTAGGTTGGCTAATACTTCATCATCCCCAAACCACCATTAGGTCTTGGTGAGACCTAAAATGATTAGGCCTTCATACTCACACATTACATGTGAGAATACTTGGACCACCTTCATCCTTTACCAATGATTAAAACATATAAAAATTATCTCCAATATCCTCTTTCTCACTCTCATATGGGTCCATGCCACCTAGAACACCAACTCAACACTTAAACCTACCAATTTGGTATCCTCGCTCTTTAGGCCTTCATACATAGATAACATAGTCTCAAAATTATGAATCAAACACACAAGTATTTCACATATCCATATGATTATATCACATGGGTGAACCCTTTAGGGCCTATAAAACACCTCCATATGATTTAGACACTTCAACACAAGCTCTAGGCACTTAAATCAACTCTCTCAGAATGACCACTCAGACAAATCATATATAGTCAAAATACAATCAAGCTATTTTGACTCTCCATATCTGATCAAGGGAACTATGACAACCAGTAACTTCTCATAATCCTTAAATACTTATATAACATCTCCATATTCATTTTATTCTTTTATTCTACTCATAACTCTTCCAACATACTTTTGCAAAGTGGGCACTCAATCTGCCAATGCATTCAATAAATACAGTCAACTTCTAAGTAATTATTCACACTAAAGATGGATTGTTCAAACTTCCAATATCCATGTATATGGTCCTCATGGAGTCTATAACACTCTCCAATAGTTATTTCATCATGAAACATCATGACACTATCAATAAAAACTCAAATATCCTTCTCAGATCACTTACAGACCATGGTCAAACACACAGTCAACTTTGGGTCTCAATCCCTTTGATTGTATGAACATTCAAGCCTTATAACTAGATTATCTATATGTGCCTTGTAGTCCTTTACAAATTTTATTTTTACAACATCAATAAATTCATCTTGGATCAAAAGATATAGCTCAAAAACTACAAATTAGTTTTCCCTCATTAATTTGAAAATTCAAATTCCAATGGTCACTGTGTCAATACTAAACATCGAACACTTTGACATCATCTCTCACTCCCTAACTATTTTTAACAAATGCACTCTATCGATCTCCTTAGGAGTAACCTGGTTTTTATCTTACAATTCTCACCATTGATCTTAGATCCATGATTCCACGATTAAGATATTTGGCACCATCACATGCCTTCTGAGCACATTGACTATTTGACTCCAATGAACTTCTGCCACTTGGCAACCCCATGTGCCTCTTAAACATCCTTTGACATATTGAATAAATATGCACCATTTATCTTCTTCTGACAATATCATGTGCTCCATTAGATCATTATTTGATCAGATTAAATGGTCACCATTAGATATATGATCTGATTACATTCTCACTAGAGATCTTCAATATCACAAAATTGGCTAAGTGTGGGAACTTATTGAACTCTATCTAAGAATCCAACTTTTTACCTTAATAACTTTTGCTACGCTCCATTTCCAAACTTTAAACTTGAAACATATGATCTCCTCACATAGGGGAATCTATTAATGTATCAAACTACTCTTGAAACCTTCACACATGTGAAATATGATATCATCAATCTGCTCACTCAACTTTATTTGTCAATATGACTAATTAAGCTTAGCCCTTCATATGACTATTTTTATGAATACCATTCACTTCCATAATCACTCTATGCACTCATAATACCCCATATGGTCTTTGCAACATGACCATGCCATCAATATCATCCATTAATTACTTAGCTAGGTAAACACTCTCCAAACCATAAATCTGATCACTTTGTCATTAATGCACTATGATCTCATGCTCTCTTTGACATCAATGACAACCTAACATCAATTACCATGGTCAACACTCCTTAAAAAATTTAGGTTTGATCAAAAGTAAGACATTATTGAAGATAACATTTATGAAACATGGCCAAGACTAGATACCATTGATCCAATCTAATTTATTTCAATTCTTAATTTTTGTTTATTTGTGTGATGGTCTTGAGTGGATGGCTATTGTTATTCATCTTTTTTGTTTGAATTTTCTTATTCATGGATGGGGTGTGGTTTTCATGGTTGGAGGATAGAGAAGGGATTTTCAAATGAGCATACATCCTTCAAGGTTTCATCTCTTCCTCAATTATGGTTTATTGGCTCTATTGGTAAGGCACTCAATTGTGTGTTCTCTTCATGCTAATGGTCTCACTTTGGGCTAAGAAAAATTATTTGGTCTTTTATGGGTCTAGCTTTGATTGGAAACTATAGATAATTTTCATAATTGCTTTTTTGGAGTCCTTGGGCATGACTATGTGCATTCTTATTATAGCTGCAAATCTTATTCTAAGGTAGCCTCAATTTTTACTAGTAACCTTATGAGCGTTATTGGGATTGTGTAAATGGCCCAATTGGTGGTTGAGTCCCTGGTTTGGCATAAATTTTAGGGTGGATTTAGGGGTTGAATTTCACATTTTTCCTCTCTTGCTAGCCATGTTCTACCCTTCTCAGGCTCACACTATGTGGGCATGCTTCCCTCTCAGTCTTTCAAGGTTTGGAAGATCGAATTCTTCAGGGTGTGTGATTTGGTGAAGACGTTTGTGAAGGATCCTAAAGGTGTTTATTTTCCTACTTTTGCCTTGGTTGATTGTGGTCAGTGAATGGCATTTATTATGTATTTTAAATTATATGCTCATAATTGTCCTTTAAAGTGATCCTATGTGCTTTCCCTTTCCTCAAAATACTTACATATGCCACTACATTTACACGTGTATGAAGCATTAACAACAAAGTTGATCATATTTTCTAAGGATTAAAATGGATCACACTATAAGTGACCTCACCTGTTCTATACCTCCAAAATAGAACTCTACTCATGGCAGCAGTAGACAGTGGCACTTTGTAGATCACAGGTTAGCCATTATCTCATCTAAAAGGTTGCATCCAAATTAAATTTCATAGTTTCTAAGTTAATTAATTTAATCATCATAATCATTCATTTTCTATGAACTTTAACTAAATTTTATCAAAGTTTCAAAGAATTAAAATATTTAGATTTATGGCATCCATCATGTACAATTATTTACAAAAAGAGATGTCTATAAAAAGTAATGAATATTTATTTGTATCAAGTTTTGTGACCATACTATGTGGTCCGATATCAAAGAAATGCACATAAATATTGATCTCATTTTTTTTTTGAGAAATCTATTTTTCAAAGAATTATACATTATTCATTTATTTGTGTTTATGATTTTCTTATGGTTGAGTCTAGATAAAATTTAACCTAATGGAAAGATAAAACTTTGGAGCTTTAAATTTTAGCATTCATTATTAAGATATATCCATAAAAGTTGCGACAATTTTTTTTTCATTGAAATGTTGGATCCTATTATAAATCAAAAAAATGCAAATAAGCATTTTACTTAATTTTTTTCTATGAAAATTGAACAATTCAAAATTTGAAGTTGTAAGAGATTTAAATCTAAACATGATGCAACCATATACAATAAATTTGATGTAACTTGATATTTACATGTTAGGATTTTTGTCATTTTAAAGCTCTGTTGTAGTTTGAGGTTCTTAAGAGAGGCATGGAAAATATACGTAACAAGGCATTTTAAATGGAAAAGTAGTAGTGGGTCCCATTACTTTCAAGTTCCATAAATGCTTATCTCAATCATGCACCAAAAACTTGAAAATGTGTGTTTAGTTCTAATTTAATGCATAGTAAGACTAACACCATCTAGTTTTACTTGGATTTCAAAAATAAATTACATTTTTTTTAACTGCCATGTCAGTGTATGCGAAAGTTTAAATTTTGATTAGAAAATTCCAACCAATTTAAAATAAATCAAAAGGTTGGTAGATACCTTGTAAAGTTACTTTCATCTATTACTGGTCAATACATGACAAGTTTGTAGTGCATGGTAGGATACAATTATAGATGCCCTATAAAGTTACTTTTATTTATTACTGGTCAATACATGACAAGTTTTTAGTGCATGGTAGGATACAAGTGATAATTTATGTGGTTGTTTTCAGTTTTACATTCATTTACATCAGGAAAAAATAAATAACTCATATTTTATGCTAGGGGCATTCTCATTGTGAAGGCCTCATCAAAGATTCATCTCTGATTAGCATATTCTATTGTAATAAAGATCTAAATTTTCACTTTCTTGAATATTTACCTTTACTTGAGTGTGTTCATTTGACATGCTAATGTACTTAATAGTAAAACTAGGAGTTTCCCTAAAGGTACAAGTCATGCTGGAAGGGATGTAATTTTTTATTTTCATAAAGTTAGTTTTGTAAGTAAAAGAGTGTAAATTGGTAGTCATACCTCACTTGAAACCAATGGTCATTAACCATGTATCACCTCTTATGTAATAAGTGTTAATAAATAATAATCTTATATATTTAGTGGAGGTCACAATGGAAAATGAGGCTGTGTTCCTTCATACAAATCATGAAAGAATTGAAATGAGTAGTGATGATAAAGGGTAATGCCAAGGTATTGTATGTGATAGCATACACCACAAAACCCATATCGTACACTAGACCTAGATTTAGGGCCATTAGATTTACATGGCATGTGCCCATTGAAAAGGGGTTGAATCTTTTAGGGTGGAGGCATCTTTGATTAGTCATTTTCTATTGTCAAGGGTGAATGAGGGCATCATAAGAGCTGATTTGATTGCGACAAGGCTCTACATTTGATATGCAACTTGAATCAAGATTACAATGTCATTGGTGTGGGGACAAGACATTGAGGACCTAAAGTTTATCTTGTAGCTTTTGTTTATCCATGTTGCCAATATATTTAAACCTTTAACAATTACATCATGCATAAGAATATATGAAAATGTCATACTTGAACCTTTTAAATAAATGGAGCCATAATTGGACCATATCTTTATAAACATCTTTTTTTCCATTATGTATTGGGTAATTAATAACATTCAATGGAAACTACATATTGTATTGATAAATGTGGCATGTCATCAAACTTTGCACTTGTATATGTGCAAGCTTCTTCTACATCCAATCAAATATCTTATTTTTTTACCAATTAAAATTTCCCAATGTTTGTGATCTTTAAATTGTACCCTTTTATAAGGACTTTTGGCTACTTAGGGTGAATAACATTTTTTATCTTTAAATGGAAAAAAATCATAAAATCTAACAAATCATTAGTTAGGAAAAATATGTTTGGAAATATTAGTGAAATTAATATCAAATTATTGTTTCTTAACACTTCCTGCATAAAATGTGAGACAGGGTCAATGCTCATGGGAGTCAAGTGATGTATGATTGCTAATTTACACTATTTCTCTTTATAAAACCCTGACAGGGTCAACGCTCCTAGGTTTCAAGTGACATACGACTATCGATTTACACTATTTCTCTTTACAAAACCCCTCTTTACTAAAATAGAAAATTACATCCCTTTCAGCATAACTTACACTCTTCAGTATGATAGTGATAGCCTCCACTAACAAAGCTCTAATTGGCATGTTACCTAATTTGGGATATATAAGACTACCATAGCTCTTAGAGAGAGTATGAAAATATTAGTGGGAATTCAAACCTAGGTCTCACAAACTACCCAAAATTGGTAGTGCTTGTGCTCATGTCAATAGTTTTGCCTTTCTTCTATTCATCGAATAAATAAAAATGTACACTATTTTTATAAATATAATGTTTGCTAGTGTTATTAAAAATAGGAATAGGAAAAGCTTTGAAATATTTATATTCATATATATTTACATATGACATTTTGCATCAAACGATTAGATTAAATAGGAGGCATCTTTCACTGAAGAAGCACAATTCACAACTGAGTCACAATTCATAATTTTTATGCTGTGTTCTTATTTATTTTAATATTTCCTAAAACAAATTTTTAAAATAATTGTTTTATTCATTACAAGAAAATAACATTACAAATTCTTGCCACATAAAGGATAAGTGGTCACAACTGAGGTGATAATATTTACATAAGTTTTCCACTCTCGCAGTGGATGGCACCCTTGTTAGCTTTTCCTATCGCCACCCATTGCACTTCCCTCACTACTGATATAGCTTGTAAACTATAATAAACCTTTTAAATCTCTACATCTCTAAATTACCTCAACACCTAATACCACTCTGGGTTGCACTGCTACTACTCTTAATAGGTTTCTTTTTTCCTTTTATGTATGGCTACAAGACAAAAAATATTTACCTTAGTTTATTGTATAAATAATAGTTACAAAACAAAATGATGTTATATGCATACATCAAATACAATCAATTAAATTTCTTAAAAAAATATTTAGAATAAAAAGTCTCCCTTACCCTTCGCCACTCCTTTTCCTTTCCCTTGTTACTCTTAAACACCATAGGAACCTCACTCTTATTGGAAAAAAAATCACAAAAATTTAGGACTTTGTATGTTAAATTAGGGTGAAGAAACATTCAAACTGAGTCTCACCAGCACAAAATCAAAACAAACTAATCAACAAGGTTTTCTCCCTTAAATTTTAAAAAAAAGCAAGAACATCATTTACAAAAATAAAATGGTGCAGAATTATTATGTATTAATACATTAAATGGTCCCGATTCAAAACCCAGTGGGAATGCTCTATATGTTAATGCCACTTATATTAAATGGTAGATTTGTCTTTCAGGGATCTAGTGTTCTATTTTAATGGAGGTGCAAAGAGTTAGTTAATTTTCTCAACGATAGGTGAAAGGAGATCTGCTCCCCCATCAATTAGTGATTTTCTATACCATTATATAAAAAACTTTTCCTTTTCAAATGATATAAGAGGAAGACAAGACTAAGATCTTGGTCTCACTCCACTACAACTGCAAAAATAGTTGTAGGTATTACAAAGATTATTTAGGAGTACGTATATAGTGAAATGGTCTTATGGATTTCAAAAATTACAAAATTTACACCTGTAAAGGAAATCTAGAAGGTTTGAATGCAGAACCAAATAAAAAAATATTTATAGAACAGTTTTTATTGGTTGTAAAGTATCTAAAAATTATCTATAGGCATTGTAACTTCTTGCCTTCAGCGACTACCCATCTCTAAAAATCTTTCTCCTATGCAGCCGTTGCTCCTATTTTTCAAGAAATTTTTCTATTTTTTATAGTTCAATGGATTTACACATGCATGGGACCACCTACAATTACAAAATAGTTGCAGTTACCCCCTCCATGAGACCACCCTCTAAGATAGAAAGATAAATCTACTATTTAATATAAGCGTCATTAACTAACTCTTCACCCATGTCTTTTTCTATAATACAATATTTAGTGAATTTGGCACTTTCGACTCATACAACGAGCTCCCAAAGCAAGACAGAGGTTCACCTCTAGCCAACAATGTGGCAAGCAATACATTCAAACAAATATCTTTTTGATAACATGGTAATGCCTCTCTAATACTTTAAAACTATATATTATATTATATTAATAAATTGTTTCTATAATATTATAATAACATTATATTTTACTATAATTATAGTCTCTCTCGTGCACATAACAATAATGTATTATTATGTATTTTAATATTGTTAGTAAAATTATATAATGTTATATTAATATTATTATATAACATATTAGTATATATTAATATAAATTATATTATATTACTCTAGAGTTAATTGTGATAATTAAATATATAATATTATACATATTATATTTACATTAATATGTACCATAATTAACAATTGGTTTAAAGGTATAAGTTACGTCAGAGGGGATGACATAATTTTTTATAAATGAATAAAATACAGACTTTTAATAGAAAAGAATGTAAATCACTAATTACGTCGAAAGACGTTTTTCAATAAAAAAGTGGGTAGAGAAGAGTCCGATATCGTGATCGTGTTAAGAAAAACAACTAACATCTAAAAATAAATAAATAAATAAAATATAGAATTGAACAATAGGCGAACGAAAGAACAAATTCACACTTTTTGCTATCTTTACTTCCCCCATGCAATCTGGATATGTAGTAGCAGGGGCACAAGGAACTGTTCATTCCTCCTCGCTTTTGATGCAGGTAGGTGAAGGGTTCGATTGCATATCTCTCACTTTATGAATTCCCTAAACTTTATTAATGTATTTTACTTTTTCGGTGGTCACACACTTTTTCTCATGTATAAAAAAGTCCTCAAATTTATAAGACTGGTTCAAATTATCCTCAGAACTAGAACTATGCATTAATCACATAAGAACTATACAATGGGGTGGCTGCTATGAATAGGTATGTTTCCATATGGCGGATAGTTGTGGTATATAGAACTTTAATAGGTATGCTGCAATTTTACATTCATATATGATATCTAAAAATATCTTCACAAACATCATTCTTCACAAATATATTTTTAATTTCTATTAGCATATACTTAATCAATATAGAAATTGTAATGATACGGATGTTATAGGTATGAAATAATTAAATCTATTACTTAATTTAAACAAGAGTCGTGTAGTGGTCAGTCCTTGTTTTAATAGGAAAAAGTATTAACAAGTATTTACAGCGATCATAAATAAAATTTAAAATAAAAATAAGAATTTTAGAAGCATGTGATTGAGGACATTGTGAATAAGATGATATAAGGATTTTTATGAATTTTTATTTAATTAAAATTGTAGCAACCAAAGAATGTTTTTGAATAATAAATATTTTTAAATTATATTTTACTAACTGTCAAGTCTTTAATTTTAAGGGATAAAATGATTAGAAAAGTACATATATATCTTATTTACAATTAAATTTAATTTAAATTGAAATAATAATAATAATAAAAATAATATCTTTATTTAGTCAATTAAATAGATATATCTCATTTACAATTAAATTTAACATGAGTTAAAATAATAATAAAAATGATATCTTTGTGTAATTAATTAAATATGTGCTTAGTACAATAATATTTTTAAATAATGAATAGAAAATTAAGTGTTGGATTATATTTTACTAAGTGTAAGTCCCTAATTTTTGGAGAGGATGTTAGTTTCAATCATTTGAAAAGCATTTTATTGACACTAATTTTGGGGTGTGCATCTTGTTCACTTTCACGCTCATATAATTGTTTTGAATATTCCAACCACTACCTTGTTGTTATGTTGTTTTCAACTTGTCTTTTTTCTTTGTGAAGTTCCCTCCAAAATATTTTTGGTTCATGTTTTCCTAATTAAATCAGCTCTTTCCTCCAAGTTCTAGTATACTCTGCATTCTTTTCCCTTACCATTTGTTCATATGCTTTTTGGTTTGCTTTTGTTCTACCTTTTGATTCTTGTAGCGATCTTTGTCCTGCCTTGCATTCTTCATCATACCATGGATTAGTCGAGAAAATATTTCTCCCCTTCCTTTTAGTTTTATCTCTCTTGCATGTTTTTAGTGCATCTTGAATGGTGCTCATTAGCCTCTCACTTTTCGTGTATTATGTGCAATTGTTATGTGCTACTTTCTTTCCCCCTTTCTGCATCTTGTTTTCTAATGTTGCTCTAAAGATTTGTCAATTTTTCTCTATCAAGTGAATGTTTCTTATAGGTGATGGCTTACTTTAGTTGACCTCGGTGTGTTCATCTTGATGATTGTTTCTTTTTAATTGGAGTTTCACAAAAATTGAGTTGTGATGTGATTTAAGTTCTATGCAAGCTTCTTTTACTTCTAGCTCTTCAATTCTAGGTAAAGAATTTTGGGAGCATATAACATAATCAATTACTCTCTACCCTTTATGTGTCTTGCATGTGTAGTTTCCTAATTTTTCCCACTTGTTCATGCCATTGTAAATGATTAAGTTATGTATACTGCATGAACCTATCAGTTCCTCTCCAAAGTGCATGATATCCCCGTGCCTATCACCTGAAGACTTGTTTCATTGTTGATTTTCTTCTTCTGCCATCCAAAGAGGATTCATGTCTAGCTCCTTATTACTTCTCAGAATGTGGGCTTGGTTATTTGTTGTTCTTGCATTGAATTCCCCTATTAACAAAATCTCATCAATTTTACTATACGTTGAGATGTCCCTTTTTAGAGACAAGTATGGGTTTTCACGATCTAGATCACGCTTCTTATAGAATTTGGAATTCTTAGGTGCAAAATAGCATGCAAGTATGCTAATGTTTGTGTCATTTTTTGTGATTCTTATCCATATATATTGTTTGTTCTCATCGTGTTTTTCTATTTTGATACTTCTACCCCATGATTCCTTTACTAACACCATTATGCCCCCATACCCTTTGCCACTTTATGTTTCCTTATTCTAAATTATTTCCTTTATGTACCCTTCAAAATCTAGTGTATTACACCCATCATGCTTATGTGTTTCAATCCTCTTCTCCAAGGGCAGCCTCTACAATTCTAGCATACCATTGTGAGTTGTTCCTAGGGGGCATATTCCCTATTTAATTCAAGTTTGTTGGGATGTGATATAGGCTTTCCCATTATTTAGGTATGCCCATTTCCCTTCATTCCTTATTGCCTTCACCTTTTCCCATTCCTTGTTTCTCTCTTCTAGTTGCATAAAAGTTAAGTCTTCATCTATGTAGTAGTGTGAGCCTTTTACTATGCCCCTATTTCTTAGCATTCTTGTTTTGTTCTCAAAGTTCGTCAATGTGACTCGGATATGCCTCTCCCTTCCTCCTTCTCTCAACTTACCAATTCTACTTGCTTGACTGACCTGGCCCTTCCATTATAATTTGTCCGCAAGGAAGTCCCTTGTTAAGTTGCTTGTATTTTCATGTTCTCCATAGTCTCTTAGCCCTTTTATAATTATATTTGATAATTTATCATGATGCTCTCATTCTTCTACCATTTGATTTTTGACTTGTCTTTCTATCAACTCCTTTTGCTCACTTCTTGGTTTCTTTATTCCCTGTGCCCATGTTTTAGCCTCTTCTAGTTATTTTTTAGCTCATTCTCTCACTTTCAGTTCCAAAGTGTTTCTTGGACTTATTTTATTTGTTTTGTGTTCACCTTCATCTCCTCTACCTTGCCGCTTCTTGGAGTGTGAATGGTTTGTTTGAGAGCTTGACATTCATGTTGCCCAATATTCATAAGATTTTGAAGCTTTATTACTTACACTTTAAGCATGTTGTTGTCCTCTTCTAGACTTTGTTTGACACTTAACACCTCTTCAAATTTAGTATCTTTTATTTTCTCTCTTAGTTCAATATTTTCTAGTCTCTCTTTTAGACTCATTAGCTCTTACACATCGAGCTTCAATGACCAAATAAGCAAAGTCATTGTAAGGTTGTACATTTCCTCGTCATCCTGGATTTCTTCTTGGTGACCATTATCTTCGATGTTATGTGTGTGTTCTCATATTTCCTATTTTGTTATTCTTATTACCTTTTACACCTTTTGCTTTGCCCACTTGACATTTTTGATCCAAAATGCGCAAGGTAAGTGGTTGTTCTTTATGGTCAGCATGTTTTTGCTTATTTGGTGTCTCCGTTGTTTTTATTCTTTTTTTTTATATCTTTATAGTTGATATCCTTTCTCGAACTTGTCGGCATTTTACTATCCCCCAATATTGCTTTGCATTAACATATATTAGTTGTGGTACCACTTCTGAGTTCCCTGCAGTTGGATTTGATGATGAGTTGGCATTCTAAGGGAGCCATATCTTCATTGGATAGATAATTCCTTATGCTATGTTAACCCAATCTGTTCCAACATTCTCTCCATTGATAAGATTTGTATGTAGGTATGTATTAAACATATGGGATTCTGTATAACATGTTGGTGCTATACTTATTTCTGATTGGGCTACATTCCTAGATGGTGGGATCTAAGGTTCTCTGACCACAACTTACATTTTGTTATCCACTTTTGACCTAACATTCTCTAATGAAAAGTTTATTTTTTTTGTATATTCCATTTATTCATCCCTGATCCAATGCAAACCTACTATTAATTTTTGATAGCCCCTACCCACTAAGATTTAGTTGGATTGACCTTACTAGGTTTTTGTGAACTCGGGTTCAGTTAGATATCCAAACCCTAGCTTGATAACTTTTATGATTGTATATCCTTGAGGTAGTCTAAGAATAAATATAATACATAGAGATTATTTAGGGAGGTTTTATAGGCCTCATACCTATGATCCATCCACTATGTGGCCCTTGGTTTGTTGGATGGTTTGCTTTATTTGCACCTAGGTTCTACTATGTTTTCCCTATTCTATTCTATTTTTTTACTTATCTCCATTCATAAACACAACCTACAAAACCCGATCCTGAATCTTATCTGGCACCACTCTGCTCTACACTATCTCTGTGCTTTGTATCCTAGCTCTACGTCTGGGCTCTGCTCTGCATTCTTGACTCTATTAGACTATTTCTTGGCTATTGATTTGACATAAATGTAACATCTCTTTAATAGTAAAGTTATAAAATCATGTAGAAGACAGTAATATATGTTAAGAGTTTTTAATGGAGTAAAATTTATATTAACTCAAGTTATTTAAATGAAGAATGGAAAATAAGAATATTTTTATGTTGTGATAAGGGAGTAGTGGAGACAAAATAACATTTCATTATGAAGTGCACAATGTGTTAGGTTGTGGAGCTAAAAGCTTCAACCTTTGCAAACTGAGGAACAGATGGTTGCTGAGTTCTACAGGAACCGGCGTCGGCAGCAGGACCGACGTCGGCAGGGCCCAGAGCAGAAGGCCACCGGCGACGGCAGTAAGTCGGCCGACGTCGGCAGAACCAGACAAGCAGGGACCGACGTCGGTCGCCTGTGTGTTCCAGAACTGCTCGTTTCACGGACAGTTAGTTAAGTGAACAAAGAGTTTACATGTTGAGACCAGTTAGAGTCTTGTGCTGCGAGGACTATTGTCTAAATTAAGAGTCTAAGTTATTGTTTGAGTTAGAGATCTATTTATAGACCCATTGGCATGTATTGTATAAGGCATGAGATAGAAAGGAAGAGTTCCTTCTAGTTGTAAGATCTGTGAGTTGCAGGTTGTTGCAAGCTCATTGGGGATCTACATGTAAGTTTGGTCTTTGAATTGCAGGTTGCAGGTTCATGAGAGATCAGCTTGAAGTGCTATAGAGTGCTTGATGTACCGGCAGGGTTATTACTGACTGGTTGGTGAGGTGAACACCAATTCTGTGTGTGAGTTGGTTGTTGGGACCGTTTTTTGTGTAGGAGAGTGTGTGTGAGAAGAATTACTGAACACTTGAGGTGTGGCGAATCTCTGTAAGGTGAAAGAGTGTGGCGGCTCTTTGTTGTATTCTTTTCTGTTAGTGTTAATACAAGATAGTGTATTGTCTCTCATATTCTGTGCTATTGGTGAATTCTAGTTACTTATGTTTCTGGTTATTTCCGCATATTCAATTGCTTATACTTGGTAATCATACTGTGCTTTTTCTGAGAGGCAAGATCCCAACTAGTGGCATCAGAGCATGTTTGTTGTTCTAGATTCCTGACAACTGGTATCAGACCCAGGTTGTAAGTTCTTAAGCTTGATACCATCAATCGGTATCAGAGCTTTTGGTTGGGATACTAACAGATTGGTGTAGATCTGGGTAGTGTGTTTTGATTACAGGTTACTCACAGGGTTTCTGTTTGAGTGGGAGTTGAGCAATGACAGAAAGTAGTCAACTACGAATGGAGAAGTTCAATGGCAAGAACTACCAATTATGGAGGATGCAGATTGAGGACTATCTGTATCAGAAAGATTTGTACTTACCGTTGGGTGGGGTTGCTAGCAAACCCTTGGATATGAAAGATGAAGAATGGGAGGTTCTTGATCGGAAGGCTCTGGGATCTGTTAGATTGAGTCTTGCATCATCTGTGATTTCCAGCTTATCACAGTGTAAGACAACGGTGGAGTTGATGGAATCTTTGGCAAATTTATATGAAAAACCCTCAGCTTCGAATAAGGTATTTCTTATGAAGCGTTTATTTAATTTGCAAATGTTGGAAGGTGGATCTGTTCATAGCCATCTTAGTGATTTCCATGGTTTAGTAAACCAGTTAAGTTCAGTCAATATTGTATTTGATGATGAAATAAGAGCTCTCTTAATCTTGTGTTCATTACCTGAAAGTTGGGAAGGTATGGTAATGGCAGTTTCTAATACTGTGTCTCCTTCAAAAGTCTTAAAAGTGGATGATATTGTGAGTGTAATCTTGAACGAAGAGATACGCAGGAAAAGCACAGGTGAATCATTTGGAGATGCTTTGAGTGTTGAAGGAAGAAGAAGGCCAAGAGAGAAGATAGAGCGTGGGAGATCAAGGTCGAAGACGGGCAAGAGATCCAAGTCCAGGTATGGCAGAATAACCTGCTGGAAATGTGGAAAGCAAGGGCACTTAAAGAGAGATTGCAGATCGGGTACAGATCAGCATGAAGAACATGAAGAAGAAGCAGATGCTGCAGGTTACATTGCACAGGATGCTCTGGTATGTTCTTTGGATAAAGTAGAATCTTGGGTATTAGATTCTGGTGCCTCTTTTCATGCATCCCCACATAGGGAATTTTTTCATGAGTATGTCCAGGGAGATTTTGGAGAAATTTGTGTAGGGGATGGTAAGTCTTGTCAGATTGTTGGCAAAGGCAAAGTGAAGCTGAAACTGCAGACAGGTAACACATGGGTGTTAAAGGAGGTCATGCACGTCCCAGTTCTGAAGCGGAATCTGATTTCTGTTAGAAGTTTGGGTGAAGAGGGTTGCACAGTAACTCTCACAGCGGACTCTTGGAAGGTTACCAAGGGTACACTTGTTATAGCTAGAGGTAAGAAAGTAGGTACGCTTTATCTATCTACTTGTTTTACTGATTCTTCTTCTGGGTTATCTACTTCAGCTGTAGATTCGGAGATGTGGCTTGATAGGCTTGGTCACATAGATATGAAGGAGATGCTGGTTCTTGAGTCAAAGGATATGCTTTCGGATTCGGAAGGCATGGATCGTGGTTTCTGTATGCAGAAGAAAAAGGTGAGATTTCTTGAGGAATCCGATGTTAGTGACAAGAACAGGAAAGCCTTGGTTTTCAAGGAGAAAGTGACGAACAGAGTTCAGCACAAGGTGCAGGGGAATTCTAAGCAGAGCAAGGGTGTTTTGGACAAGGGTTTGATCCGAAAGGAGCTCGCGGGAAAAAGTCAGGTCTCACAAGAAAAACACAGAGACCGACGTCGGCAGGAAAACTGGCGTCGGTGTCTAGACAGGGACCGATGTCGGCTATGTGCAGCCCGACGTCGGTGACTCGGGGCAGACAGAGACCGGCGTCGGCCAGGGGAAAACGACGTCGGCGGAGAGGCAGTCGCAGGGAACCGACATCGGTCGGCTGTAGACTGAGATGTGACCGGCTTGTTGGATGGTTTGCTTTATTTGCACCTAGGTTCTACTATGTTTTCCCTATTCTATTCTATTTTTTTACTTATCTCCATTCATAAACACAACCTACAAAACCCGATCCTGAATCTTATCTGGCACCACTCTGCTCTACACTATCTCTGTGCTTTGTATCCTAGCTCTACGTCTGGGCTCTGCTCTGCATTCTTGACTCTATTAGACTATTTCTTGGCTATTGATTTGACATAAATGTAACATCTCTTTAATAGTAAAGTTATAAAATCATGTAGAAGACAGTAATATATGTTAAGAGTTTTTAATGGAGTAAAATTTATATTAACTCAAGTTATTTAAATGAAGAATGGAAAATAAGAATATTTTTATGTTGTGATAAGGGAGTAGTGGAGACAAAATAACATTTCATTATGAAGTGCACAATGTATTATATTCGTATCAAATACAAAGATAATTTGATGGTGGACAACTTAACCCACTTGTTTGAAGATGAAAGGTTAAATAGTACGAGTTTCCTAATCAAGATTTATAGTAGAAGAGTTAACATTGAAAAGAGATTAGAAATTATGCAATAGTAGTAAGACAACCCTTATGTCAAGAAGTGGGGATTTATTACAACTCTCAATCCTATAGACTCCTTAATCTCGTGGACGTTATTAAAATCTTTCATTCATTTGGTTGATATGATGGCATTGCAAGCACAACACCCCTCTTTAATGCTTAGTCTATTAGATGTTATTACTTACACAACATACATCATCATGTATATTATATTTATTAATGGTATTAAATTCAAAAGAATATTTCCCAATAACACCCCTAATAATATGTTATTAGTCCCTGACCTGCACAGTACTATAGGATTTAGTTGAACAAATATATTTTTTATTTTAGCCGATTAAAACTTTTCAAAAAATATAATATCTTATCAAGTCTAAGTTTAACATCAAATATTATGGAATATTCTTCTACATGTTCTTATGAAATATCTCAATTATATTAATATTATAAGTAACAAGGGTTGTGTAGCCGCTGCCTCTAATGCATTAATTGTATTAGAAATTGTAATGTATTTTGTGTTGAGTTAATTTGACATATTTAAGAGGTAAAGTTGTAGGTTATAATAGAAAGGTTGCATATTAGAAATTGCAAAATTTGCATATTATTTAAATCTTTGAAAACAATTAAAAATAATATTGAATTGTCATAATTATTTTGTGATAGAATTTAGTGGTGTTGGAATAAAAATAATTAAATTATAAATTGTCATAAATATATTCAAGTTACAATATTTATGACATCTATAATAATAATATAAATCGCTTTAATATTAAATGAATATAATGCATGCATTAATGTGTTAGTAGTATTATAAATAAATAAAATGTATTAATAATAATAAATAAAAAACAATTTAAAAAATTAAAAATAAAATATTATTAATTTAATATAAATTTCTTTTTAAAATTTTCAATTATTATATAATAGTAATTTTTTTTTTTTTTTTTTAAATAATATATTTATTTAATAATTGTTGTTCGTACATTTTATAAAATTGTTCATTCTAAAACAAGGTAAGAAAGATCTTTTTTTTCACTTTGTATTTGTTTGATATACATGTATGGGAATGCAAGTAACAGGTCGTTGTTCACAGGGGTGATGCATAATTATAGACACACTATGTGTTGGGGACAGAGGTATGTGTATATTTTTATTTTTTGACATTAGATATGGAACAATATGTGTAGTAATGTTCCATTTGTCATGTACATTATGACGTTGATCTTTATCCAATATTAGCAACTTGCTATCATTATTCTTATTTTATTACCTTCATTTTTAATTATTAGAGTGTACATGTTAAAGAATACATGCAAGGATATATATAATATTCTTATGCATTTCAATGTATGATCCATATTTTCCATAATATATTTAAATATTTTATTATTTTTTATTTTAGATTTTAAATAAATTTTATAATTATTATAATAATACATGTTTCTAATTTTTTATTTAATTAAACAAAAAATAAAATAATTAAAAAATGAAGTATAAATAAATAAGAATACTAAACAATTTTTTAGGACACATGTCAATGATGAAATTAAATTTAAAAAAATATGTTCTAATAAACCCTAAGAAATATGTTATTATCTATTAAATAAATTTTAGAAAATAATTATAATTATCATTAAATTATATGTTTCAAATTATTTGATTAGATAAATAAAAATTAACTAATAGTAAAATAATTCTAATAATTACTATTACATAATAAATTTTTTATTTGTTGAAATAAAAATTAGCTATTTGAAAATTATTCCTAAATAAAATGAGGGACATGATGTACACTTATCTTTTATTTAAAATTTTATTGAAAATTTATTTTAATTTTTATTTGTTTGTTTCAGATTATATTATTTATCTCGAAACAAACACCAGATGGTTCTATATATAAACCAGGGCATCCACCTCATTACAGAGCCCATCTCCATCTTTATAGAAAAAACCCCCGGGGGGTCATCCAAACTCAATTGCCCAGATCCGGAGAGAACCGTCCGATCATTATATTTTATTTGTGGATATCAATAGAAAAGAAAACTATTTTTAAAAAACAAGTGTCAACCTACTATTATAGCCGGTACAGAACACAATCAGTTGCATTCAGGATTATAATCGCAAATTGCGAATTGGGAGAGAATAATAGTTTAGTTATATTCATTAAATTGAAATAATCACACCAAATATAATATTTTCATTCACGAGATACTCGTTGGCCTATTATTAAACATAGTTAAATCGCTATACATATTTACTTGTCTATTTCTTTATTCTTTAAATTAAAATAGAATTCTACACACAATTATTTTAAAAAAATTACACGCGACAATATTCTTTAGCACATTATTTTTATTGAAGTTCGTTGAGCTTTGAGATAGTTTAAAGTTATGATTATATTATTGATATTTGTGTAGTTGGGATTTATTGTAATTTATTAAACTATTTTTATTTTGGATAATGTGTATTTAATTGTGGTTGAGTATTTATTCGAATTTTTATTTTTAATATTAGACTTGAAAAACTTTTGTTATTAAAAATAGAAATTAAATTAATTTAATATTTAGTCATTGGATAAAATCATTTGATGTAATCATTAATTTGGGAAAATGCATAATTTATGTATTAAAAATATAGATTTTCCTATAACAAGAGAAAATCATAGAGACATTTAAAAAATAATTTGCAATTTTGCACATACAGTTGCTGCCAATTAAGATAAAAGATAAATTTGTTATTTTTTTAAAGTACCTTCGTAACAATATTAATCGAAATACGAGGGGAGTGGTTGATATTTAA
This sequence comes from Torreya grandis, assembly GCA_037957365.1. NCBI lineage: Eukaryota > Viridiplantae > Streptophyta > Pinopsida > Cupressales > Taxaceae > Torreya > Torreya grandis. The sequence continues at coordinate 1,425,007 of JARHVA010004109.1, forward strand.
TAATGCATCGTTCTTTGATTTATTATTACGTTTTGACTATGGCTTCATATAACAAACATGGTATCATTTTCAATCTGCAACAACCTGGGTCGTTATCAATTTACAACGTTTATGTGATTTTCTGTAGAACCAGGGTTCGAGTTGAAAAAATATTTTAAATAAATTTTAATAATAAGTAGATTAATCAAGATACGTATATATGATAACGCTGATAACGGTGCAGGTCAAGTGTAAAACTAATCTAGAAAAAAAATCTCTTTACAATGTAAAAAATTCAGGTTAGTGTAACAATATAATAAAACGACTTTTGGAACAAAGAACCTGCAACAATTTTGCATTGGGTATTGCATTGCATGGTGGTTCAAGTTCAAATGCCGTTGGAAAGGGGAAAAAAAGAGCAAATAGTGTTAATTTTGTGTAGAAATATTAACTACACAAAATGCAACAAAACATTTATGAAAACAAATGTGTTAGTTGACAAATAGCTTGACCATAGATTTTTTTAAGTCTAGAAACGTTTGCGTCTCAAATCAAAAGAATAATACAAATGGACAAGGTTCTCACTCCAATAGGATGATAAATTGAATTGCAATCCTGGATTTGAGTAGCATTCTTCAGAAATGCAAGTTTTGGCTTGCAATGCAAGTTTGTTAGTCAGTGTAACAAAGCATATAGGAACTCCTTCGTATTTCCTTCTACTTGAAAGTTTATATAAATTACATGTCTAGATAAGTTTCAAAAATTGGTAACATTGATTGCCTCTTGCAATTGCAAAATTATATGGTTGACCTAGTATTGTTACAGAGCAAACATCTAGTTTTACCTAGTTCATTTAGAGTAGTTTTGTGTCTATCTTGTGCAACTTGATGCTTTTTCTGACATTCCCATAATCCACTAAGCCGACATATGAAAGCGTCTACTAGTCTTTAAGCCAAAGACTCTATTGTGAAGCATGGCATCGAGACAAAAAGATGCAATTAGAATCAAAGCAAATCCATCAAACTTAAAAAGATGAGAGCAGTCGCGCATTTAAGCTATTAATCACCAAAAGTAATAATTATGCAGTATTCCTTCTCATAGTCATCACGTAGTTGGGAAAATCATAGTTTGTTTTCCTAAATAGTATTTGAGATCAATCCTTGTCAGGGTTACCAATTGACTCGCTAAGTGTTGTGCAACAAACTTAATAGATATTTTTGGTGTGGCATCTGCGCATTGATGTTTTCTTGTGGGGCAATTATAAAAAAAAATAGCACATGCATCTACATATTAGTTAATTCTAGATTATGAGATTAAAATTATTAGATGTCTAATTATACTTAAATATTTTTGAGTTTAGGTTGGTTTTTTTCATATGTTATATTTATATTTATTTATTTATAAATTAGTTTATTTGTTTTTTCCAATTTTGTTTATAAAATAAATAAATAATGATATGGTTCAATGATACTACCTATAATATTGTGCAATGTATATTTACATTAAATTTGGTATTATTAAATATTAGTATTTATTAGTGATATAATTATAATAATAATAATAATAATAATAATAATAATAATAATAATAATAATAATGCTTTTTTTCGTTTTTTATTTTTGTTGTTATTGGTGGTTAGTGACAATGGTTATGCATCTGCAAGATGACACTAACAATGAAGTAAAGGCCCAAGCAGTGGTAATGGGCCTTCAACTTGCTCGTTCGTATGTTATTATGAAACTTATCATAAAAGGCAACTCCAAGATCATCATTAACACTATCAATTCTAACCATGGAAAATAATGGTAGATTAATAACATTTTATGCTTTGCATGGCTACTCTTAGCTAAATTTGAGTCATGGTTAGTGCATCACAATTTTGGACAAGCCAATCAATATGCAGACTTCTTGGCCAATTAGGGGATTGAACAAGTAGGAAATAATCGATAATGTGACCACATGCTGGGTGGGTTTGGAAGCCTTTGATTTCATTAATGTGTGAGGTGATCTTTTTTCTTCTTCGCACATTTCTTGGATTGAATCATAATTATGGATTGATATGGGTTTGGGGTGCTTGATTGGGTGCTTGATTTGATATTTTATTGTCGTGGGATATTATTTAAGTGATTGGACCTGATCATTCTGTTGTCCCATTCCATTGCTTCATGATATATGCTCTCCTGTGCGCAGTTTATTTCATTCAAAAATGGGCTATTCAGTTTTAAGCCATGATTTAATCTTGTTAATTATCTATGTTTGCTAAAAAATGAGAAATGGAATTTCATGATCATGTTTCAAATGCCCGTCTATGACATATTTTCTAGCTTCCTTCTTTAGCAAACTTTGAAGCAATCTAGAAAACGATTGACGATCTTTTTCTCCATTCCTTTGGACACCTCAAATATAACACATAAGTAGTTTCAATATTCATTATCAATATTTTGTGTGTAGTTAGAGATCTTGTTGTAGTTTCAAAGGTGGTGCAGGGGTTGGTTTGGTCAAAGCTCCCCGGTGGGTTATTAGGTTGGCTGGATAGCTTTCAAGCAGTTTCGAGCCTGCCTTTACCCTTCTTTAGTGAGCAATGTTTGGGATTAATTTCACTTTCTTTTTTTCATGAGCTTGAGGAATGTTATGTTCTTATGTTAGATACCCTTCGTTTGTATTCTATTTCTCAATATATAGTTATTCCTCCAACATTTTCTTTGGACTATTGGTTGGATTCCATCCCTTCCTTAGGCCTCACGTTGGGTCATTTTAAATCTACCAAACTAGTGGAGGTGGCTTCAACACTTGTCAATTTCTATTAAGGGCTCAATGTCGAGGCAAAAATTGGCACTAGTCGTAATGTTTTTGTTGGTGGCGCTGACAGACTTCCTAGGCAGGTTATCACCAGAGCCATGCAACGACACATGTAATCGGCAATGCCCTCTTATAAATTTGCTAGCTTTTTCACTCTATGGTAGATGATGACTGTACAGGGGCATCGTGCAAGAAGACCAAAGTCAAACATCTTTTCTAAATGTGCTATCCTTTTTTGCTAAGTTTTTGGCAATCTTGCTCCTTTTGACATTTTGGTTTATGTATTATGGATGTGTGTGGTTGTTAAGTTTTTCTTTGGTTGTTTTTTGGCTTTCTGAGTGGATCAATATCATGCTATTTCCTATTTTCCATTGATTTTTGTTTTGTTCGACTTTTTTAGATCTCAGGTGAGGTCCCATTATCCTTTGATTTATCAAAAAAAATATTAACTTTTTAAAATTGTTATGGTAATGGAACATAGTATGTAATATACATTTTAGAGCATAATAAGTTATATATTATTGGCACAATCTATTTATAGTAATATATTAAAAAATAGTGCAATAACGTTTGTTGATTTGCACATCCGATCCATTTATCAATTCATATGTCAAATGGTATACATAAACTTATATTTCGTTTACATATGATCAAAATAGAGAAAACAATGCTAATTATATTTAAAAAAACTCTTTATATGATTTATGTTATTTTTACAATATTTTGTAAATAGTTGATCACTTTTTGTTTGAAAAAAGGCGGGGATGAACGGCGTGCATGAGAAAAATAGTTTTCATTTTAAAAAAATATATAAGGGGTTGTGGTTGATGGGATTAAGACAACTAAATGTGTTTGTTGTAATCAATTTAACTAGATTTTATGACTGTGTTATTGCTTGGTTCTGTTTTTCTTTTATTACAAAATAAAGTATCAACAAAATATTTTTCCCCTTTTTTTAAAAAAATTAATATCGTTAATTATTGAAACATGTAGCTTTTCTCATTGTCACTGATAGTTGAGGCTTTAAAAAAGTTCTATAAAAATAAGTATCTTGCAATAACATTCACTTGTTTTGATCATTGACAGCGTAAATATAGTAGTCATTGACCAGTGTTTTCTACTCTTCAATGATAATGTAAATATTTTGTCATATAGATTCTTTTTCCTATGACAAACAAGTCTACTGGAAAGTTTATGTTTTGAACTTGGCATTTCATTTCTTGATGGTTTAGTCTGTTCTTTCTTGTATCCATATCCACATGTGTGTGTGTGGTGGGGAGGGGCGGCGGGGCGGCGGTAGGGGCGGGGGGTTTAAGCGGTGGTGTGGATATGGATACAAGAAAAGACATAAATAATATTACATTGAATTATTTGAAAAACATTATTGATGTGTATATATATATCGACAACAAAAAATATAAATCTTTACAATTATTGATGATATTTTAAAACAGAAAAATCTTTTTAAAATTACATCATTCAATTATATTGTATTATTGGTGATTTTTTTTTTTTATACATTTCAAATCTAATTATATTTTCATTACATATCAAAAATATTATAAATTAGGATTATTGACTATTTTATAAATTCTTTTAACAATAAAAATAAGATATTCAAATGCACACCAATTACAAATGCCTATTCAACATTCACATGAAAGAAGCATCGAGTGATCCAACGTAACAACACTGCCCCTCATTAACTCTAAACAAGAAAATGCGACCCAAAAAAAAAAAAAAACCCGAAAAAAAGCAATTACAAATACCTATTCAACATTCACATGAAAGGAGCATCGAGTGATCCAACATAACAACACTGCCCCTCATTATCTCTAAACAAGAAGATGCGACCCCAAAAAAAACCCCAAAAAAAGCAAAAGAAAGCATGGAACGCCTTGCATAGTAGCAACGACAATCAAAATTTCAAGTTGTCGGTGGCTATTCTACAGATTTATTCGTATCTTTCATTATGCCCTCTACAATTCCGACAATTCTCTGTCACTCTCACCGGAAATTGATTTCCCGCAGGGCGATCTCTCTTATAATAAGCTGCTTTCATCCTCCAACCCTCATAGACAATTTCCACGTCAAACCGGTAATTGCCGTAAATTTCATTAGATAGATTATTCCATATACGAATCTATGGTGCGGCCGCTGTCATTAGAAGATCACGCTAGCTTTTTGATCATTATTTATTTTTATTTTTTTTGGAAGATGAGTATTTAATTTTGGGAGGCGGTTGATGAGGAGCAGGGTTTAAATCAGATTTAGAGTTCTTTTTTTTTTTTTTTCGGTTGCTTTGATTAGTTCCTTTTCTATGAGGTAAGAGAATCAAGATAAAAGAGTTTTTCAATAATTGACCGGATGCGGCTGCAGTTGTGTCTCTTCAGTTGTGTCTCTTTGTTCTCCTTTGAAAATGATTCTCTTTTTTTCACCATGTTACAACGATTCCGACTTAGTGGATCAAAAGAAATGGGAGAAAAATAAATGTAGAAAGAACTAGGTCAGATGCAAAAGCGCTGATGAATGATGAATCCCATCCTTATCTATCGAGAGATAAGGCCAATCTCATTGTATGGGTAATTTGTTTGTTCTTATTGCTATCAGAGTTTTGGTGCTTCGATGGTTTTTATAGTTTGGAGGACATTCATCTTTTTGGTTTTATTATTGTTTTCTAATTGTTTCTTTGTTTTTTGGTTAGTTGTTTCCGGATTTTAGCTTCCTTTGATATATTACTCTTTTATTTATGTTCTTTTTGTTTTTTTGATTGGTTTGATACTTTATTTCGATATAGATTTTTATATGTATAAGGTTGTAAGACCTTTCAAAACATGGAACTTTTACTCTTAATAAAATATATATATAGGTTGTTTGGATATGATTTTTTTTATTGAAAAATGTAATTTTATTATAAAATAAATTAATGTAAAAAAAGTAGAAAAATCATATCCCAAAAACAGAACTAAACAACTCTAGAGATGAATTTTCAATGTGGACTTTACCATGAAAATGCCTCCGTGTGATAGTTGGTATATGTGAAAGCAAATTGGTGGATTTTTAAAATAAGTTACGATATGAAAAAAGTATCGACAAATTAAATTAGTTCGTGTACCTTTGAAGGAATTTTAAATAAGATACCAAAACAAAATTAGGTTAAATTTTTTAACATATAAAAACAATGAAATTAATTTAGGGGAAAAAGTTTTATGATTAAAATAAAAAATTATTTAATAGTAATTATATTTGATTTGTTAATTTATTTTATTTTTGAATTAATAATCTACGAATGTTTTTTATTAATTTTATTGATTAATAATGATTCTATTATTTTAAATATATTTATTTAAAAAAAATGAAAAACATCAAATTTAAATCATATATTATATTTAGAGTTTTGATATTTTTACACTTTATAAGAATGAGTATAGTAGATTTTTAAGTATAATTATATGTAAGATTTTGAACCAACTATTTCGAATCATCATTGATGATCCATTATCATAATTTTCCTTAACAATAAATCACATATGATAATTTAATTAGTTCGAAATTTTATATACAATTACACCCAAAAATCAACTCTATCTATATATATTAAATTAATTAATAATTCTATTCTATTTTTTATTAAATAATGGTAAATAACTTTAAGAAACAAATATTTCTTTCCCACTAGCAAATTAATTTTAATAACTCGGCTTATATTTGATTTGTGAATATTAATAAAAATAGAAAACTATTTTTAAAAAATAGTGTCAACCAATATTATAGCCGATACAGTACACAATCAGTGGTAATCATGATTATAATCACGAATTGCGAACTGGGTGAGAATAATAGTTTAGTTATATTTCATAATTCAACTAAAACTACACCACCATGCAGACCGTTATATTCGTCAAATTGAGTAGTTTTTTTTTTTTGAACCTGGTAAACTTTTTAACGTGACCGGCGCCGTTGGCTAGACACGACTAATACTGATACCACGAGGCCTGGGGTAACTCGAACAGTCAAATTGAATAGTTAACAAATAATCACTCCAAATATAATTATTTCATTCACGAGATACTCGTTTGCCTATTATTAAATATACTGAAATCGCTATAAATATTTAATTGTTTATTTCTTTACTCTTTAAATTAAAATAGAATTCTACAAACAATTATTTAAAATTCTTTACACGTGACATTATTTTTTACCACATTATTTTTATTGAAGTTCGTTGAGCTTTGACATAGTTTAAAGTTATGATTATATCATTAGTATTTGTGTAGCATACCCTATTTCTGAACATGAGGACTTTTGTTTAAAATTTGTAAATTTGTGTTATAAATTTGACATTCAATTTGATTAGGAATTAGTTTTGAATATTTTGTGTTGACTTAGTTTACATGGGTTTATGAGCACATAATCTTCATTTGACTTCATTTAAGGTTGTTAACATTTTATTCTTATATTTTCATGATGCAGGGTTAATGGGGTCTCATTGATGTGAATATTACGTAGGGTTTTACACCCTAATATTAAATTGACTCTTTGATTTTGATTAATCTTTGGTCTTTTATTGATTAAATAGCATTTATATTTTAAATCGTGTTAAAACTTGAGCTTAATTTGTTTAGCCTAAAGTCTTTTTGAAATATATTCAAAAATTAAGCAAGGTCAAAATTACTAAAGAACACTTTATTATATTATGGCTTTAGTTTAAGATTTTAGCTTTTAATACAACAAAGACTTTAGTCTAAAATCTTTATGCTATGTCCTTTATATCTTGTGGTTCACGAGGATTAAATTAACAATGAGACTCTTTTATTATGTTTTGAACTTAGCTTTAAAATTTATATTAAAGTTTAATCATGCTTTTTAACACAACAAAAAACCTTAGTCTGAATTCCTTATGCAAAGACCTTTAAAGTCTCCAAAACACTTATGACTTTAATTTTATGCTCATAGAAACGAACAACCCTGAAGGCGACAGGTGGCGAGATCTCGGTGCCTCAAACGGAGATCAACTACCCACGATAAAGGTATAAAATCAAAAGGTCAAGTGCCAAGATCTACAATGCACATTAATTTGTGCACTGAAGATCTAACGATGCAAGATCAGTGTTGAAATGTCAAAGGTTTCAAGAGCCCCACGAGAGTGACAAGTGTCACCATCTCGACGGGCACCCTAAAGATCCAATGGCATGGGGCATAGTTCATAAATTTGAGACCCTGCAGAGTGACCCGAGAATGCCAAGTGGCAACATCTCGAGAGCCTAGATGGTAGAGCCAACAGTCTATGGGCCCTTCCGCAAGGTCAACAAGTCAATAGATTGAAGCCCCCCCACAGAGTTAGCAAGTGGCACATGCACATAGCACAAAGTCTCGAGGAAGAGACAAGTATCAAAGCTTACGGGAGTCAATTAAGTCAAACACCTAGGATTTATGGTACGTGTCAACTCACATATCGAAGATCTAATAATGTGTAATTGAGATCAAAGTAGCGAAGGATTTTCAAAAGCGACGTGGTGGTGATAAGTGTCACCATCGTGAGAGCACCTAATAGAGATTCAACGACCCAGAGGCAGAAGTAGGGTCAACAAGTCAAGGATGTCGAGAACAAATAGGGGATCGATAGATGGTAAGATCTCGACAATCGACAGTAAATCAAAGGTTCACGCTTGATCCTGGGTTCACAAGATCAATAGATCATGTTGATTTGTGCAAGCAAAATCAATGGTCTAAGATCAACATAGACTTTTCAAAGGTCCCAGAAATAATAGGAAGCTATCATGTGGCATGTTTTCATGAGCTCTAAGATGAAGATCAATGGTGTAGAATCGATCCAACCTAAGGGAACATGAAGTAAGGACACATGCCCGAAGGCAACAACAGTCACTTTTTAAAATTAAATGGACAGCTCAGCATGGGCATTGCCACATAGACATAATATGTGGATCTTTTGACACTTAAGCTTTTAGATTTCACAGTTAAATTAGATAAGGAATATTCCTTTGTTAACTAAGTTTGTATAACAATTTGAGAAGGAATATTTTATTCTGTAAAGGTAGGGGTAACATGCAATGCACAATTATGATTATATTAGTCACAGTTAAATAGTGTCATTGGTTTTAAGGTATTGATAAATGGATACTTATCCTTCATACATGTCTGAATTCCATTTGAAAATGGCTAACTTAAAATATCTGGCAGGTTGTTCTCACAACCTATAAGAGAAGGTATTGCCATTTAAATGCATATATTTAGATTTCATGTAGTTCAAACTATAATTGTAAAAGTTGCCCTTCTTTACACATGCACATGTTGCATAGCTTTTGCAAAGGCTAACTTAAACTGATAATTGTAAGTAGACTCTTATATGATTTTGACCATAATTAGAACTCAAGTTTTGACTATCACATGTAATGACTTTGCATGAACTGGAGGATGAGGCAACCCCTTCTCGAAGCCTATTTAAATAATTATAATCCACTAGTTGGAAGGGAGGAAGAAAAGTTTTTAATATATAGGAGCAACATCAACTTTGATTGTCAACCAATGTGTTTGTGTATTCTCTCTCCAATTTTTGTGTAGTTAGGTTTATCTTCTTTTGGTTGTATGATTCATTAATTCTTAGTGTGCAACAGTTGCAATGAATTTTTTCTTGCCTTGATTGATATTCTAGTCTTAGATGTGCAATAGCTATTGAAAGATTAGTAAATTACATTGATTATTGGCAATTAAGTTGATTGATTCATGTTCTTAAGTGTGCAAAAGTGGTTTCCTTTAATATAGTTTTCTATGTATGTGCAAAAGTTGTCTCAGATACCTAATTAGCCTGAGCCATAATCTCTTGTTTAAGGGTGTGCAACATCTGCTCTAAAAGGGGCAAATTTTGACTAAGGCTTATGAGTTTTCTATACTAGTATCCCCTTAGACTTCTAAGTCATGTCTGACTGCTAGTGTACAAAAATTACTTGTAATAGGCATGGGTTTTGAAATTACTTGTCCATTTAAAAACTAATGAAAGAGGTAATTCTTGAAAACATAGAATCTTATTTTATGCCTTACCCTTCCCTCCTTTTTGAGTTTGTTTTGAGATCTACCCACTTTAGATTAGCAACCACCCATCCATCCAACTCACATAGAAATTTACCATCTATTAAGAGATCACAACTCCATCCAAAAACTTTGTCAACAACCTGCATGCCCTACCAACTATTCCATCAATAGGTCGTTTAAACCATATACCTACAACTTGTGCCCTAGAGTGGAGTTTACCTCCATTGAGATCCTAAAATGTTAGAGGCTACTTCGTTGACTATGGTGTGTGTAAAAACTGCATCAATAGTTTCACCAGTGCTAGAAGGAGGGCATGCCCCTAACCTCTGATAATAATAATTATTTTTTGAATAGAGTTGCACTAGAGTCACTCAAGAGAGTGACTAGATCTAATTCCTAGGCTAGTTTTCTAGTCTCACCCTTGTCAAATCATATGAGACCTAGAACCGTACCAACAACCTCAACTCACAATAATCCACCTCCTCCAATTAGGAACCCTTTACCAATTAATTAAATAGTGGCTCAACCACCATGATTAGTCAGATCTATTATTGCCATCCCAAGAGATGCACATGATTTGCCTAAAAATCTTAAGAAGTATCTACCATCCTTTTCTCCTTCAAGAGCAAGGACAATAGAGGAACACATCAAATCTTTCAATGCTACTTTAAGATTGATGAATGTTATCGATGAAGATGTAGCATGCAGGTTATTCACTTTTACATTAATGGATGCTACCTATGATTGGTATTTAAATCTAATGGAGAACTCCATCACTTCTTAGGACGGATGTCAAACTATTTTTCTTGTGTAATTTGGACAGGTCACTAACCCTAGTTTGGTATACCAACACTTTACTAACATGAATAGAGAGCCTAATGAGCCTATTTAGGCTTTTAATGCATGGTTTCAAAATATGTACAACTCGTTAACCCCAAGTTATAAACTAGAGATTGCATTAGCATTGGAAATGTGCAAGAACGTTCTCAACCCAATCACTACCATGTTCTTGAGAAGAATGACTGCTTCCAATAATTTGGCATTAGTATACAAAGAGGCCATCAACATAGATAAACAACTCAATCCCTAGATACTTGGCATACCTAATGTCAACAACAACTTCCTAGTATTAAATATGATGCCACTATTTCTCTTAATTTTTGCTCATTTTTTAATTTTGGAAGAAGATAAAAAACTAGTAATAAGGGTGTGGTAGAAATACTTGGTTGGTGATGCGCACATAATCCAGAAAAAGATGGAGAACTCCTCTTTGGCTTAGAAGGAATAACCTGTAGCTTGCTAGATGGATGATGGTTGAATGCTGGAGGAATTTTGCTAGAGTAACAGTACTGTGGCCTCAAAAGCAAATTTGATAGAGGTTTGAATCTCTTTTATTGTTGTTGAGTTACTAAAGGAATACTGGATGCTAGAAAGCTTGAATACCTATATGCATGAAGGCTTGTGATGATTTATCCATTTCACCTCCTACTCCCCTCTTTTTATAGGCAAAAAGAGATGGAGGATAGAAGGTTCCCTAGAGGGTGAGGCTATTGATTTCGATGCTTGGGATTTCATTAGCATCATATAAGGTGAACATATTAAATTGTGCCTCATTAGCTCATACACAATTGGTGATGTGTTAAAAAGGTGAGGACCTGACCATCGATGGTCAGGCTAATCATAGATGGTTAAGCTGATAATCGACGATCGAGTGCTCGAAGGAAAAAGGGGTCAAGGTGGGTTGAAAAAGGTGGGTTAATGTTCAAGTTAGTAAGTTAGTGAGTTTAGTTAGCTAAGTAACTAACTAGACTCAGGGTGCTAATAGGTTGGTTAATGGGTCAAAAAGGGTTAAGTGGTCCCTAAAGAGCCCTGACACATTTTGACACCTAGTATGGTTCTCTAGTGTCTACATTTTACCTCTTTTTGTTATGTGGTTTTGAATAAACAAGTTATAAAACAAAAATGGATTGCTTGGTCAAAGGTTTATTTGCCCTGAGTATGGGAAGAGGTGTTCCCCCTCAATCTAAGATTTGATGAGGTGAAACCAAAATCGAGTCAGGGTTTGATAAGTGTTATATGGTGAGTCACGAGGTTAGTGATCAAAAGGTGTTTAGGCATTTGAAATGCAAGCATGCACATAAAATGTGACTAAGTACAATAGTCAATATCATGCAAAGACTAAGATTGCCAATGTTGATAAAAATAAAATTGGTTTTAGAAGTATGAGTGATAGGGTAACCAATCCAAAACATTGGTCATAGCTGATTGGGTTATGTTATAAGTCTCATGGATAGGTTCATTGTTTTCATAAGTATCTAAGGTAGGAAGTGCTCCCTTGAAAAACACAAATGGTCTGGTCATGTATGAGGTGGTGCAAATGCAAATGTTCAACATGATAAAGTTGGTCAGTATAGTCAAAAAGATGAATGCAAGGTCATCATAAAATATGTAAGTGTTCAGGTAAAAAATGGCCAATCGGCAAAGTTGATGTGGTCTAATGGTTGGTCAGAAAAAGGATAAACTCCAAAAATTCAATTTTTGGTTTGGGGGAGATTAGGTGATCTCCAAAATTTTGCACTTAGGTATAGGTGCTTAAAAAAATTTAAAAGTGATACCTTGATTATTAACAGTCAAGGTTTCCAAAGTCAATCATCGACAGTTAGGGTTTCCAAGGTTAGTCATTGATGGCCACCCTGACCATTGATGGTCAAGGTGAAACCCTAAAAGTTATAATATAAAAAGAGAAAATGAAATTTCTTTTTCACTTTTGATATTTTGACCTCCATGCTTATGTGCATTTTGATGATTTGGTACTTTGGCATTTGGTTATGAGAGCTGACTGGGTGTTTTGGCGAGGTGGTGATTGGTGATTGGTTGAAGGTGTTTGTTGAGGTGATCAACTGGGACCAGATATGTAGGGCAGATGAGGATATGGCTGAGCAGTAGGATGTGGGCTCCAACTTTGATAGTGATTGAGGAATGAGGTAGGTGATGTTTTGAAATTGTTAGTTAGTTGATTCGTTATTGTTGAAGTTAAATTTGGGTAATTTGTGATTGATTTGGTGGGGTTTTGGGAGGTTTGACATAGGTTTAGGTTTTAGGTAAAATTAGGAAAATTAGTAGGTGAAAGTTAAATTTGAATGAAAATTTGGGCTGGGGGTAGGTTATAGGTTAGATTTAGGTGATTTAGTTTTTGAATTTTTTTGTTTGGATGGTTGTTTAGGAAGGTAGGTCAAATTATTTTCCATTGATAGTCACACATAGTGACCATTAGTGGTTTGACTCAACCGTCGATGGTTAGACTTGACCATTGGTGGTTGACCATCGAAAGATAAAACCCACTTGATTATCGATGGTCAAGTGTTGGGGGAAAGTAACTTTTAATAAAAAGTTAAAAAAGTGTTTTATAATGTTGTAAGGGGGTGTGGGTTAGTTAAATGGATAGGGTAAGTGCAAGTAGGGTTGATATGGTTTTTGGATAGATTTAGGTATTGGTGTGATAGGGTTAGGGAAGGTGTTGAATTGTTTATGCGGCAAGGGAGATGTTTATGAGGGAAGCATTAGGGATTGGTGTGATAGGTTAGGGAAGATGTTGAATTGTTTGTGGGTGGGGGTTCACTTTTAAATGCTATAGGTAATGTCGTTGAGATAATGGTTAGAATAGGTTGATGTAGGTAAATTGAGTAATGGAAATGGAAAACTAAGTGTGTGTGCTAACTGAGTTTGTTTTGTAGTCATGAGACCAAATCCAAATAAGGGATCGAGTTCTAAGGATATTTGTGGTGATCCATGGAGGGATGACTGGTGATAATTAGACACACATGGAGGAGGTCAAGCTTGGAGCTATGAGACATTATCAGTGGTTGTCAAGAGATACAATGATGATTTTGGCCTTCATCAAGAGATGGGACCTAGTCATAAACACCTTCCTACTACCTATAAGAGAGATGACCATCCTATTAGAGGATACCCACAGGATTACATGACTACTTATTCAAGGGGAACTGATTTACCTTATTCAGAGTGAGGAGCAGGACAAGTAGATAGAGATACTATATGGTGAGGATCAGGTTCATGCTAGGTGGCGTGTAGATGGTTTTGGTTATGGGCCACTATACCAAAGGTCTCCAAATGAGAGGAACTTGATGATGATGATGATGATGATGGTAGTGTCATATTTTGCATTCCCTAATTTGAGCGGTGGATGATTTCCCTATCCACTATTGAGAGTGTTGGTAAATATATTTCTTAGGAAGATGGTGTTCAGGTGGGTACCAGTTTTGTTAGGTCATATTTATAGGGATCTCTAGGCATTTTGAACTCATAGGCAATATGGGATCAGTTTTGGGTTCATGCTCCAGTGTTGGGCATATAAGCATACTTGGGTTCTGAGACCATTGGGGCTACCATGGGATGGTTATGCCTAGGCTGACTATAGAGTGGGATTATTACAATGAAGGGGAGATTATGCTTTGACAAGGGTTGGTGGAGGTATGAGGGATATTGACTGGTTTAGAGATGCATTGGAGGGTTTGGTTGTGGGTGATGTCATCTAGAGACCATATCTGGGCTAGCTTAGGTGAGCCCTCTATAGCTATCACACTCTATCTTTACAAATTTGGAGGTGGATCTATGGGAGGAAAGAGGGTGAAACTGAGCTCATCCCATTTGACCAAGTTTGGAGATAATATGGCCTTGTGTAGAGGATTCCAACTCTTTTCTCAAGGTACAGGAGGGAGGATGCAAAGTTTTTATTACCTAAGCCACAACCAGTGGATGTAGTATTAGACCATAAAGAGTTTCCTATGAGAATAGGGATAGATGATGTTAGTGTTGTTTAGGGCTATGTAACATGGTACCAAGCCATTTATGCAATGACCAATTTTGGATGGGATGATGAGGGCCAACAGGCCATGGATGTAGATCCAACTGGGGCATAAGTATAGGGTGGTAGTTAGGATGGATAGGTAGGGGTAGTACTGGCAGCTACATAGGCTTAGATTAGAGGTTTATAGGGATAGGTGGCCACATTATAGGGCTAAAATGTCAGTTTATAGGGTTAGGTTTCCACCATTATAGCTAAGAGAGATCAAGCGAGGACCTTCCTTGGTTTGGTAGCCTTGGAGAGGGATACATTGAGGTAGAGGGTAGGAGTGGTGATAACACTAGTAGGAGGGCCACTAGGTACAATTGCTATGATACAATACTTGGCCATGGTAGAGCAGTTGAGATATTATGAGGCCATAGTGAGTGGACATACATGTATCCTAGGAGGATCGATACCAGATGGTAGTGCATTTGAAAGAGCAGGAAGGGCCAATGGTAGTGGTGCCCTAAGGGCATGATATGTGTTATGTTATGTTATGTAGGTGTAGATTTATATGATTTTTATATTGGCCTATGTGTCGATGATGCAAGATGTATATGAGAGAAAGATTATACATTGTTATATATATTATTTACTTTGATGGATATGATGTATATGATGATGTTTATGATGCTCATGATATAGATTTGATGTATGTTCATGTTTCATGGTTTACATGTTTTGATGTTTAGATTCTTTATGATTATGAGATGCGTACTCAATAGCTTTAGTCATGTGATGACTTATGGATGATGTTTTTGTTTTATTCATGGATATGGTGATGAATGGTTCAATTATGGTTATTAATGTGGTTTATGATATGAAGTTTATATGATGTTTTTTTGATATTATGGTAAATGGATAGGATAATACTATAGATAAATAGATGACGTATGATGTGGTTCATGATGATTTGATCATATATAGATATATGATGTGGTTCATGGATATGGTTCATGCTTGATGTTTATTTTTCATGACCATGGAGATGTAATGTGATTATGGTTAAGGATGTAATGAAAATACATAAAGTAATTTAGATAACAAACTAAATGTAGGAAAAAGAAATGAGAATCATGAGACATATTTCTACATGAACCAATGATAGGAGGGTAAAGAAAAAACATGATGCCTTTTCATTGGTAAGGACCTAACAAAAATGAATTTATATTGGCTTAAGGAACATAATCCTTTTGAATGCTTCACATTAGCATGCTTTGGTTGATAAAATGGTGCATTGATCACATTTTGTCAAGTAAGCTCATAATCCCTTGATTTAAAGATGGTATAAAGGGGAGATAGGTGATGGGTGAAAAGGTAGATTCTGGGTGGATAGATAAGGTAACCTTATGTGGGTTAGTTTCCCCCTTCTATAGATGACCTAAGAACTAAATTAGACAAGTCCATATCATAATTCTAGGTGTATACTGATCGATGCGAGAAGTCTACTAATGCTATATATGAAAGCTAATTACAACTTTATTAGGATAACTTATTCTAATTTGATTTAGGGTCTTTTATTGATTGCTTTTTTTTAATAGGTTTGTGAAGATAATTGATTTGGGAAGCTTTAAATGATTGCTTTTGACCCATTTGACTTAGCCATCCTTCAAGGGAATTGTCTAAGATTGGGTTTGTATGTTTGGTAGCTGTTCTTCAAGGGAACAACCTATCTTTTAAGCAATTTAGTTTTGTGCAGTTATCCTTCAAGGGAGCAGTTTGCTATGCTATAGAGATATGACCCAAGTAATATTTTGGTATCCCAAATTGTTTTGATGCAAGGTTTTAGACATGGACAAGTCCAATTAGGCTTAAAGGTTTACCTTTATGAGGGAAATTTTTTTAACACAAATAGGGGTGAACAATAGGTAAAAGGAGTGGTTTTGAGAGGCAAAAGATCATGGGATTCTATCTGATTAGAGATGAAAAGTATCCATGAGAACCATGCCATGGGTAGATTCTTGGTACCTATATTTAGGATTAGGATATAAATATGATAGTTAATCACATGGTTCTATGTTGCAATCAATTGTCCTTAAAGGGATAAGAGGAAGGTGTGAGGGTGAAAATATCATAAATCAAGGGATGAGCTTAAGTTAGACAAAAAGGTGAGTTTGATCCTTATTTAACAAAAGAAGGGATGCAGATGCAAAGCATTGAGAGGCTTAGGTTATAGTTTGCCTTTGAGAGAGGACACATGATAAGCTCATGATCCATACTTATGGGTTATGATGTAGGGTCCAATATAATTGAAAGTGAATTTGTCTCTTTTGCTTTTCTCCATATTGGTTACATATTGGTTTTCCTCTACGATGAGGTATTTGATATTGAATTCCCATTATTTTAGGTGTTTGTTATAGGCATGCTTGATTCGCTCTTGATAGACATGAATATGGTTAAGCGCTAATAGGTGATGTTTGTCAAGTAGCTCAAATTGTGTTAGATGCTCTTGATGATAGTCACTCTCAGAAATGATCTCTTGCAAAGATATGTGAAAAGAGGGAATTTGGACTTTGAGAGGTAAGACTACCTCTACTCTAAAGACTAGAGAGAAATGGGTAGCACCCATAGAGGTTTGAATACTAGTTCGATAGGCCCATAAAGTGAAGGGGATGTGCAAGTGTCAATCTTGACCTGAAGCACTAACTACTTTGGTTAACATTTTGTTAAGGGTTTTGTTAGAGGATTTGCATGTCCATTTACTTATGGATGACAAGGTGAGGAAAAGCTTAACTTGATTCCAAATGCATCATAGAGACCTTAGACTTGCTTGTTCTTGAAAGATTTATTGTTATCAATGATGATCTTATGGAGAACATCGAAATGACAGATGATATGGTGTTTGATGAAATTGACTATCTTGTCATCTTTGGTTGAGATGAGAGGAATAAATTCTACCCACTTGGTGAAATACTTGGTGGTGGTAATGATGGATTGATGTCATTGTGAGGAGTGAGGATTAATTTCCCTAATGAGATTGAGTCCCTATTGTGAGAAGGTCCAATAGTCTTTGGATAATTGAAGGCCATGGATAGGTGCTTGATGTAAATTGGAATGTTGTTGTCATTTAACACACTTATTAATGTAATCAAAATATTTTTGGTTAAGGGTGGGCCAATAGTGGCCAAATCGAAGGATAAATTTAGCGATAACTAAACCACTAAAGTGCCCCCCATATATTATATCATGCATTTTCTTGATAGCATGGGAAGCTTCATGATTATGTAGATAATAGAGAAGGAGGCCATCAAATCCATGCTTATAAAAGATTCCCCCTTATATGGTATAATGAGAGGTACTTTGAATAAAGGCTCTTCGGGCATTCCTAGAAATATTAAGAGGAATGATGCCAAGGTTGAGTTCATTAAAGGTTTGTTCATACCATATCTCAGATGGAGATTGCTATACACTACAAATGGTAGGAAGGTCAGAATGGCTATAATAAGGTGTGATAAAATGGTGGATGGTAACCAAGAGTTTGGACTCGATAGGTTGAGATGGGATTTGGGAAGCAAAAGAAGCCATTGTATCCATGAAATTATTAGTAGATCATGGAATAGACTAGACAAGGTAATGATCAAATGATGCTAAGAGTACTTCTACAAGTTTTTTATACTTTTTCAAGACATCATTCTTACATTGGTAGGATCTTTTGACCTAGTTTACCATAAGTTAGGAATCACCAAAGATATTAATGGTCTTAATTCCTAAGGCTAGAGTGGTTTGGAGACCTATAATGAGGGCTTCATACTCAGCCACATTATTGGTACACTCAAAATCAAGTTTAAAGGAAAGAGGAAGAGGTTTACCATTAAAGGGAATGAGAATAAATTTGACACTCCTACCACATTGGCATTTGTTGCCATCAAAGAACATGGTCATTTGGTAGGTGGGGTCCTCTTAAGAAAGAGTCACGATGGACTCATCAGGAAATGTAAGAGGAAGAATTTGGTTGTATGGTAATGGAGCTTCAACCAATTAATCAATAATGACTTACCCTTTAATTGATTTTTTTTAAGGAACTCAAGGTCAAACTCATCTAGAAGCATGAGCTGCTTAGCCATACATTGGTTTTGGTATGGTTTAGAGTGCATGTACTTGAGTGGGTTAGTATTAGGGATGACATAGGTTTTGTGATTAAGAAGGTAATGATGAATTTTGGAAGCTTCAAAGGTTAAGGTGAGGTAAAGTTTCTTAGGATGGGTATACCAAGTCTCATACTCTATAAGCATTCAACTTATGTAGTAGATAGCTTGCTCTTTATTTTGTTCACCATGGTGAGCGAGCATTAGCCTTAAGAAATGGTTAGTGGTAGAGATTTAAAAGTAGAAGGGTTGGTACTCTTTAGGTGGGGTAAGAATAGGTGGAAAAATATAGTATTCTTTGAGTGAATCAAAGGCTTGTTGACAATCCTTAGTCCACTTAAAAGATGTATCTTTATTGAGAAGATGGTGAAAGGGTTGACATCTATTTGATAATTGAGAGATGAAGTGACAAATAGATTGGAACTTCCCTTGCAGGTTGTGAAGTTGCTTAGGGTGGGTTAGATGAGGCATATCCAGAATTTCTTTGACTTTGGTAGGGTCTACTTTGATTCATCGAAGAGAGATGATAAAGCCAAGAATATTTCCAAAAGGGACCCCAAAAATACATTTTTTGGGGTTGAGTTTGATGTGGAAATGGATTAGGCATTTGCAGATGATGGTCAGAATGGCTAGGTGATCCTTGTGATGTTTAGATTTGCCAAGGAGATCTTACACATAGTCCTCTATGATTTTATGGATTAGATCATGGAAGATGTAGGTCATCACACATTGGTAAGTTGCTCTAGTGTTATTCAAACCAAATTTCATGACCCTGTACGAAAAGGTTCCCCATGGGGTGATGAAAGAGGTTTTGTGTTGATCTTTGGGGGCAATCAAGATTTGATTATATCTGGAGAAACCATCCATGAGAGATAAGATCTTGTGGCCAGTTGTAATATCAACAAGTTGGTCAATGCTAGGCAAAGGAAAGTCATCCTTTGGGCAAGCGAGGTTGAGGTCAAAAAATTCAATATAGAGGTGAAGTCACCCTATGGGTTTAGTAATAGGAATGATGTTAGAAACCCATTGAGGATAATTAATGGGTTGGATGAAGTTGATAGACAAGAGATGTTATAGCTCTTCTTTGACTAGAAGGGTGATAAGAGGGTGCATTTTGCAAAGCTTTTGCCAAAAAGGCTTAGCATTAGGATGGGTGACAATGTAATGAAGGGCTATAGAAGGGTCGATTCTAGGCATGTCCTAATAGGACCAAAAAAATGCTATGTTGCGATCATAAAGGAAAGAAGGGTAATATTTTTTCTCTGTGGAATCTAAGGATTGACCGATATTGACAATGTGAGGGTTATCTTGAGTACCTACGTTGACATCGATGGTTGATTCATTTAACATGGTTTTGTTCTCAAGAGGAACGGATTTGTCGATAGAAGAATTCCCCATACTGAGGTAGGTGAGAATGGAATCATCATCCTAATGTTAAATGGTGTTGATGGTAGGAGAATCATTTTCTACCATTTCATGAAGGATTAGAGGAAGGATTTTATTTTAGCTATCCTTTTGATAAGTCAAGGGGTCCAAACTAATAGTATTGTTTAAAAAAATTAGAAGGAATGATAACAAAAACCTCATATTTCAAAGGAGAAGGCATTGGTGAGGATAGGATATACTCATCGATGGTGGCAATGGGTTTAGGTGAGGTGGGTTCTTCTAGTGGTACGAACCCAAGGCCAAATAAATCATAAGGTTTTTGAGTTTTGATGGTAGGTAACTCATGAGGTTCATGCTCATACCGGCCTATGCCAAATCCCTTCCAAGCACACCTATGAAGGTATAGTTTGGCAAATGTTAGTTTGTCAAGATAGGAGAAGTCAGAGGTGAATAGTCAGGTGGTAGAGGCATTAGTGGAAGCAAGAAGTGGATGATCAACTTCCCCTTAGATTAAGTTGGTTTGATGGTTGGGAGACTTGAAAGGGATGATGGTTTCAATGTTGGGGTCATAACTAAGATCATAGGTGAGGTTCTCATACTCTTGAGGAGTAGGGAAAGCATCCAATGCTAGAAGATGATACTCCCCTAGTGAGAGATGTTGAAATGTGGGTTCCAAGGGGTCCTTTATGGGGATCTAGGAAGAAGGGATAAACGAGCTAGTTGAAGCTTCATCGATGGTAGGGATAGAGGTATTGTTGGTTTTGGTTGATGAGGTGGTGTTATTTTTTGTTGGTGGTAAGGTGGATGAAGGAGGAAGAAGAATGTCATTAGGTAGATATGTCATATTGCATGAGGTAAAAGGACTAGGGTCAACTCTTATGGTAATAACTTGACCTTCAGGCTAAAATTTGACACATCAGTGTATGGTAGATGAGACACAACTCATGGCATGGATCCAAGGGCATCCAAGTAAAATGTTGTATTGAAACTCACCCTTTACAACGTAAAATAGTTCAAGAATGGTGTGAGGTCCAAACAAAATGTGGAGGATGATTGTCCTTAAGGTAGTGACTATACTGTCATTAAAGGAGTAAAGAACTACTATAATTTTTGACATGATATTATTAGGCAATTGAAATTGGTCATAGGCATGAGAGGAGATAATGTTGATACTATATCCTCCATAAATCATCACCCTTTTGATGTGGGTTTGATTGATATATGCCATGATGAAGAGGGGAGGATCGAGATCTTTAGCATGGACAAAAGGTATTTTTGAATCTTGAAAGGTGACAAAGGTAGAAATTTGAAGGGCTCTGACAAAGGATGCAAGGGGTTGAGGATCTTTTGGTTGAACCTATATCGATTGCAAGGCCTCTATCATTGCTTGGTGATGATGGGGTGAGGTGTTGATTAGTTCATAAAATCTCATTTTCATTGATGTTTGGTGAAGTTATTTTAACACTACTCGCTAGATGGTTTTAGAAGGGTTGGAAGGAGAGGCACCCAAAATTGATATTTTAGGTTTTGGAAAGGTGATGGTAGAGGTTATGGTGCTTGGTTTTGATTGGAACATTGAGGGGTATAAGGGTAGGTCCATGGTATGGACACTTTTACTTTTCCCTTATCCTTTTATTGGGCCTAAGATTGGGTAACCATATGGATAGTGTGGATTAAGGGAGGTGTTGGGCTAGATGGTTGCTTTAGTTCCTCCTCACTTTCAAATGAGAGTAGAGGAGTAGGAAAATGTTGGATGGGTTGAGTTGGTGGTAGGGTTGGCAATGGGCTCAAAGGAGGTTCATTCAATAATAGATCATCCTCATCCCATAAGCTATAGACATGTGTTTGGAGAGCTTTATAGTTCTCAGTATCATGTCTAGGAGTCATATGGTATGAGCAAATCAAATTGTCATTGAACCATGATGGTTTAAGATGTGGAGGGTTGAAAGGTTTGATGGGTGTTAGGGTTAAGGAAGAGGTTTGAAACAACCTTTATAGAATGGTCAAATAAGATTCGATCAAAGGTGTTGAAGGTATTGGGTTATTGGCTATAGGAGTGGGAGCTTTCTTAAGAGTAGGATTTATCATGGAAATTAGAGGTGGTGGAATTATTTTGGCAGGTGGTTTCAGTTGGGATTGTTTGGTTAGGGTTGGTTTGGAGGTGGAAGATTCATAGGTGGAGGGTGAAGGTTTGGTGATAGGTGGGAAGGTAAAGGTAGCTAGGTTAGTTAATAATGATGGGGAGTTTGATTGTTTGGTGGAGGTAGGTGTAGGTAGACTAAAAGGAAAATGTTTACTAGATGAGGAATAGATAGTTATGGAAGGGTTCACCTTCTTGGTATAAGGATGAGCTCAGAGGATGGTAGAAGGATGGGGTCCTAAGATAGAAGGTAAGTGTGAAGGAGGTGCTATAGCTCTGGTTTGAGGTGGGAGTTTAGGTGGTTCCACCTTATTATTTGGTTTAGTTAGGGTTTTCTTTCATGGAATAAAAGGGGTTAAGTCCAAATTCAAAGATGGGTGAGCTAGGCTAGGTGTAAGAAGTATTCCTAGGTTTTTTATGAGCTTGGTTAGAAAGGCATAAGGTGATTTTACAAATTTTGATAGAGTTGGGTTAGATGGTTCTCTTATGGTTTTGGAAGGATAAGGGTTTGAAGATGGGGTTGAGGTAATGATCGGTTTGATGGTGGATGTAAGTGAGGTTGAAGTTTTAGGTTTTTTTTTGGTAAGGGAGCCCAAGACAATGCCAAAAAGTGGCTCTATCTAGGTTGGGTTGAGAAGTAAACTCTAAACTTTGGACTAATCTAGAAAAAGTCTTATAAATGGGCTTAATTCCTTGGTTATTGGTTTCAAAAGTTAAGCCCATGGGTGAAGGTGAGGGGATGGTTTCTTCATCTATGTTCTTGATGGAGGGTGCCATGGTTTGGGAGGATGTTTCCTCCATGGAAGGTGTAGGTAAGGTGATCTCTTCTTTTGGGATGGTTCCTAAAGAGAGAATGTGTCGTTC
The DNA here is from genome assembly GCA_037957365.1 of Torreya grandis. Taxonomy (NCBI): domain Eukaryota; kingdom Viridiplantae; phylum Streptophyta; class Pinopsida; order Cupressales; family Taxaceae; genus Torreya; species Torreya grandis. Next base: position 1,448,177 of record JARHVA010004109.1, read on the forward strand.
TAGGATAGGTGAGGAAGGTTTGATGGCCTCAAGTGAAGGGATGGAGATGATAGTTTCTTTAGGTTTGGTGTTCAAAGGAATGTAGGGTAATTCACCCACTTCCATAGGTGGAGTGGGTGAAAAGGTGGTTGAAGCAATGGTTACCTCCTTTGGTGTTTCTATCAAAGGAGATGTGGATAGGTCCATGGTCTCAACAAGTAAAAAAAGAAGGGTGGTTAGTTCCTCTATTTGAATGTCCAAAATAATAGAAGGTGAATCCATCACTTCAATGAGTGGAATGGAGGAAGAGGTAGTTGAGGTAATGGTCTCCTTGATGATAGGTTCACTAATAATGATGTTAACCATATGGACCTCATGAGTGTGAGATGATTCTGATTTATTATCATCATAGTTGGTGGAAGGGGCATGGTTGGGAAAAGGTTTATGAAAGATGTCAAGGGACTAATTTGGAGGTGAATTAGGATTATCAAACATAATTATCCCTATCAATCATGTTTTGGACAATAGTTTTAAAGGTATTTCACCTACTAACATCATGTCCAATGACATGATGGAAAGCACAAATATCATTTTTATTGTACCAACCAGGTGTAGGGTGAGAGGCATCAAACTATTGGGGAGGTTTTATTAGAGGAAGTTGTATAATGTTTTCTTTGAGAAGTTTATCCAAAACTAAAGCATAATACTCCCCTATTAGAGTATATTGTTTTGGGGCAACTCAGTTTTGGTTTCAGTTTGGTTGGTTGGAAGAGTTAGAAGAATTGGTTGGGTTGGGTTGGTTGAAAGTTGGTGGTGGAATAGTTTTAAGTAAAACTAAGTTAGTGGATGCCCTTGATTTGGTATTGGGATGGTTGGGTTGATTGGTGGTTTTGGTGGAGGAAGGGTCATTGCATTTAAAGCGAGAATTTTTGTTCCAAATTTTTAGTTTTCCCTCATCAATGGCTCATATTTATAATTTTTGTACCATGGTGAAAGTCTCATCAAAAGTTTGGAAAGTTTAAACTTGAAGAGTAGGGGAAATATGTTTAGCACAACCCCAAGAGAAGAGTTTAATCAATTCAGGTTTGGGTAATGAGAAAGAAAGTTGGTTGATGAAACCTCTCCATCTAGCTATAAAATCAACAATTGATTCATCATCAAATTGCCTAATGGAATAGAGGTTGGTAATAGAGACCATTTTAGATATATTGATTGACAAGTAATCTAAAAAGACTTGGGAAAGTTGATAAAAGGAAAATATGAAGTGCTTGGTGAGATAACTATAGAAATCTAAGGTTGGTCTAGATAAGGACATGGTGAAGGTACGAAGGAGAAGAGCATCATCATATGCAATCAAATAGCAAGAATGGTAAAATGCTCTCAAGTGTTGTTGGGGGTCCTCCTTGCTTTAGACTCTGGAAAAATTATGTATTTCCCATTGAGGAGGATAGGATTGGATAGGGATGGATGGATGGATAGTTTCATTGCAAATTTGATCATAAGATAAAAGGTTATGGGCCTCAAAAATAGATGATTCAAGATTGGACATTTTATCCATCAAAAGCTTAACCAAATCTCTTTGAGGTTGAGGAGTTCCATAATTAGATGGTAAGTTTGATTGAGGTTGGGTGGTAGCAATGTATGGATAAGATGTAGAGGGTTGAGAAGATAACACATACTAGTATGTGGTCATTGTAGGTTAGTATGGTGCCACATAAGGGTATGTGGACACAAAAGGTTGGGTAGAAGGTGATATGTATCCTTGTGGATTAGGAACATATTGGTAAGATGTCATGGGTATTTGTTGAGGGATAGATATGGGTTGATTTAGAGGTATGGATGGGTTGGTACATGGTTGGGGTTGAGTGGTAACTCTTGTGCTAATAGGTAGAAGGGTAGGGGTATGGAAAGTACCAAATTTTGAAGAGGGGTAAAAATTGGTTGGTTGGTGGTGATAAGAGGAATGGTGGAAATAGGGGTATAAGATACCCCCATGGTGTATGGGGTATAGCTAACAATAGGTAAGGTTGCCTCTACATTGGAGGTGTTTGTTACTGTAGGGGGTGTTTGGTTATTAGTTGGAATGTTGGATTGGGTTTCAATGGTGGTAGTGGATGGGATATTGCTAGAAGAAGATACTTGGGCAATCAAATGTTGGGTAGAGGCAACACCAACCATTAGAGGGGGAGGCATACCATAAGGTGGATCTGTAGGAGGAACCAAAGTAATAGGGGTGTAGTAAGATAAGGTGTTAAGATAATACTAAAGGGCCATGGGGTTGTTATCAAGGAAGGTAGTGAAATCCACATCACCCTAAATAACTATCTGAGGCATGGTAGGAGGATGAGAAAGATGAGGAGGAAGATGGTGGTTCTTGGTTGGTTTGATTCCTTAATTGTTGTCTGGTAAAGACCATGTGAGAAATAGAAAATAAATGATGAAAAATCACACCTCATACAAAAAGAAAGCAAAAAGAAAAGAATCTCAAGACGATCCGACATACACTAAAAGTGCATTTAAAAGTTAGGATTATTTTTAGATCACTTTTGGCTTATGCCTTAAAAAGTGTGAATAAGAAATTTGGTTTCTAGATTAGGTACTAAAGAGGAAATCTAAGGTTGGTTTTAGGTTATGTTTAGGTGCTCAAAAGAAAGAAACTGTATTGAAGTTTTGTACATGGATTTATATTGGGGTATACCCCCTCACTTCACACACTGCATCAATAAGGGTGTCGAGTGCTTAGCCAAGATATACTAATTTTTAAAGTTTATACTCAACCATAGAGATAAGTTGGTTCTCCCATTGGTAATGACCTCTAATTAGGATTACCAAAAAAGGGTAAGGTTTACTGCTAGGTAATGAAATACTAGTCAGGCTTTGTCTCAAGTTTATTTTGATGTGTTGATTGATTATGTGGTTGGTAAAGTGTGTGATAACAAGAGTGAAAACTATGATTGATTACTTTTGCCTTTAAGTTAACTAGATGAACTAAAAGCAAGCAAGAAAGCAATGTATGCAAGGTATTTATTTTAAGCCCAAAATAAATTTTAGATTTTGTTGGATGAACATAGAATAAAGGAAGAAAGAAACGTGTACCTAGATGATGTTAGGGTCCCACTGGTTGTGCCAAAATGTTTCTCTTAATTTCTACTCATTTATTAATTTTGGAATAAGATAAGAAACTAGTAATAAGGGTGTGGTAAAAATATCATGTTGGTGATGCGTGTGTAATCCATATGAAGATGGATAACTCCTCTTTGGTTTGGAAGGAATAACCTATAACTTACTAGATGGCTGATGGTTTAAGGATAGAGGAATTTTTATAGAGTAACAGTACCGTGGCCTCAAAATCAAATTTGGTAGAGGTTCGAGTCTCATTTATTATTATTGAATTACTAAAGGAAGACTAGATGATGGAAAGATTGAATACCTTTATGCAATAAGGCTTGTGATGATGGATCAATTTCACCTCATACTCCCCCCTTTTATAGGCAAAGAGAGATGGAGGATAGAAGGTTCCCTGGAGGGTGAAGATACTGATTTTGATGCTTGGGAGTTCATTATCACCGCATAAGGCAAACATATTAAATTGTGCCTCATTAGCTCACACACAGCTGATGATGTGTTAAGAAGGTGAAGACCTGACCATCGACAATTAGGATAACCATCAATGGTTAAGTTGACTATCATCAGTTAAGTGTCTAAAGGAAAAAGGGGTCAAGGTGGGTTAAAAAATTGGGTTAATGTTCAATTTAGTAAGTTAGGGAGTTTAGTTAGCTAAGTAGATAACTAGACTTAGGGTCATAATAGGTTGGTTAGTGGGTCAAGAAGGGTTAGGTGGTCCCTAAAGAGTCTCAAGGCATTTTGATACCTAGTATCATTTTCTAGTGTCTACAACCACACATGAAGCAAAATGTCTCGGCATTCAATCAAAACCAGCTCTACACACTGCCTCCATTAATGCAAACAACACAACTAAATTTTAGTTTTTTTTAATAATCATGCATCAAGCAATGGTTACCAACATAATTGACAACCAAATGCACTTCCCACTGATGTTTTATAATTTACTAACTCTACAAAGGTAGAACTGGATTCTATTCAAAAGATGGTTCAAAATTTGAACTTCTTAAATATATAACGGAGGATAGATAATGCTAATGGCCCAATTGGTAATCAAAACATAACAAAGGTCAAAGCATTCAAGATTTTAGATCTAGTTCTATTTTAAGATAAATCCCATGAGAATAAAAGACAACATGATAAGTTTGCCCCATTATGGATTGGACCATACCAAATTTTGAGGATCATAGGTAACAATGCATTTTTTAAAGACCTACAATGTAACGAGCTTACATATCCAATCAATGGATAGTTTTTGAAGCACTACTTTAGGGCTATGTCATCTACATATATTATTGATCGATGAAGGATAGAAAAGTGTAGCTATAGGATTAGATTAGATTTTCTATTTTCTTAGAATATATTTCTTTCTTTCTTAGATAAGATTTCCTGCTTTCTTAGATTAGATTTCTTGCTTTCTTAGTTTAGTTATTTTTTCTAGAAATATGAATTGTGTTTGTTCTGACTGTAATCAAGCTAAAGATCCCAACCAACTGAGCTTATGACTTGTAAAAAGTGGGAAAATCAAAATTTGGAAATTTGGGGCTAGTTTATAGATTAGGCATATATCTGGGTTCTTGAGTCTTTAGGATAGAGGTATGTAATCATAAACCATTATGATATTGTCACAATTGAATACTTTCACTAGGTATGTGGAAGTTGCTCTCAGAATACTTCATACAAAGTTATAAATTTTTCTTGTTTTATTAGATCAAATGAACTTATCACATTAAATACCTATTGGAAATGATAACTCTAGGTATAGGTGTCATTGGTAGGGACATTTGATGATTTGTTTTATAAGTCTACCAGCTCAATGGGATTCTAGCTCTTCTCTTTCCATTTAAGAACAAAGAAAAAATAAAAGAAGAGAAGAATTATTGGGTTCAAAGAGAAAAAGAAAATATAAAAAATATAAAAAGTCTCACATGATGAAATAAATTCAATGTACCATGCATCATGATTAAAATAAAATGATGGAAAGAGGAGAAAGGAGCCTAAGGTATATCCGTCAGGGCTATTGTAGACACCAAAATAGTGTCAACTCCCCCCTATTGGTCCCTTTCTAACTTCAACATGCCTAACCTGTACTTTATTAATTTAAAATACTTATTTTAAATTAATAATCCCCCCTAGACACCTCACCTTGGATTCCTAGCTCTTAGGCCATTTATCACCCTATGACTAATCATAATTACCTATGACCTAATTTTAACTCTCCCACTAATTCTCGCACCTATTAAACCTGCCTTTGGACTGACAACCAAACTTGGCAGATGGAAGAATGGGCAAAAGGCTAAAAATAGCCTTTTTTCCCATTCTCTAGCCGCCGACGTCAGTTAACAGTCGACCGACGCCGGCGGTATCACCGATGTCGATTGCTTAAAACTAAATTCTAACCTCGACTGCAGCCTGAAGGTGAATTCTCTTGCTCCTAGGATCCAAATTCTCTTGCTCCTCAACTCTTTGCAGGCATCAAAATTCTATCATCACTCTCTAGGCTAAGAAACTCTACAAAATTCACTCCACATTGGATTAGAAGATTACACGAAGTCTCCTACATTAGCCATAACGAAAACAAGTCTTCTACACTTCTGGTTCTCCACCAAGAGCCAAGTATTCTTCTAGTTTATATTTTAGTATTTTTAGAATGCATTGGTGATTAGTCCATTGAATATTCTTGAGTATTGTTGATAGACAACCCAACTTTCTTCCTGGGGCCTTCCTCTCATTCTTATTCTCTTTCCACCCCTATCCTCTACCTTAGCCCTTTCCTAGACCATATTCACTATCCTACAATCCTCCACAAACCATTAAATAGACCCAGACTCCTTCCAAACCCCTCTGTCAACCATAAACCCATCCAAAACCCATCCAAGGCCATTGCCCTGACCGACATCGACCATTGCCCCTACCAACATCGGCAGACTAATCGACGTCGGCAACCTTGACCAACCGACGCTGGCAGAACTACCAACGTCGGTGATTGTGGGAGACTTACAACAGAATACAGGTGCGCATTGTCTACTTTCTATTTCTTAGTCTTTCATTATTTCTCTTTATTCAACATTCTTTTTATCAATAAGTGGACTGTCATCTTTCAAGGAAGTCTTTGCACTTCTGGGGCTGAGCTTTGCTTGGAAATCCACCATATATCTATCTAACATTTTCTTTATTTAAGTCTTTCTTATCTACAGGTGTCATCCTCCACAGCCAAAGAGGAGCTCCTTCAATCATCTGGATACGGTACGCAACTTCATTCAGGTACGTACAAACCCTTGACCATTATCTTTAGTTTCTTATTTCTTCTGAATGTGAAAAGCAAAAATGAGTAGAAACATTTTGGCACGCCCGGTGGGACCCTGGAGTTTTCCTTGGGTTCATTCTTCTAAAAATCCAACTTTCATATAGGTGCATTAGGAAAATACTCTCTTTTTACATCCTTCTTCTATCTCCTTATTTCGAAAGGACACCATTAGCACAAGTTAAAAATAACTTTTTCTTCTTGTCACTTCTTTTATGCATCTTAGAGTAGTGAAATTCATACTCTTAACCTTTTCCCCACTTGTTTGCATCCGAATAAAAACATTTCAATTTGGGCTAAAATCTATTGCATTTCATTTCTGCTTGAATGCATATTTAGCCTTCTCATCTAGTAATTAAAAATGCATTATGAATAAATCGTAGTGCACATATGTTACATAACCTGACCACATTCACAAAATCAAACATCTAAACATACTTGAGACAAGGCCTGACTAGGATTTCATCACCTAGCGGATACCTTACCCTTCTTGGCAATCACACTTGGACTTCACTACCAAGGGGAGAACCCACTCTGTTCTCTGGTAGAGTATAAACTCTAGGGGAAGTATATACTAGATAAGCGACCCAGCTTGTCTCTAGGCTCGTGAAGTGAGGGGAGCAAGCTCCTAGCACCAGGCCACGTACAAAACCTAATAAGATTTTAAGAACCCAAAACATAACCCAAAACCAACCTTAGACTGCTTCTTTTAGGACCCGTTCTAAAAGCCCAACTTCCCAAACATATTCTTCTAAGGCATAAGCCACCAAAACTCTAAAATTTATTCTTAGGAATTAACGTTTAGTGTTTGCTTGCCTTCATCTATTTTTCTACCTGTATCTAATTTTTTGAGCTGGTGAGGTCGCATTCTAAGATCTAAAAACAACTCAGACTTTCTTCTTTCTTCCAAAAACTTTCAATTTTCTAAGTTTCTGGAAATACACAGTAACCGACATCAGTTTTTCCACCGACGTCGGCAACTATCTTCACCGACATTGATTTTTTAGACCAACATCGGCAACGTACTTCATCGACATCAATTTTTATATCAACATCGGTCACTGTCAAAAATCTTTCTTCTCAAACAATAAGCTAAAAACCTGACCTTTTTGCTGTTAAAAACACATTCTGATATTTTAAGGCTGAAACATACAGTTTTTAGAACCTGAATCTATTTTGCCTTGGATGGTTTTGACATGTAGTCAAACCAAAACTCTTGTTGACCACACAAAGCAACAACCACTCCTGCCTTCACCTTCTATATCAAGTCTCCAAATGGAGTATAATTCAGAAACTAAACATACTCCTATCCAACCAACCCCAACTCAACATCCAATTGTTCCCGAAGGGGACCAAGACTTTGAAAGGTTCCTTGACCTCAATGTCCAGGCTCTTCAGCACTATCTCACGAGAAGTCAAACGTGAGATCCTTTAGGCAACCCAGTTTATGGGATGCCAACTTCCTTAGTTGAAATGATAATCATATCAACAGCGTCCGTAACCCAACCCATGGTCACCCAGGCCATTGCCTCGACTAACAACCCGACCATGACCAATCTTCAAAGTGTGGCCTCTCCTTCTGTTTTTGGACCTACCTCCATTGGGATTTCTGTACCCCCTCAACCTCAAACCATTCAACAAAGTTCTACACCATTTCAAAACTTAATTGTCTCCATCCCACCTACTCTTGCACCCATAAACACAAGAGTAACTACCTATCCTTTGGCTAGTGTTGCCACCATCCAACCACCTTTGGCGACATCAAGTCAAGTTGTGCCCTCTACCTTCATGACACAACCACCCTTGACTTCAACATCAGTCCCTATGACTAGTTACCAGTATGTTATGCCTATACAAGAGCAACTAACTATGTCATACACTCCACCTAACACCTTCCAAATGCCTTACAACCTAAGGGGCACCCCACCTACAAATCCATCAAGCGATCTAATCATGATGTTGATGGATAAGGTGTCTAATCTTGAGACATCCATTTCAGGTTCAAGAAATGCTCTCTCATATGAACAAATCTATAATGAACCTATTCATCTTTCAGTCCCAATCCGACCATATCCTATTCAGTGAGAACTTCCCAAGTTTACTCGCTTTCAGAGTAAAGAGGACCCACAGCAACATCTATGAGCATTTAGACATGCTTGTTACCTTATAGCACATGATGATGTGTTATTACTATGCACATTTCCCATGTCGCTTTTTGGTGCTACCCTCGATTGGTATAGTTCTATTACCAGTCACTCTCTATTTACCTTCACTCAACTAGATCAACTATTTCTTGACCACTTTTCAATTAACATAACTAAAAATGTCTCTATCACAGACTTATATTCTATCAGACAATTTGATGATGAATCAATAGCTGATTTTGTTGCCCGTTGGAGAGGTTTAATCAACCAACTCTCCTTTTCTTTACCTCAACCTAAGCTCATTGAGCTATTTTCACAAGCATGTGCCAAACACATCTCATCTACTTTGCGGGTCCAAACATTTCGCACATTTGACAAAGCTTTCACCATGGCTAGGAAGCTTGAACTCTGTGCTGTCGAAGAAAATAAAGTCAAACTACGTAGTAAAAATACTAATGCAAAATCAAATGACCCTTCATCTAGACCATCTTCTTATTCTCAATCCAAGTCTAAAGGAGTGGCAAATGCTGTGGTACTTAGACCATCATCTTCAACAACAACCAACCAACCTTAACCTTCAACATCGGAATACATCACATGACAATTCCAACAATAATACGTATAGCATCAATATACTCCAATAGGAGAATCATACACATACGTGTTGGATAAACTAGTGAAAGAGGGAGTCCTCAACCTCCCCCAAATTTGACCACCACCTCAATTTGATCCCTCGCATGCCATCCCTGCATGGTATAGGGAGAATGACTTCTATAATTATCACCGTGTCAAAGGCCATGACATAGACAATTGTAAAAACTTCAAGAATATCATTCAAGACATGTTAGATAAAGGTGATCTTGTCTTGGATAACCCAAATGCGCCACCTAACCAAAACATGGACATCTTTAGACAACCTTTCCCTAACCATTCCCCTGGTCAAAATAACATTCAAACCATGGCCGATGACTCCCAAGAGCGTAATATATGCAAAGTCAACACAGTCTCTCTTTTTATGCCTAACCAACCTCTCCCATAGTCTGAAGAGGTTAGTCAACCTATTTGTCCATCACAGGTAGAAGAGCCTTCTTCTCCTATTTGTCCATCACAAGTAGAAGAGCCTTCTTCTCCTATTTCTCCTCCACAGGTGGAAGAACCTTCTTTTGCTATTAGTTCTCCATCGACCTCTCTTATATTGGAGGATGCTTTGACCATACCAACACCATTAACCCCACCTTCATCCTTCCTACTACCAATGGAGGACCATACATTTCCTACTCTTCAACCACAAGTAGAAGGTACACTCATCCCTACCCTCTATCCTCTTAAGGAGTCACATTCTCCAATTCTTTCTCCACCAAGAGAGGAACTTGTCTCTTCACGTACTTCGATCGAAGATGATCTAGTAATGGCTCTCTCACGCCTTTGGCCTAAGATTGTCACATCTAACACATTCCCACTCTCACGACCACCCAAATCTTCTAAAAAACCAATTATAAAGCCTCGTCTAACATCTTCCAAACCATTCTCTCAATTGGTTGAGAACTTAGGATTTCTCCATTCGAGGAACTTAGAGCATGAGGCATTGTGGGAGCGACTTAAAACTTCTTATCTTACACATCCCATCTCATCTCATACTAACGACCCTCCTTCGACAAAATCTCCCAAGTCTCCAACGAGGACCAGGCTTCTACTTCCAAATCTTCAAAAGCTCAACCGCCCACATCTGAACCTAAACCCTCACAAACATCCACCATACAAAAATCGGTTAAATCTCTCGGTGTTCACCCCATATCTAACCTCACTCACCCACAAGTGAAGGTAGATTTGAATCTTGCCCCCCACAATAGTAGTCCTCACACCAAACTAAAGAAGGCTACTAAACCATGTCGGAGAACTTCTCCTCTGCCATCATCATTGCCCTCTATTTTGGGCCCACATCCTTCTACCTTAATAGGAGTGCTCCCTACTCCAACACCTAACAAAAACAAGTTGCCTCCATTACTCCCTTTACCCACCAAAAATATACCTCCTCTGAAAAGTTTGGCACCCCTCATGAAGAAAGTGTCATCTACACGAGTGGCCACACCACCAACCCAAAAGGTGGTACGGAAATCTCCCTCAACAACTCCCAAACAAAAGTCATCAACTCCTAGTGCATCAACAAGCGTAGATCCACTAGCGGGTTCATATGCTTTTTTGCTACGTAGATTGTTACAATCTTCTAGCATCACCCTCACACCTATTAAACCATTTCAACCTCTCAGACCAAAACCATCTTGGTTCGATGACACTAAAATCTACCTATATCATCGCTCACCAGGACATGATACCGAGAATTGTTGTGTTTTCAAGGTTGTTATTCGCCAATACTTTGAGAAAGACACCCTTCTTATTGAGGATATGGTCAACAAATCTCCAACACCGTCTAATGTCTCCCCAACCTCTCCACCTTCATCGGGCTCCCATCATCAGACTATGGTCCCTTTACCTCCACCCTCTTTATTCGAGATTAACACCATCAATGTGGCTACTAGGTCACAAACTTTAAAGGATAAAGCAAAAGAGAAAGTTGTTATTCCTTGGACCTACCCATTTGTCAAACCTGCTCAACCACCAAAACCCAAGATTTCTATCTTGGGTACATCCCAACCCACTTCTTCGAAGGCAATCCGTGATTCTATGGTGAAACAACTTCACCAAACTCTGGTAAAGATGTCCTTATATGACCTCATTCAAAGCTCTCCACAACATCGTCAAGCTTTAATCAAAGCTTTACAGGCAGTGGAGGTCCAACCCAAGGACCCCCAACCACTAGCTGCCTTAGTCCAATCATTACCCACTGTCGCCTCTATTACCTTTAGTGATTCTAAAATTCCTACCTCCAACTTGGAAGATCAGGATGCTATCCTTTTCATCATAGCCTACATTGATTGAACTCACATTAAGTGAGTTATGATTGATGGGGGTGCCAGCATCAATATCATTTCCACCCATGCCTATGACCAATTAGCCCTCCCAAAGAATTGTATCTCTAAAATTGACGCAATTCTTTGATCTTTTAATGACTCCATCGCCACTACCATTGGCACCATCGTCTTACATATTTGTGTTGGCCCACGAACAATCCCAGAGCTCTTTTACATCATCGAGAGAGAGTTCTAATACAACGTGTTATTAGGCCATCCTTGGATCTGTGCCATGGCCTGTCCCTTTTACATTACACCGTTGTGTCAAATTTGAACATGACGATCAAGTCCATGTCATTCCCGTAGACCCCTCCCCTTTCAAGACATGCAACACAACTTATCGACCCAACGATGTTCTCATTCCTTTCAAGACATCGACCCAAACACCACCTCCACCCGTGGAAGCTTCAACAAGTACGTAAACGGTGGTTACACCTACACCACCTCCTCAAGTGACAACAAAAGACCCTATGGAAGATACCTTCCAACATCTTTCACTTGGGGAGTATCATTTACTCACCTTGGACATGTTCCAGACTCCTCAAGAGTATGGAAAACTTCATCACAATCCTAGATATGACCATTGTATTATAATGGTCATCCCTTATGGTCGTCCCAATCTTCAAACAAATCTCATCTATGGAGGGCTAAATCGAGCTCCCATTGATGGGAATCCTCTTTCATCACCCTAACTATTTACGTCTGAATTATCTTTTCTTGGCAACCCAAACTTTGCTCATACCTATAGGTGTGCGTGGAAGGGCTTTGGCTTTTGGTGCTATGAACAAGGCTCCCACCAGCCCGTTGAACCACCAAATGATGAGGCCATAAATAATGCCAAGAAGCAACATGGCCTGGGTTTTGAAGAACCTACTGAAACTTCTAAAAACCCTTGCCCTGAACCTATCATAGATGAATCACCTCCAAACTCACCTATTCCCCATCTTCACCTATGGAGTCGATGGTTTCCATCCCTCCTAGTTTTTTTTATTTTCATAAATACCATTCGCTTGGAACCCCTAACCTATCAACTAGGTGGGGTATCCAGGTCTCTCCCTTCTCGTTTATGCAAACATGATAGATGATGAATCTGCTACCATCAACACTATCCAATGCGTAGATGATGGCACCATTCTCACCTACATGGGTGCAGACGACTCTTTTATCCAATGATCCCTTCTTTCGGAAACACAGGTTATGTTAAATGAATCAACTACTGACATTAACCTTCCATCTTCTGATGTTCCTCATGTTTTAAAGATTGGTCAATCTTTGGATACCCAGGAACAAATTGACTATACCAAATTCCTTTCAGATCATAGCAAAGTCTTTGCTTGGACCTACATTGATATGCCTGGCATCGACCCTAACATCATCATTCATAACATCATCACAAACCCAGAGGCTAAGCCTATTAGGCAAAAGCTTCGCAACATGCATCCTCACATCGCCCTCCTTGTCAAAGAGGAGCTTCAACGTCTTCTCTCCATCTCCTTTATCCAACCCATTAATTATCTAAAATGGGTGTCACACATTGTCCCTATCACCAAAGCAATTGGGGGGATTTGAATTTGTACTAACTATCGTGACCTTAACCTGGCTTTCCCAAAGGATGATTTTCCTCTACCCAACATCGACCAACTTGTTGATCTTACGGCCGATCATGAGATGCTATCACTCATGGACAAATTTTTAGGATACAACCAAATCTTAATTGCGCCAGAAGATCAACACAAAACTACCTTCATCACCCCATGGGGGAATTTTTGCTATAGGGTCATGCCTTTTGGCCTAAAAAATGTAGGCGCCACATATCAACGTGCCATGACCTACATCTTTCATGATCTCCTCCACAAAATCATGGAGGATTATGTGGATGACCTACTAGGCAAATCTAAACTCCGCCGTGACCATTTAACTATTCTCAAAATCATATTCACTCACCTCCTCCAATATAACGTTCGACTCAATCCCAAGAAATGCATCTTTGGGGTTCTCTCTGGGAAGATTTTAGGCTTCATCGTTTCCCTTCATGGCATTGAGATTGATCCCACTAAGATAAGATCTATACTCGAGATGCCACCACCTACCAATCTAAAGCAACTTTGTAGCCTGCAAGGGAAGCTTCAATCTATTCATCGCTTCATGTCACAGCTTTTCGACCGATGTCAACCCTTTCATCACCTCCTCAAGAAGGATGTCTCCTTTAACTGGGATAAGGATTTCCAAGAGGCTTTTGAAGCCCTTAAACACTATCTTGTCTCTCCACTAGTCCTTATTCCACCTAAAGACGACCAACCTTTCTACCTTTACATCTCAGCAACAAATCATTCTTTAGGTGCCATGATCGTGCACCGAGATGAATAACATCATGAGCAAGCGGTTTATGATATAAGCCAAACACTCATTGACTATGAAACTCGGTATATTCATATTGAAAAACTTTGCTTGGCATTAGTCTTTGCCACTACCAAGCTTCGTCATTATCTCCTCAATCACAAAACTTATGTCATCACCCACACCGACCCTCTTAAATACATGCATTCCAAGCCATACCAAAATCAATGTATGGCTCATTGGCTCATGCTTCTTGCTAAGTTTGACTTGTAATTCAACCAACAAAAATATATAAAGGGGAAAACAATCGCTGACCAACTAGCGGATGCCCCTCTACCTGACAACCAACCCTCTCACTGCAAATTCCCTGACGAATCCATTGCCACGTTATCCACTGATGACATTTTCTATCAAATGACAATGTTCTTTGATGGGTCTAAATGTCAACACGGTGGGGGTGTAGGGGTCATTCTCATCCCTCATGAGGGTGAGCCCATGCCCCTATCCTTCAAACTTGACTTTGAATGTACCAATAACATGGCTGAATATGAAGCCTTAATTTTGGGACTTCAAACCACCCTTTTCCTAGGCGTCAAGACCATCAACATCTTTGGTGACTCATAACTAGTTGTCAATCAAATCAACGGCTCCTATCTTTGTAAAAATAAAGTTTTGCAAAGTTACAAACACCGTGTTGACACCCTGCTAGAATCTTTCGACCATTACCTCTTGCAAACTATTCCTCGATCTACGAATAAGTTTGTTGATACTATGGCTTCTCTCACTTCACGCATTCCATCCTCATCTTATTCTTTGAGAATTTATGTTATGGTACAATTTGGCACTACCTTCATACATCTCCACTAACATCAACCTTGTTAGCACCATTGACTCTAGCCCACAAGATGTTTGGTTTAAACAACTCGTGGACTACTTAACTTATTCTATTGTCCCCCCTGATCTCTCTAGTAATGCACAACGGGCTTTTATCAAAAGCACAGCTTGATATACTATGCTAGGGGGTCTTCTCTATAAACAAGGTTACGATGGCCTCCTTCTTCGATGTCTAACCTCCACTGAAACATCTCACACTATCAAACAATTCCATGATGGGATTTGTGGAGGGCATTTTAGTGGTAACTCAATTGCAAAGCGCATCCTTCACCTGGGCTATTATTGGCCCACTCTTCACCAAGACTGCAGCAACTATTTTTCGCATTGTATCAAATGCCAACAATATGCTAGCTTACTTCATGTCCCTAGCCACACTCTACAAGTCACTAAGGATTTCTGGCCTTTTTCATAATGGGGCTTAGATCTAATCGGTGAGATTGACCCTCATTCATCTCTTAGACATCAATCCATTATCACCGCAACTAAATACTTCACTAAATGGGTAGAAGCTATTCCTCTCATCTCCACTAAAGCTGACAAAATCATTGACTTCATCAACATCGATATCATCTGTTGTTTCGGTGTACCTCACAAAATCATCATCGATAATGGCAAGTCTTTCAAAAACAAAACTATCCACAAACTTTGTAACTCATTTGGCATCAAGCTCAGCTTCTCCTCGCCTTACTACCCACAAGCAAATGGGCAGACCGAGGCTTCCAACAAAATTTTAACCAAAATTCTAATGAAGGTGGTCAACGACACTAGAAGGGATTGGCACATTCACATTCCCTTTGTTTTGTGGGCCTAATACACTAGCATCTAAACCCCTACGGGTGCTACACCTTTCTCTTTAGTGTATGGAACAGAGGCTGTCCTACCTCTTGAAATACAAATACCTTCTTTATGCATCTCTTTGCATGACATACTTTTTAATTATGACTTTCGTCAAGATTGGTTGGCTCAACTTGAGTTACTTGATGAACATCACCTTGCTACCCTCAACCATCTCCATATCTACCAAAATCACATCCAACGTGCCTATAACAAAAGTCTGAGAGAATGAGATTTCAAAATTAGAGATCTTGTCCTAAAAGAAAACCAACACGTGACCAATATGGAAAGAAGTAAACGAGTCAAGTTTGCTCCTAATTGGCTTAGACCTTATATCATAACACACAAGTATGGATCAAGAACTTATTGTCTGTCTTCTCTTGAAGGCCGACCAAAACCTGAGCCCCTTAATGCCTTGCATCTATGACCATTCTACTGTTAATCAAGTAATCATTCACTTGATGTTTAACTTGATCTCGTCCCTTGAGCAACCCTCGTCATCGTCATTCCTATACCTTTCAACCCTTTTTCCCTACAAATATTAGTCAACCCTTTGGTAAAGCATGAATGCTTTGTCCTAATAAAAGGGAAACCCCCAAACCTCTATAGTCAAGTCCATGACCAAAAGTTTAGTCCAAAAGAAATAAAAAATAATATATATATATATATATATATATATATATATATATATATATATATATATATATATATATATATATATATATATATATATATATATATATATAACTGGGATGCCTATTCAAAAGTCATAAAACTATAAATGTAGACTGCTCCCTCAAAGGACAACTACATCATTGCTATAGTTGATAGACTGCTCCCTTGAAGGACAACTATTCAAAGACATTCAAACATACAAAGCAAGATATAGACCACTCCCTCGAAGGATGGCTATACCCAAATTTTTCTAAAAACAACACTCTCTCAGAAGCTTCTCACATCCATAAGCTTCACATATGACCACAAAACAAAACAACATCCCCACGTAGACTTCTCGGATCGATCAGTCCCAAAAAAAAAACAATAAAATAAATTTGACTGACAAAATATTAAGTCATGGACTTGCCTATAGTCGTTCTCAGGGTCACCTATAAAAGGGGCAAAGTTATCCTTGCTAAAAAGGGTTACACTATCCTCACATCTCACATAATCAAACCTATTACCCCGACATACCCAAGGGATTTTGAGCTCACTTAACATCAAGTGATTTAAATACTTCTCTAACACAAACAATGGTCAATGACGTAATGCATGAACGGGGTTTTTGTTTGCAATAACCCTATCTATGCTATCATTATGGTCCTTGTCAATGAAAGAGCAATGCACCTTTCACTTCTTACACACTTTGGTCACATACAACCAATCCAAATCCAACCAAATCATTTTCTAAGCCAAACCAAACCAACCAAAACTTTTGTAGACCACTAACATTATCATAGCCTATTCACACTAGTTTTTATGGAAACCAATACACATGGAAACT
Source organism: Torreya grandis (assembly GCA_037957365.1). Taxonomy (NCBI): domain Eukaryota; kingdom Viridiplantae; phylum Streptophyta; class Pinopsida; order Cupressales; family Taxaceae; genus Torreya; species Torreya grandis. Next base: position 1,465,262 of record JARHVA010004109.1, read on the forward strand.
ATCGACCAGACAATTATGTCAAGGATAAACCATTACTTGTTGAAGCATAAACATACTCATTTCATTTTTAGCATACACCATCACTAATATGGAAAATTGCTAAGGGTAAAAAAAACCACATAACCTATGTTACAACATACACCATCACACAATATGGAAAAGGCTGTAATATCATCATCCCCTCATCATTTCAAGCATGTACCATTAGACATATGGGAAGTGCTAAACCATTAACCTGACCAAACCACCTATCGACCTCTTTGACCCTTCCTCCCTTTTAGGAGAACTACATTAGCCTAAGGCCCTCATAGGGGCTATCTAAGTAGCACTCAGTTGACATGACATCTTCTGAGGTTAGCTCGACCATTTGCCTGTTCGTCTCCCTAATGACGTCGGCCATTCATTTATTCGTCTACCTAATGGACAAACCATTTTACCTTTAACCATGACTTAACCTTGTCCAACCCACATCCATAACTGACCTCTCCTCCCTTTTTTAGGGAGAACTACATTGGCCTGAGGCCCTTCAAACAGGGGCTATGTAGGCAGCACTCAGTTGACATGGGGTCTTCTAAGGTTAGCTTGGCCATTCCTTCGTCCATCCATCTAATGGACCAACTATCTATACCAACCCAAAATCATGACCAAGCAACCAACCCTGACACTGAATGAGTTACCTAAGCTTCTCATGGGGCACATTGGAGATCACATACATCTCCCTAACCACAACACACGCCACCTAAGATCATACCATATCTCAGCCTGACTCGACCAATGACCTTGGAGATCACGACTATCTCCTCAGACCATAACCATTTTCGAGACAACTTTGCCTTAGTTATTTTGATTGCATATATGCTACCTCATGAATAGCTAGCAAATTGTCTGCAACCCACATTATGACCCTCACACGTATTGTCAGATCGCGCTCCAGTTGATCCTCAATATTTGTGACATTTTTGTGTTTTCTAGGAGCACTTCTTGAGCCTGAGATACTTGGAACATGATGACCATTGGAGCTACAACTCTGATCGTTTAACCCAATCAGCTATGACTAAATACTAGGGACCGATTGATTTTAGCACTCCTCAACCTTTGACTGTGACAATTTGACCTATCTATCACGTGAAGAGGTATACGTGCAATTCCAACTATTGTAGCATTCACACTCCAACTTCACCATACCCATCCACTACCTATCAAATCGGCACCCGATATTAGGTTACCTTCCCTTGACTCTCGCTTTGAGGGGAAATACCTCATCCCTTACCCGAGGTAACCTACACCTCATCCCATACCTGGGGCAACTTACTCCTATTTTTGTCTTGTAGTTCGTCAGAATAACCAACAAGACAAAAAGGGGCAAATGTAGACACCAAAATAGTGTCAACCCCCCCTCTGGGTCCCTTTCTAACTTCAACATGCCTAACCTATACTTTATTAATTTAAAATACTTATTTTAAATTAATAATCCCCCCTAGACACCTCACCTTGGATTCCTAGCTCTTAGGCCATTTATCACCCTATGACTAATCATAATTACCTAAGACCTAATTTTAACTCTCCCACTAATTCTTGCACCTATTAAAACTGTCTTTGGACCAACAACCAAACTTGGCAAATGGAAGAACAGGCAAAAGGCTAAAAATAGCCTTTTTTTCCAATTCTCTAGCCACCGACGTCGGTTAACAGTCAACCGATGCCGGTGGTATCGCCGACGTCGGTTGCTTAAAACTAAATTTTGACCTCGACTATAGCCTGAAGGTGAATTCTCTTGCTCCCAAGATCTAAATTCTCTTGCTCCTCAACTCTTTACAGGCATCAGCATTCTATCATCACTCTCTAGGCTAAGAAACTCTACAAAATTCACTCCACATTGGATTAGAATATTGCACGAAGTCTCCTACATCAGCCATAACAAAAACAAGTCTTCTACACTTCTGGTTCTCCACCAAGAGCTAAGTATTCTTCTAGTTTATATTTTAGTATTTTTAGAATGCATTGGTGATTAATCCATTGAATATTCTTGAGTACTATTGATAGACAACCTGACTTTCTTCCTGGGGCCTTCCTCTCATTCTTATTCTCTTTCCACGCCTATCCTCTACCTTAGCCCTTTCTCAGACCATATTCACTATCCTGTAAGCCTCCACAAACCATAAACTCATCCAAAACCTGTCCAAGGCCATTTCCCTGACCGACATTGACCATTGCCCCTATCGACGTCGACAGACTAACCGATGTCGGCAACCTTGACCAACTGACACTGGCAGAACTACCGACGTCAGGGACTGTGGGAGACTTACAGAAGAATACAGGTGCACGTTATCTACTCTCTATTTCTTAGTCTTTCATTATTTCTCTTTATCTAACATTCTTTTTATCAATAAGTGGCCTGTCATCCTTCAAAGAAGTCTTTGCACTTTTGGGGCCGAGCTTTGCTTGGCAGTCCACCATATATCTATCTAACATTTTCTTTGTTTAAGTCTTTCTTATCTACAGGTGTCATCCTCTATAGCCAAAGAGGAGCTCCTTTAATCATCTGGATACGGTGCACAACTTCATCCAGGTACGTACAAACCCCTAACCATTATCTTTAGTTTCTTATTTCTTTTTAATGTGAAAAGCAAAAATGAGTAGAAACAACTATGGATGCCTCACTGACAACAGAGCAATGTCAGAGCTTCCCTTGATTTAATGAGATTTAAGAGACATTGGAATGAAACTTATAGCTTCATCAAGCCTTTTAAAAACTCATCACAACAAGGGTTAAAGGAATCACACGTTTGACACTCATAGATCCAAAAAATTGGAAGGTAAGTATGTTGTGTGAATCAGCTTAGGAGTCTTTCATATTTTTGATTTAAGTATTCTTCTGTGACACACTTAATGATTGATTCAAGGATTGATAACCAAAGTTATAAGTTATTTAAATACTTAGGAGTATTACCCTTATGAGTTACCATTCATTGTACCCAACACACCCGATTTTTGAAAATGAGGACCCTTGTTCAGATTTTTGAAAATGAGGACCCTTGTTCAAATTTTTGCAAATTTGTGTTATAAATTTGACATTCAACTTGATCAGGAATCAGTTTTGAATATCTTGTGTTGACCTAGTTTTCATAGGTCTATTAGCACATAATATTCATTTTACTTCATCTAAGGTCGCTAACATTTGTTTCTTATGTTTCCATGATGTAGGTTTAATGGGGTCTCATTGGTGTGAACACTGCCTAGGGTTTTACACCCTCATGCTAAATTGACTCTTTGATTTTGATTAACCATTGGTCTCTTATTGATTAAATTGAATCTATGTTTTAAATCATGTTAAAAATTTATCCTATTTTGTTTAGCCTAAATTTATTTTGAAATAGATTCAAAATTTATGCATAGTCAAAATTACTAGGGAACACTTTTTTATATTATAACCTTAGTTTAAGATTTTAGCCTAGGTCTTCATCATATTTATTAAAACAACAAAGAATTTAGTCTAAGATATTTATGATAGTTCCTTTCTATCTTGTTGTTCATGAGGAATAAATTAACAAGGGGACTCTTTTATTTTATTTTGAACTTAGCTTAAAAATTTATATTAAATTTTAATTGCGCTTTTTAACATGACAAAAAACCTTAGTTTGAATTATTTATGCTAAGACCTTTAAAGTCTCCAAAACACTTATGACTTTAATTTTATGCCCACAAAAATGGATGAACCTAAAGGCGATAAATGGTGAAATCTCAGTGCCTCAAATAGAGATCAACGACTCGAGGCAAAGGTCTAAAGCTAAAAGGTCAAGTGTTAAGATCTATGGTTCATGTTAATTCCTCTACTAAAGATCTAAAAATGCAAGATCAGGGTTGAAATGTCAAAGGTTTCAATATCCCCACAAGAGTGACAAGTTTCACCACCTCAATGGGTATCCTGAAGATCCAATGTCACAGGGCATAGTTCATTAATCGAGACCGTGTAAAGTGACCCAAGAGTGCCAAGTGGAAACAAATAAAAAGCCTAAATGATAGATCCAATGGTCCATAGGCCCTTCCCCAAGGTCAACAAGTCAATAGATCAGAGCCCTCATGAAGCTACCAAGTGGTACATGCACAGAGCACATAGTCTTGAGGAAGTGACAAGTGTCAAAGCTTATGGGAGTCAATGAAGTCAAGCACCTAAGATCTACGATGTGTGTTAAATTACATACCAAATATCTAATGGTACGTAATCAAGATCAAAATAATGAAGGCTTTTCAAAAATGAATTTGATGGTGATAAGTGTCACTATCATAGGAGCACTTAATAGAGATCCAATGACCCACAGGTAGAAGTAAGGCCAACAAGTCAAGGATCCTGAGAATGAATAGGGGATCAACAGGTGGCAAGATTTTGGTAATCAACAATAAATTAATGGTTCATGTTTTATCTTAGGTTCACAATATCAATAGACTGTATTGATCCATACAAGTGGGATCCACTGTCTGAGATCAACATAGACTTTGCAAAGGTTCTAAAACCAATATGAAGCTACCATGTGGCACATTTTCATGAGCTCAAAGATGAAGATCAACGATGAAAAATTGATCTTGCCTGAGGGAGCATGAAGTAAGGACACATGTCTAAAAGCAACAATGATCACTCTTTTAAATTAAATAGACGGCTCAACATGGGTATTGCCATATATACATAATACATAGATATTTTGACACTTAAACCTTTGGGTTTCACAATTAAATTAGATAAGGAATATTCTTTTGTTAACTAAGTTTGTATAATATTTTGAGAAGGAATATTCTATTTTATAAAGGTAGGGGTAACATGTAATACATAGTTATGATTAGATTAGTCACAATTAAATAGTGTCATTAGTTTTGAGGTATTGTTAAAGGGATGCTTATCCTTCATACGTGTTTGAATTCCATTTGAAAATGGATAACTTAAACTATCTAACAAATTGTTCTCACAACCTATAAGAGAAGGTATTGTCATTTAAATTCATATATTTAGTTTTCATGCAGTTTGAAATATACTTACAAAAGTTTACCTTCTTTACACATGCACATGTTGCATAAGATTTTACAAAGACTAACTTAAAATGATAATTTTAAGTAGAATCTTATATGGTTTTGACCATAGTTAGAACTCAAGTTCTAACTATCACATGTAATGACTTTGCATGAACTTGGAGGATGAGGTAACCCCTTCCCCAAGCCTATTTAAAAAATTGTAATCCACTAGTTAGAAGGGAGGGAGAAATTTTTTCAATAGAAAAGAGCAACATCAATGTTGATTGTCAACCAATGTGTTTGTGTATTCTCTCTCCAATTTTTGTGTAATTAGGCTTATCTTCTTTTGGTTGTATGATTCAATAATTATTAGTGTGCAAGAATTGTAATGAATTATTTCGTGTCTTGATTGATACGTTAGTATTATATGTGTAATAACTATTGAAATATTAGTAAATTACATTTATTATTTTTAATTAAGTTGATTGATTCCTATTTTTAAATGTGTAGAAGTGCTTTCTTTTGATATAGTTTTCTTTGTGTGTGTAAAAGCTACCTCAGATACCTCATTATCTTGAGCCATAATCTCCTAATTAAGGGTGTGTAAAAACTACTCTAAAAGGGGAAACCTTTAACTGAGGTTTATGAGTTTCCGATATTAATATCCCCTTAGACTTCTAAGCCGTGTCTGACTACTATGTAAAAGATGCTTGCAATAGGCATAGGTTTCAAAATCACTTATCCATTTAGAAACCATCTAGAGAGGTGATTCTTGAAAACATAAAATCTTCTTTTTTGACTTGACTTTCCCTCTTTTTTGAGTTTGTTTTGAGATCTACCCACTTTAGATAAACAACCAATCATCCATCCAACTTACATAAGAATTCACCACCTTTTAAGATATCACACCTCCATCCAAAAACCTTGTCGACAACCTATATACCCTAACAATATTCCATCAATAGGTTATTCAAACCACATACCTTAAACTCATGCCCTGGAGTGGAGTTTACCTCTATTGAGATCCTAAAATGTTAGAAGCCACCTCATTGACTGTGGTGTGTGTAAAAACCACATCAATAACAATCTTGTCAATTTAGGACTTAGGATGATTACTTGGATGTATTTGTCTTTGTCTTTACTTGGTCATTAATTTGAGTTAAAACTTTATTGTAAACAAATGTCATTAACCAAACACATTATCCACCATTTGTTGAACAAGGAGGCATTACGTTTGTCAAATCCAAATCATCTTTGTCTTGTTCAAATCTTTATCTTAAAAATTATGTTTATCTTATCTAATTAGCATAGTTACGCTACCCATTTGAGTCTAAACCATTTTCTAAAAATCTTTAAGTCCATAGATATTTCAAATTTGGAATTACACCTTTCTAAGTTCTAGGTTAACATGTTAAAATGGGTTTAATTTCCCATTTGCACTTGACTTGAGTTAACTTGGGTCCAATTTTATATTTGGATTGAAGGTCATTTATAGAATCATCATCATTTTATCATTGTGAACTTAGGTCATCAAGTGTATCGCTCACACTCTAAGTTCAAGATCACATTTTATTTTACCTTCATATTACCATGTGGCAACGTTGTACTACCTATGTGGTTTTAGTTTTATACTTAGGAATTTTACATGTTTCCACATCTTGAGTTTCTTGGTTCACATTATCACCTTCCTAATCTAAAGGGATTTTTTCTAGTTTCCTAGTATCAACTCATTGAAGTTGAACTAAATTTTATGATATTGACATATCTCACAAATCTATACTTTAGTGTAATAGTTACACTCTAGGTTTTTGAGTTATCATACCCTCTTCCAATTTATATGATTTCAACCCTACCCAAGGTTGATTAATTTCATTAACACATTATTATAATTGTGTGGTACTACACCACCCTCCCTTTTATTATAGTCTCTTTGGTACCTAGTCACTTTTTTAGAAAGGATCAAAACACATACTTTATTTAAATGTTTGTAAAACATTGTCCAAATCTTTTCAAACATAGAGAACAAACATTTTTAGACATGACTCAAAGTTACACTCGTAGTGGGGTCTTTTACGACCATAACTATGAGGAGGAGGATTATTATGACAGTCAAGATAATTTTGTGGTCTTTTAGGACATTCCCATAATTATAGGATCTGAGGAATAATTTTTAAAAAATCAACCCCTAAAGGACAAGGGTGAAGACCTCCTAAGGTTGATTGAATTTGGTGCTAGACTACCCTTAAAATTTCCTATGCAATAGTTGCATACTTTGGTTAGAGAAGGAGAGCAACAACGAGAACAAGTCTTCATGAACATTTCACAAATAAACATACCTTCTTCTAGAAAGGGGGAGGAAATAATTATAGATTCAAAACCAAACAATCAAGATCTTGTCACTAAGATCAAGAGGATAAGTCAATGATATGCATGCCAACTTATCATGGACTTGACAAACTCTTTAGTTGCTATGCCAATCCTCAATGATGCTTCTAAGGAATAGGGAAATGTGGTTGATCCAATGCAAAATCTAGTTGAGAACACAGTAATGATGGATCAAAATGTCTTAGTAAAACAACCTAAACCCTAAGATTTTTTGTAACATGCTTTGCTAGACATGGAGCATACATTTTACAATCATTGAGAACCTCTTATTCCTTTGCAGAATCAAAGATCAAAACATTCGACATGCATTGAAGAAATAATATATTTTTTTTTGACTAGTTCATCTCAACCAACATGTACTATGGTGAATAGATCAAAAACTCCCCAAAATCAATAGAACATTGGTTATTCAAGACAACTAACTTTAGGGAATGTTAATCAACCCATAAATCAACAACTTACTTACTCAAGTCAAGGAATGAACCAAAACCAAGTCACGGATTGTAGGGTGTATATCCCTAAAAAACCCATGCAACAATAGGGGCATATACCACCCCCCCCAAAAAATAAGGATACATACCACCCCAATAGAATTATGTTTTGACTCACAAATGCACCAAACATGTAAGAGTGGAACTCTATGACAGATATTGTGTCACATTTAGAGACTGGAAACAAAGTCAAGAAGTATAAGTTAGATGAAATATGTCCATATCCATTTTATTTATCCATTCTCCAAGTCCCGTTTCCATCTCATTTCAAGGCACCCAAATTTGATAAATACAAAGGAAAGGGTGACCCTCATGAACACATTCAGGAATTTTTTGTGTTATTCCAAGAGGTTACTTATATTGTCATTTATTTTCATGAAGTTTAGCAGGACAAGCTCTAGATTGGTTACTAAAGTTATCCAAGGGATCGGTTGTGAATTAGAATGATCTATCAAAAATTTCATCAACCATTTATAATACAAAATTGAACATGAATTGACCATTGTTGACTTATGAAAATCCAAACAATGTAATGGAGAGAGCTTCACTACATATCTATAGAGATAGAGAGCATTAGTAGGTCAATTTTAACATACTTTTCCAGATAGGTCATGTATAATATATAACTTGCTTGCACTAATTCATTTAAATAAATTATAAAGAAAGGGGTGTAGATTTAGAAGGCTCTTATTGCCAAGGGCCTTGTCAATATTTTTGTGTAGGGTCAAACATCAAATCAAACCCAATCACCAGTTCAACTAGTTGTGCAAGAGAAACCTAAGGGTTTCAACAAAAACAAGAATGTGATAGGGAATAGTGTGACTAACACAAGACATGTACAAATGGTGTAGGCCCTACCAGCCCCAAATGTACAATTAGCTCGCCCTAATCCACCACCTAATTTGCAAAGGCAATCTCAGTAAAGGAAATTCTACAATCAATTTAGAGTCTTCAACAAACTAGGAGAACCTATTGAAATAGTGTTTCAATAGCTCATAGTAGATAACCTGATTATATGGCTAGTACCAAGGCCATTTCCTCAAGATCAACTAAAGCCAGATTGGAACAAAAAAATAATTGGTACAACTTCCATTATGTTGTTGGCCATGGTGCCTATCATTTCATCTAATTATAGTACCTTATTGAAGATCTGATCGAGAGTGGTGAATTTGAGATCAAGTTTACCCTAAAAGGAACTAATCAAGATATGGGAATCTACCAAGATCCATTTCCTTAACATAATTAACCACCACTAAGGAACAATCAAAACTAAAGACAAAATCAGTGGTAGAATTAAAACAAAATTTAGGGTCAAAATCATAATCATGATCATAATACCCATGCTAACAACTTGGGTTATAAAAATATGCCTTAAGACTATAACAACACCATGGGATGCATTTATGCAACCCACATTGCCACTGTTACTATCAAATCTTATGAACTATCTTGTACTTCTCATAGTACTGGACCTAATATTATAGGGACAATACCCTCTCCCTCTAGTAATACTGCATCAAGTTCACATAATTCTATTGTAATTCCATTTGCACAAGTTATTATTTATGTACTATTGGGTGAATATTTTGTCATCAACTAACTGATGACAAAATGGGTATATCAACCACAACACATGGAGATTTACACCACGAAAAGTGTGGGTTTACCAGATCTGGATGAGGTAAATCTCTCCTCTCATCAAGGGGAGGTTCCCTATGAATATTTACATGCTATATGTATATATAATTAAGCAAAAAATAATACTTGGGGTGGTATAACAACATCCACCTCTCTTTTTTCAGAGGTGGTGTACAAGGAACAAGAGAGAGATAAATCTTGGTCGTTGGCCAACAACATTCCTCTTCTTTTAGGAATGGTATCTAGCGTAGAGAAAAAAATACCTGAAGTAAGTAACAAAATTCACAAGGAAACCCATGTAAGCATAAAGTCTTCCATTGTCTCCTTCACCGATCTTGGAACAAGCGTAACCGTAGAGTGAAATGAAGCACAAAGTCTTCGCCTGAAACTACAAAAGATAAAAGGATCACCAAGATAAAAGTAGCTCAAAGTCTCTCTTCTATCTTTTAGAAATGCCCTCAGATAATATCAACACATTCACTTTGCTTATTAAATCAAACAAATAAGAGATTATCAGGAAAGAAGACATAAGAACTGTTTCCTAAATAACACAGATAACTTTAACATAAAGTCTAAAATAAACCTGCTTCTCATTCATTCAACAAAATATGATTTACAAGTTGAGCACAAAGTCTCAAGAAGTGTCTCAATTTCAGCAGAGTTTTTGCTCTCAATTATCAGAGATCTTTTTTACAAAAGAGGTCTCCACTATATATAGGGAGAAACTTCAAAAATTAAAAAAAAGATTATAATATAAAAATATCTAAGTCAAAGATGAGTCATCTTTGACTTTTTGAGATATTTTTCTAGATTTTTTACATGTAATTACACATTAAAAAATTGCATGCACTTTTACATGACAAAAGTGCACAAGGAAAGAAGAGAGAAGGGGAAAAAGTTTTAGCTCTTACCACCAGACTTCTTCAGGTGAGCATTGTACATAGCAATGGATGCCTGAATTCCTATGTTGTCTGGCACAATGGTGTTCTTGAAGATGACCCTAGCTCTAATTATAGCATCCTTCAATGTTGTGATTGCCTTAGCATGACTAGTTAACCTGGATCTCAGATTATCTAGAGTTAGCTGAGTATCTAAAATATTGTCCACATAAGTCATTGAGAAGGCTTTTTCTTCAAAATCTCTCTGAATCATACCCTTGAATTCTTGGATCATCTCTTTGACTGAGAGAAATTGGTTGTCCCTAGTGGTGAGGTTGCAAGGAAATTCTTCTAATTTATTCAACAGGCCTGTATCACTTTTCTCACTAGCATCCTTAGAAGACTCAAGATCTTCGATGAGCTCTTTGAGTACCAAAACCCTGTATATCAAGGATTCCTTAATCTCAACATAGGAATATTTGCTAGAAATGACACCGATGGATATCAAGGTGCTTTTCTTTAGATTTTTCATCTCTTTCCACTTGCTAAGATATTTCTCTGTACTGTCAATGCCCTGAGAAATAAGTGAGACAAGGTCCTCCAAATCCGTCCTCACTTTCTTCATCTTGTCCGTCTTCTCGGCAATCTCTGTAAGTAAGGAAATTCCTTGAGTGTGCATCTTTTCAATGTAATCCTCTAGTACTTTCCCTTTCATATAGGTTTTTTATACCTTTTGAATGATAGGGTCGTCTATGGAAAAGGCCTCTGGGGTTGCCACTTCAGGGGGAAGGGTGAATTTTCTGACTACTGTAGTTAATTGCTCTGCCTTGGCCTTATAGTAGTCCTTCATCTCCTTTTCTCTATCAAATTTTTAGACCATGATGTCCATTGCAGACTATAGATTGCTTTTCACACCTTCATGAGTAACTTTTCCAAGTTCAACATGAGAGATGGAATAGCTGCTCATGTCAAAACCCCCAAGGGTTGTGTCCTGCGGTGGTTTAGCTATTTCTAAAAATTTATGTCCCTTTTCCTTAACCAATTTTGAGAGGATCCTTGGTCTCTTAGGGGCCTTGGCTTTCACCGGCACTATTTGTTTAAAATCAAAGTCATCTGGAGAGATGGCTAACTTCTTTCTTTTAGGTGTGAAAGCTGACATCCAAAGAGGGAGAAAAGTACCTATTGTGGCAATAGTTCCTATAGCTGGTGTTACCATGATAACTTCTGCACTGCTAGTGGTAATAGTGGTCATAGTTGGAGTAACTGGTGAAACCGTATCAGTCGTTGATTGATCAAGGGTGGAACTTTCTCCTAAATTGAAGGAAGGAGATACTAGACTAGGAATAGACCTAGAGGAACGAAGAGTATCTCCAAAAGCACCTTGAAGATCACCAAACATGAATTTAGAAGGAAAGGTGGCTCCAGAAGAAGGAACATTGATAAGAGATAGAGGTGAAGGAGATGCCTCAAGAGACTGAGGTGGAGAAGGAGAGACATCTGTAAGCGGCCGTGCCCCTTCTTGGAAAGTTAGAGGTTCAACCCTTTACTTTTTTGAGGGTCTGTCATCTGTCTCCATTTGTTGAGCTACCCGTTCCTCGGAGCTTTATTATGCAATTCCCTTAGCCATTGATTTTGGCTCTTCAGTAACCTTTTATTTCTTAGAAACAAAGATGATTCTAGGCTTGTGAGGCCTAGATGGGGAAGGAACATCACCTTTATTCTTGGTCTTATTTTATGCCTTCTTTCTCATTTTTACTTGGAACTCAGCCTCTGATCTTGTAATAAACTCTTTTAGCGTGATCCCTTTGGCTACTAACCAATCATTGGTGTTAGCCAATATTGGCTCAAATCTCTTCCTTAGAGAAGTTAGCTCTTTCTGAGACCACTAAATTAGAGGAAGAGGGGAGTCAGCAATCTTCTCGACCAGGTACTTGCTGTTGATAATGCTCCTATCATCAACTAAGTTAGAAGGAATATTTGCAAGCCCTAAATATTCAATTTTTTCTAGGGTCAGCCTGCTATAGTCCATCCTCCTAATTTCTTCAGCTATCCACAGGTCTACCTAGATGTCTTCGATCAAAGGCTCATGAAATTGAGTCTTTCATTTGATCATGTCCTTGACACCCCTATAGTCAAAGTTGTCCCTTCTCTTGAATTATTTCATGGTAATCAGCTGCATCTATGTTTCCATGACCTTAGCTTTAGCTGTAGTTAGAAATGAGTATCTACCAATTTCAATTAAAAACTTGAAACCTGGCTTTTTCAGTTCTATCTACCTAGTATGTACGATAACCATTTGTCTACATAGCTTCATTAGGACTAACTTATCAAAAGGAAACTTGGAGAGAATATAGGGATAGCCTTAGAAAAAGCCCACCTAAAGATAACAGAAGGTGAGAAATTGAAGGAACATATAACCATAGTCGTTGACGACCATCCAGGCCTCATCAGACACCCTCCTCTGCTCGAGCTGAGGGTCAAAGAGGCATAAAAATATAGCAAAGAAGGTGTCATTTACCCTTCTAAAATGGTAGATTGACCCTTGTAATGTTAACTGGTGGTAATATGAGTAGACTGGGGTGGTCTTTCTGTCCCCTTTAGTTGTCAAACCTAGAAAGATTCACATCGAGGCAGCTATGTACACCAGGTATGAAGTCATATAAAACTTTGAAGTAGTTTGTACTTTGGTCAGTTTCTCATGAAGGGTGTTACTAATTTGTTCACCCCAGAAGATGACTTGCTTACTCTGGAGGATGATCTTGATGAATGGGTACATCCACTCATGGAAATGTGAGGAAGATGAGAGACCTCACACTCTACTGAAAAGGGTGATCAAGTCACCAACTTATTCAATGAAATTGCTCCTTGGGAAGTTTTGTGGCCATCTAGATAAATTGGTCCTTTGGGTCTTCAGCCACCTATTATTCATTACTTTCTTTGCCCTCTCAGGGTCCTTATCATACTCCTTATGTGCCTCTATGAAGTCGATCCTCAGCACCTCAGTAGTAGGAGGGCATATGAAGACTTTGTCAATGAATTTGGGGTCCAAATAAATTATTACGTTGCCGCCGATATTTGAGACTGATCTCATTTCTTTGTTGTAGAATTGGGCACACTAGAGGATGAACTCCATATGATGTGATGCCACTGGGAAAGCGACAACTAGATGAATGTTGCTTTTGATGATCCTCCTCATTTCAGATCTCGGGTTAGTTACCTTGGTTCTGGTCATGAACTCAGCCATATCCACATGGCCAATCTCTGTATGTCTAATGTCGTCAACATTAGAGGTGACCGAAGTGATTAGAAAGATGCCTTAGTACCGGTACTTCATTGCTTTTGAATTTTTTGGAGAAGTTTCAGACATCGGAGTTGGCCTTGGTTGAGCAGGTGTTAACAAGTAAGAATCCTCAAAAAGTACTACAGTTATGATCGTGTAATTAGGGAATAGTTGGCAAATTAGGGAATTCACACGTTGGATGATCATGATCAAAGAAGGGCACTTAATAGGGCCAGGTCAAAAAATGAGGAAAAAAGGAGGAAAGGGGAAAAGAAATAAAAAAGAGAAAAATTTCTCCAGAGTTAGAGAAATTTAGAGAAAAAATGCACGGGCAGCAAAATTCACTGCCCTTGCATGAAGAATGATCAAGCATGCATGGGCGGCAAAATTTGTCACCCTTACAAAAAGGGGAAAAGAAAAAGAAGGCACGAGTGGCAAATTTTGCCACCTGTGCAGGTTCGACTTGCATGGGTGCTAAAATTTGCCGCCCCTGTAGGTAAAAGGGAAGGAAGGTGTATGGGCGGCTAAATTTGCCGCCCATGCACCTTCAGCCTATGTCGGCAGCAAAATTCACCGTCAATACAGGCTAAGAAAGCAAGGGAGCACAAGCAATGAAATTTGCCACCCTTGTATGGTATAAGCAAGAAAAGACATAGGCAACAGATTTCACTGCTTGTATATGCCTTGAGGAAGAAACAAGAGGCATGGGCGGCAAAATTCACTGCCCGTATAGGTTAAAGGGGATAAATTTGTAGGTAAGAAGGGAGGGAAAAGATAAAAATAAAAACCTCAACAACTTGGAAAACAAATAAGAAAGAGGAAAAGAAAACAAATGCAAAAATCATGACTTACTTGAAAAACCACGCGCATCGTAAGCTTGAATCTGCCAAAGCATAGTTTTACTAGTTTGCTGAATGGTCCAGAGGTAGAGGGTAGGAGGAGGAGAGGAGGAATGAATCAAAAATGAAGTTAAAAACTAGATTTAATGGGTTGAAAATCAACCCCAATAAACCAACATGTGTGGCAATAAGTATCATGCACAGAAACTGAGACAGTGCATGGGCGATGAAATTCACTGCTTTTGCACTTAAAAAGTAAGAAACATGTAGAGACGACAAATTTTGCCACTTTTGCATTTGAAAAATGAAAAATGTAGGGGTAGAAAAAATTATCACCCATGCAGGTCAATATGCAGGAGCGGCAAAAATTGTCGCCTGTGTAGGTCGAGATGCAGGGGCGGCAAAAATTGCTGCCCTTGCATCTCAAAGGTGAAATGCACTAGTGACAAAAATTACTGCCCGTGCATGAAAATGGAAGAAAAACACTAACTCTGAAAAAGGCAAATTTTGGTCTCCTGGTCGTATTGAGACTGTAACAACCTTCACATTTTGGGTAAAATGTAACAAAAAGACATTATGAATTTCAAATGGTGCAGTTGGACCAAGATGAGAACGAGAAATATCCATCTCAAAAACATACTTAGAGAGATGAAAGATGAAATAGACAAGTTTCATAGGGGGTTGTTCCCAAAAATGAGCTAAGCTAATTTTGGAAACAACAGCTAGCTCCTGTTGGAGAACTTTCATTAATCAAATCGATCAACGAGAGTAGAAACCAGTCTCTAAGTGCCTTCATCCAAGCCATTAGGCTACAGAGTCAAGCAAAAAATGAAAGAAAAATAGACAAAACGTAAAAACTATACATATATACAAACAGACCCATCTAAGCTTCAAGGGTTGAACAGCTTCAGATGTTGCCCACTGTGGGGTAGTGAAAATTACATTCTATCTTGATATTTTAGCAAAAAGCTAGCTTCACCACAGAGCTATCAAATGGTGAATGGGCCTCTCCATAAGGAGTCAAATTTGTTGTGCATTCCCTTCTATTCTCGCCTTTTGTCTCACAACAAGACTTGATCTCTCACTTGAAATTCACAGACCTTAGTTTTTTTATCAAAAAGTTTCTTCACTTGGTTCTGATGCACCGTAATCTGATCTACTACCATGGTTTGCCACTCATTCAGTTCGGTTAGACAGATGATTCTTTTGTCGATCAAACTTTCGAAGGTTGAGTCTTTGATTGCTTTGGATAACTTGAGCACTGGCAGTTTTAGAGTGATGGGTATCTCTACATTTAAGCCATATAGAAGTTGGAAAGGCAACATACCTATGGCCTTCTTGGGAGTAATCCTATCTACCCATAAATCATCAAATAATGCCTTGTACCAAGTCCTTTGATTGTTGTTTACCAATTTTTTGATAATAGTGACCAGGGTCTTATTACTTGATTCTGCTTGGCCATTTCCATGAGAGAAATAATCTGAAGTGTGGGATAGGTTAATCCCATAGTAAAAATAGAATTGAGTAATTTCATGCAAAGAAAAATAGGCTGCATTATCTATTACAATTTTAAGTGGGACCCCAAACTGGGTGATAATATTTTCCTTGAGAAAATTGCACACCACTTCAGACGTAGCGTGCTTGGTTGGGATGGCTTCCACCCACTTGGTAAAGTAATCAGTCACCGTAAGGACATAATCATGTCTAGCACTTGAAGATGGGTTGACTATGCCAATGAAGTCAATACCCCACTGCTGAAAAGGCTCCTCGATTACTACTAGCTTGAGAGGCAATGCAGCCAGTTTAGGCTTTCCAATAAACTATTGGCATAATTCACAACTATGCACCCATTTGTAGGCATCTTGAAATAGCATGGGCCAATAGTACCTTACTCATAAAATCTTGTGCACTGCCACTGGTGTAGAGAAATTCCCTCCATAGGCCAAATTGTGAAAAGAATCCAAGAGTTTATCTTGTTGCACTCTATCAACACAATGAAGAAATGCCCCGTCTAGGTTCCTTTATACAGACCACTATCCCATAGAACATAACTAATAGCATTTAACTTAACATTCCATTTTTTCTTATAAGAGAGATGAGCTGGACACTCACCATATGTTAGAAAACGAGCGATGTCAAAATACCACTCATCAGTGGTGGCAATAAAGAGGACCATAGGCATGTCTTTGATCTCTATTTCTTCACTTTCTGCTTCATCTGGAATGTTGTTGGAAATCAATTGACAAAGGCCCTTTCCTCACATGAGTTTGATAGGTTTCATGTCCATATCAAACTATTGAATCTTGGTGATCCAATTACCCCTCTTCATACCAAACTCTTATTGAGTCAAAATGGACTTTACTATTGTATCAGATATGAGAACTTTGATGTGCGAGTTCAGGATATAAAACTTGAAATGCTTGACTGTTTTGACCACTGCGTATGCATGCTTCTCCATGTTGGAATATTTTAGCTCATGAACCTTAAGTGGACCAATCATGAAGAAAATAAGAGATTTCATGCCTTCTTGGTTTTGTTAGAATTAAAAGGTTGAGAGTGTATGTTCAGAGGCATAACTATATATTTTAAAGCTTTTGGTGTAGTCTAGACAAACCAGAACTGGTGCACGAGTGATTGCTTCTTTGATGTCATTGAATGCCGATTTACTCTCTGCAGTCCACTTGAAGGTAGCATTGCCTTTCATCATGTTGACGATGTGGTGGGTCTTCTCAGCGAACTCAGAGATGAACCTTCAGAGAAAATTCACCTTTTCGAAGAAAGAGAACCATAATTTTATTGGTAGGCAGAGTAATTTCTTGGATGGACTTAACTCTTTCTAAGTCAATTTTAATACCTTCTTAGGACACAATATGTCTGAGAAGTTTTCCTTCAGTCACCCCAAAAATGATTTTTTTTAGATTTAGAGAAATACCATTCTGACGATAGCGTTCCAGTATTCTTTGCAAATGGTGGACATGGTCAGACCGATGCTTTGAAAATACTATCAAATCATCTAAGTACACTATAATGAACTTACCCATCTCATCCTTGAAAGCGAGGTCCATCTCCCTTTGAAATGTGGCACCTGCATTTATCAGACCAAAAGGCATTCTTCGATAGGCGAATGTGCCCTAAGGTGTGGTGAAGGTCATCTTATGCTGATTTGCTTTTTTGACTTCGACCTGATTGTATCTCGAGAAACCATCCAGCATTGATAATATTTCTAAACCTATTACCATTTGCAGAACTTGATCCATGATAGGGAGAGGGTAGTTATCTTTTAAAGATAACTGATTCAAGTTCCTGAAATCCATGCAAATTCAAATTTCACCATTCTTCTTTCTAACATGCACTATGTTGGCAATCCATGTGGAGTGATGGATTTGGGAAAATTATCTAGGCATCAAGATTTTTTTATATATCAGCTAAAATAGTACCTAAGATTTTTGGATTATATTGCCTGGACTTTTGCTTGTAAGGTACAGAGTTTGCCTTAAGAGGAATGTCGTGGCGAATGTCATTCAGCCTGAGTGATTTTAGGTCATCATAGGAATAAGCCAAGATGTCTATATAATGGCAAAGTAGATTATCAAGCTTAAATCTCTCCTCGAGAGTGTATCATTTCTCAATGTTCACTATCTTAAGATCTCCATTGGTTCCCAGGTTTACCTGATCAAAATTTTGAGAGGAGTTTGAATCTGTTTGCTGTTGTTTAATAAATCTGTCATGGTTATCAAAAAATTTCTCTAGGAAAACCAGGCCTTTGGGAATCTTATTCCCCTTAAGCTGTAGGAAATCCTCACCTATGTTTGTGTTTGATTCAAAAGTTTCTTCGCATTCCTAGAGTCCACTACCTTCAAAATGCAATTGTTCGAAGCTATCCTTTTGCTCCAAGAAGGAAATGATTTGATCGTCACTGTTAAATACTTGCCAATAGCTGGCATTATCAGGTACACTTGGTTGAAAGACCAGTTCAATAGTGCACTTATCTCCTTTAAAACCTAGGTGGAGAACCAAGAGAGTAGTGGAGACAGCCAATGCATCTGCCCGATCATTGAATTTTTGTGGAACAGCAGAGATGCTGAAAGCATCAAAAATTTTAATTTGGTCTTAGACAAGATTGTGATAGTAGTGCAATCTTTCATTTTTGGTTTGATAGAGGGTTTTTACCTGGCAAACCACCAATTTGGCATCCCCTTTAACATAGAGTAATTTAATGCCCTTTTCTTTAGCAACTTGTAATCTGAGTAACAAGGATTCATACTCAACTATGTTGTTGGTGTTGTTAAACTGTAACTTGTAGGACAAAGGAAAAATGTCTCCTTGAGGAGATACCAACACAACCCTAGCTCCTAAACTGGTAGAAGAGTAGATGCCATCAAATTCTAAGGTTCACACCTCATTAGACACTGCTTTTTCTTTGAAAACTTTTTCGTTTGGGGGAAGAGGTTCTTCTATGTGTTCATTTTGCTTTGTCAATTCTTCTACTGTGTCAGCTGAACACAATTCCAAGTTGTCACATGTAGGAGTTTCATCATATGCCTCATGGATCTCATCCATAGATAGGAAGTAGTTGCCCATACCTGAAGACTCAAATAAAATTTGAGCTTTCGGTGCTGATGATTGGGTGACTACATACCTTGCCTCTTTTTCAGGAAGCAACTTCTTCATAGCACCTTGAATTGAGATCCTCACTTCTGACAAGTCCATGCTCAGCTTGCCTCCAACATCTTTGCTAAATTTTTGCTCAAGCAAGATGTCATAGGAGGCTGGAACATCAGCCACTAGAACTGTCATTTTTATCCTCTTTTCTAGAAAAGCCACGAAAGTAAATTGGGCATCTTTTATCTAACCAAGGAGTGGAACTTGCTTGTTTTCCATAGAAAAACCCCTCGCAAAAGTTTTGGTCAAAGTTAGTCCAAGGGAATCTGCCACCTTGGTGGGCATGACATTATCTGAGGCTCCAGAGTCTATTATGCAATTACTCAGTTTGTAACCATTTATAAGCAGGGAAACATAAAAAGGTTCTATTTTCTTGGGAGCAATAGAAGGAGTCACAATGAGATTATTCTGAGTGGATTTATCTTTGGGAGAATCATGAACGGCCTTTGAAGAATCTTGTCCTACAGGGATGGCTTTATTTTTCACATATTATACCAACCTATCAAATTGTTCTGGGTTAGCTCTCAAATATTCAATTTTTATCATTTGGATTTTAGTCTTCCTAGCGTGATCAATTATATCAAATAATTGAAAGGAATTTGAAATAGAAGAAGAGATTCCCTCATCTAGGTCATTAGTAGGTGTGGTACTAGTATGAGCAATAGAAGTGGAAGGCATTGGGTGGTTCAAGGTACTTACTCTCTTGTGAGTTACCTAATCTTTTGGTTAAGGAGGCAATGGAGTCCCTCATTTAACGATAGAAATTGCCAGCCAAAATTCTTCTTCTGCTTTTCTTTTATTAGCTTGTGGAGCTGAGTAGTTTTGAGATTTGGTGAAAACAACATAAGATCCATCCAACCCTTCTCCTTTACTTCCAACTTCATCTTAGTAATCCAAAAAACCAATATTGGAGTTGCTAGCTAATTCTTCTTCCTACTCATCAAAGAGATTAGCATCATCTTGTTGGTCCAATTGAGGTTGGAGCGAATAGTCATGTTCAGCCTCTAGGTAACTGACCCCTGAATTGGCAAATGCTGCTTCAATGGCCAATCTCCCCAGAGGGGGAGGTAGGCGATTTGATTGTCCTTGGTTCCAGGTAGCATTATCCTAATATTACTGATTCTAGAATGTTCTTCTAGGCATATCTTGATAGGTGGGAGCAGATGTACCTTGGGCTATTTGTCTCTTCAAAGCTATCAGCTCATTTGTCAATTTTTGCACCATAGGATCTATAGTGCCTGTAGAAGAGCCTTCAGCAGATGAAGAGGATCTATTTTTACTAGGGTCTTTTCTAATCTTACCTGCCAGGATAAGATCATCCTCAATCTCAGTAGCCAAATTTTGAGCCAATGCTAGGTCTATAGGGCCAACACGTCTCAACAAAAAACTTACTTCAAAAAGTTGTGAGTTAATAAAAAAGCACTTAAGATTCTCTGGCGTGGGCTGAGCAATAATTGGAATTCGATTCCTTAACTTGTTGAATTTGGCTATGAAATCCCTCATGGGTTCTTGGGATTCTTTTTTCATCTGTGTTAACTGAGCTAACAAGGCATGTGCATCTTTAGCAGGTTTAAATCTGGCTTCAAATATGGACTTCAGTGTATTCCAGTCTGTTATAGTTTGAGCTTGAAGATGGTAGAACCAATCCATGGCAGTGCCTTATAGAGTTTCTATGAAAAGTCTCACTTATACATCCTCGAATTCCACACTGATTACACTACATGCTATAGAGAAATCAACAATATGCTTGTTGGGATGAACCTTCCCATCACCAAAAAACTTAGATTTTTTTTTTTGGAACTACGAGGTAGTTCATGCAAAGGTGGGGTCAAATTAAGAGGACCAAAGGAATTGCCCCACGGCCCTTGAGCCATTATGCTATGATGATTAAATGGTGGGACAACAAACCTTGGTGGGGTTTTAATAGGCAGGGCACTATTAACAATAGGAAAAGAAGCTCTACCTTGTGTTGGTAACCCGATAAGGTTAGGAGGAAGACTTTTAAATCATTGGAGGAAAGGCAGTGGAGGGAACAGATCAAAGTTGCTCTGCTACGCCAACTCAAACACAGGGTCAAAGACACCCTTAGATCTCTGGCTTCTTGTGTAGCATGGAGTTGCCAGATTTCAAATGAAAAAAAGACCAAAACTGCTTCAAGTTGAAGCTTGAAGCTTCAAAATGCACATTCGTATTCCCTAGTGGAGTCACCAAAAACTGTTGGGTAAATATTTTGTCATCAACTAACTGATGACAAAATGGGTATATCAACCACAACATAGGGAGATTTACGCCATGAAAAGTGTGGGTTTACTAGATCTAGACGAGGTAAATCTCTCCTCTCATCAAGGGGAGGTTCCCTATGAATATTTACACGCAATATGTATATATAATTAAGCAGAAAATAAACATGGGGTGGTATAACAACGTCCACCTCTCTTTTTTCAGAGGTGATGTACAAGGAACAAGAGAGAGAGAAATCCTGGTCATTGGCCAAAAACATTCCTCTTCTTTCAAGAATGGTATCCAACGTAGAGCAAAAAATAACCTAAAGTAAGTAACAAAGTTCACAAGGAAACTCACATAAGCGCAAAGTCTTCCGTTGTCTCCTTCACCGATCTTGGAACAAGCGTGATCGTAGAGTGAAACAAAGCACAAAGTCTTCACCTAAAACTACAAAAGATAAAAGGATCACCAAGATAAAAGTAGCTCAAAGTCTCTCTTCTATCTTTTAGAAATGCCCTCAGATAATATCAACACATCTACTTTGCTTATTAAATCAAACAAATAAGAGATTATCAGGAAAGAGGACATAAGAACTGTTTCTTAAATAACACAGATAACTTCAACACAAAGTCTGAAATAAACCTGCTTCTCATTCATTCAATAAAATATGATTTATAAGTTGAGCACAAAGTCTCAAGAAGTGTCTCAATTTCAGTAGAGTTTTTGCTCTCAATTATCAGAAATCTTTTTTACAAAAGAGGTCTCCACTATATATAGGGAGAAACTTCAAAAATTAAAAAAAAGATTATAATATAAAAATATCTAAGTCAAAGATGAGTCATCTTTGACTTTTGAGATATTTTTCTAGATTTTTTACATGTAATTACACATTACAAAATTGCATGCACTTTTACATGACAAAAGTGCACAAGGAAAGAAGAGAGAAGGGGAAAAAGTTTTAGCTCTTGCCGCTAGACTTTTTCAAGTTAGCATCATACATAGCAATGGATGCCTAAATTCCTATGCTGTTTGGCATAATGGTGTTCTTGAAGATGACCCTAGCTCTAATTATAGCATCCTTCAATGCTGTGATTACCTTAGCGTGACTAGTTAACCTGGATCTTAGATTATCCAGAGTTATTTGAGTATCTAAAATATTGTCCACAGAAGTCATTGAGAAGGCTTTTTCTTCAAAATCTCTCTAAATCATACCCTTAAATTCTTGGATCATCTCTTCAACTGAGAGAAATTGGTTGTCCCTTGTGGTGAGGTTGCAACGCAGTTCTTCCAGTCTATTCAGCAGGCCTGTATCACTTTTCTCACTAGCATCCTTAAAAGACTCAAAATCTTCGATGAGCTCTTTGAGTACCAGAACCCTGTATATCAGTGATTCCTTAATCTTAACATAGAAATATTTGCTAGAAATGACACCGATGGATATCAAGGTGCTTTTATTCAGATCTTTCATCTCCTTCCACTTGCTAAGATATTTCTCTGTACTGTCAATGTCTTGAGAAATAAGTGAGACAAGATCCTCCAAATTCATCCTCACTTTCTTCATCTTGTTCGTCTTCTCAGCAACCTCTGTAAGTAAGGAAATTCCCTGAGTGTGAATCTTTTTAGTGTAATCCTCTATTACTTTCCCTTTCATATAGGTTTTCTCTGCCTTTTGAATGATAGGGTCGTCTATGGAAAAGGCCTCTAGGGTTGCCACGTCAGGGGGAAGGGTGAATTTTTTGACTACTATAGTTAACTACTCTGCCTTGGCCTTATAGTAGTCCTTCATCTCCTTTTCTCTGTCAAATTTTTGGACCATGATGTCCATTGCAGACTGTAGATCAATTTTCACACCTTCGTGAGTAACTTTTCCAAGTTCAACACGAGAGATGGAATAGCTGCTCATGTCAAAACCCTCAAGGGTTGCATCCTACAATGGTTTAGCTATTTCTAGAAATTTATGTCCCATTTCCTCAATCAATTTTGAGAGGATCCTTGGTTTCTTAGAGGCCTTGGCTTTCACTGGCACTATTTTGCTAAAATCAAAGTCATCTAGAGAGATGGATAACTTCTTTCTTTTAGGTGTGAAAGCTGACATCCAAGGAGGGAGAGAAGAAGTAACTATTGTGGCAATAGTTCCTATAGCTGGTGTTACCATGGTAACTTCTGCACTACTAGTGGTAACAGTGGTCACAGTTGGAGTAACTGGTGAAACTGTATCGACCGTTGATTGATAAAGGGTAAAAATTTCTCTTAAATTAAAGAAAGGAGATACCAGACTAAGAATAGACCCAAAGGAATGAAGAGTATCTCTAGAATCACCTTGAAGATCACCAAACATGAATTTGCAAGGAGAGGCAGCTCCAGAAGAAAGAACACTGATAAGAGATAGAGGTGAAGGAGATGCCTCAGGAGACTGAGGTGGAGAAGGAGAGATGTTTGTAAGTGGCTGTGCTCCTTCCTGGGAAGGTAGAGGTTCAACCCTTTGCTATTTTGAGAGTCTATCATCTGTCTCCATTTGTTGAGTTGCTCGTTCCTAAGAGCTTTGTTCTGCAATTCCCATAGCCATTGATTTTGGCTCTTCAGTAACCTTTAATTTCTTAGAAACAAAGATGATTCTAGGCTTGTGAGGCCTAGATGGGGAAGGAACATCACCTTTGTTCTTGGTCCTATTTTTTGCCTTCTTTCTTATTTTTTCTTGGAACTCAGCCTCTGATTGTGTAATAAAATCTTTCAGCATGATCCCTTTGGCTACTAACCAATCATTGGTGTTAGCCAATATTGGCTCAAATCTCTTCCTCAGAGAAGTTAGCTCTTTTTGAGACCACTGAATTGGAGGAATAGGGGAGTCAGCAATCTTCTCGGCTAGGTACCTACTGTTGATAATGCTCTTATCATCAACCAAGTTGGAGGGAATATCCACAAGCCTCAAATATTCAATTTGTTCTAGGGTCAGCCTACTATAGTCCATCCTCCTGATTTCTTTAGCTATCCTCAGGTCTATCTAGATGTCTTCGATCATAGGCTCATGAAATTGAGTCTTTCATTTGATCATATCCTTGACACCCCTATAGTCAAAGTTGTCCCTTTTCTTGAATTATTTCATGTTAACTAGCTGCATCTCTATTTCCATGACCTTAGCTTTGGCTGTAGTTCAAATTGAGTATCTTCCAATTTCAATTAGAAACCTAAAACCTAGCTTTTTTAGTTCTATCTGCCTAGTATGTATGACAACCATTTGTCTACATAACTCCATTAAGACTAACTTATCAGAAGGAAACCTGGGGAGCATATAGGGATAGCCTTGGAAAAAGCCCACCTGAAGATAATAGAAGGTGGGAAATTGAAGGAACATATAACCATAGTCGTTGACGACCGTCCAGGCCTCATCAGACACCCTCTTCTACTCGAGCTGAGGGTCGAAGAGGCATAAAAATATGGTAAAGAAGGCATCATTTACCCTTCTAAAATGGTAGATTGACCCTTGCAGTGTTAACTAGGGGTAATATGAGTAGACTGGGGTGGTCTTTCTATCCCCTTCAATTGTCAAACCTAGAAAGGTTCGCATCGAGGCAGCTATGTACACTAGGTACGAAGTCATATAGAACTTTGAGGTAGTTTTTACCTTGGTCAGTTGCTCATGAAGGGCATTGCTGATTTGTTCACCCTAGAAGATGACTTACTTACCCTGGAGGATGATCTTGATGAATGGATACATACACTCATGGAACTGTGAGGAAGATGGGAGACCTCACACTCTGCTGAGAAGGGTGATCAAGTCACCAACTTATTCAATGAAATTGATCCTTGGGAAGTTCCATGGCCATCTAGATAAATTAGTCCTTTAGGTCTTCAGCCACCTATTATTCATTACTTTCTTTGCCCTCTCAGGGTCCTTATCATACTTTTTCTGTGCCTCTATGAAGTTGATCCTCAGCACCTCAATAGCAGGAGAGCACATGAAGACTTTGTCAATGAATTTGGGGTCCATCCAAATTATTACATTGCCGCTGGTATTTGAGACTGATCTCATCTCTTTGTTGTAGAATTGGGCACACTAGAGGATGAACTCCATATGATGTGTTGCCACTAAGAAAGTGGTAACTAGATGAATGTTGCTTTTGATGATCCTCCTCATTTTGAAGCTCAGGCTAGTTGCCTTGGTTCTGGTCATGAACTCAGCCATCTCCACATGGCCAATCTCTATATCTCTAATGTCATCAACATTGGAGGTGACCGAAATGATCAAAAAGATGCCCTGGTAAAGGTACTTCATTGCTTTTGACTTTTTTGGAAAAAATTTAGACAACAGAGCTGGCCTCAGTTGAGTGGGTGATGATGAGCAAGAATTCTCAAAAAGTACTACAGTCATGATCGTGTAATTAGGGAATAGTGGGAAAATTGGGAAATTCACATGTTGGATGATCATGATCAAGGAAGGGCACTTAATAGGGTCGGGTCAAAAAATGAAGAAAAAAGGAAGAGAGGGGAAAAGAAACAAAAAAGAGGAAAATTTCTCCAGAGTTAGATAAATTTGGAGAAAAAATGTACGGGCGGCAAAATTTACCGCCCTTGCATGAAGAATGATCAAGTATGCATGGGCGACAAAATTTGCCACCCTTGCAAAAAGGGGAAAGAAAAAAAAGGCACGAGTGACACATTTTGCTGCCTGTATAGGTTCGACTTGCATGGGTGGTGAAATTTACTGCCGCTGTAGGTATTAGGGAAGGAAGGTGTATGGGTGGCTAAATTCACCGCCCATGTAACTTCGGCCTGTGTCGGCGGTGAAATTCACCGCTGATATAGGCTAAAGAAGCAAGGGAGTGCAGGCGGCAAAATTCACCACCTTTGCATGGTATAAGCAAGAAAAGACATGAGCGATGGATTTTACCACCCGTATATGCCTTGAGGAATAAACAAGAGGCATGAGCAGCAAAATTCACCACCCATGTAGGTTAAAAGGGATAAATCTGTGGGTAAGAAGGGAGGGAAAAGATAAAAATAAAAATCCCAACAACTTGGAAAATGAACAGGAAAGAGGAAAAGAAAACAAATGCAAAAAGCATGACCTATTTGAGAAACCATGTGTGCTACAAGCTTGAATCCGCTAAAGCATAGTTTTACTAGTTCGTTGAATGGTCCAAAGGTAGAGGGCAGGAGGAGGAGAGGAGGAATGAATCAAAAATGAGGTTAAAAACTAGATTTAATGGGGTGAAAATTGACCCCAACAACCTGGCATGCATAGTAATAAATGCTATGCACAAAAATTGAGACAGTGCATGGGAAGTGAAATTTGCCACTTTTGCACTTAAAAAGTAAGAAACATGCAAAGGCAACAAATTTTGTAGCTTTTGCATGTGAAAAATGAAAAAGGCATGGGTGGCAAAAATTGCCGCTCGTGCAGGTTAATATGTAGGGGTGGCAAAAATTGCTGCCCATGCAGGTCGAGATGCAGGGGCGGCCAAAATTGCCGCCCTTGCATCTCAAAGGTGAAATGCACTAGCGGCAAAAATTGCCGCCCATGCACGAAAATGGAAGAAAAATACTAACTCTGAAAAAGGCAAAATTTGGTCTCCTGGTCGTATCGAGACCATAACAACCTTCATGTTTTGGGTAAAACATAACAAAAAGATGTTATGAATTTCAAATGGTGTAATTGGACCAAGACGAGAAATAGAAAAATCCATCTCAAAAACATACTTAGAGAGATGAAAGATGAAACAGACAAATTTTGTAGGGGGTTGTTCCCAAAAATGAGCTAAGCTAATTTTGGAAACAACATGTACAACAACCTTTCTCTAATCACAATGTATTTTCATTAACTCAAAATTACTCCAATGCAACTAGACACCCATGAGTCACCCTCAAAGGCCCCTTGCCTTCATCTTCTGATTATAATGGATCCTTACCACCTCTAAGTTATGCAATCATAATTATATGCTCATGGGTTATACTCTAGGGCCCTTTGCCCTTATCTTCCACAAAACCCAATGTGAACATTGTGCCTTTGGATTTAAAGCCAAATACTATGCCATCTAAGGCCAAGCCATCTCATCCTAACATTTAAAAGCCTTATAGTCTATTAGACCAATTGAGCAAAATTCCTACACATATTTCCATTTTGAATCTCTTGCATATGTTTGAAGTCGATAGAACTATTTTGAATAGCCTTTTACAAGAATCAACTATTCCTAAAGATATAAATCCTAAATAGTTATAAACACTAGTTGGACACTTGTCTTCATTTTAAAAACTCACATTTGATAAAAAAGACATGTCCACCCTAGGTCTGAACCATAATAACCCACTATATATTAAGGTAATCATTGAAAACCATAAGATCAAGTGGGTTCTTATAGATAATAGTTTAGGGATGAATATAATATCTCTTAAGCTAGTATTGAGATTGAGCTACACTGTGAAGATATTCAACCAGAGGAAATCACCATAAAGGCTTATGACAATATTGAGAGGGAGTCTTCTAGTACCATTCATTTGTCAATTATTGTTAGGTATATTTCCCAACACACTTTATTACATATTCTGGACATTGAATTTACTTATAACATACTTCTTGGTCGACCTTAGATCCATGAAGTATAGGTTGTTCCATCCACCTTGCACTGGTGTCTTAAGTTTCCCCATGATGGGATTGAGGTTACTATTCCCACCGATCAATAGTCTTATCAATGTTGTAAACATTTAAAATTTGATTTTTGCTATTATAACTATTGTCAAGGTTCTGAATTCATCATAAAGAAGAAAAAACAATAGTTTCATATCTACTCCATCTAGTTATATCAACCCAAGTGACCTTGCTTCCACTTTGGCTGATCTATTTCCCATAGCTCTTGCAAAACAAGTTGTGATAGAAGACATGGGCATTTACATGTATTGTCTTAAGGATGCCTTCCATGTTGCAAAATTTATAAATTTTCCTAAAAAATTTTGTAAGCCAAAACCTTACAAGAACCCAAATGGACCCAACTTGATCTGGTAACAAAAGAAACATCAATGAAAACCACCTATGGTATTTGTACCTATTACTTTGCAAAAATAAGATCAAGAAGCTTTCACAGAAGGAGGCTAGTTATATTCTGATGACATTGTTGATTAGTTTTAGAATCTAAAATATCCTATCCCTAATCAGATCATAGACCATCTTGATTATATAGGAAGCGACCTTGGCCTATAAGTGCAAGGAATCTTGGAAACTTTATCAGCTAGTGTATGTAATTTAAATCATGGTCTCAGATTTATACCACCTAGGGGTGACCTCATGACTTTTGATAGTGATTATTCTAAATCGACTAGTAATGAGACTCATGGTAGTGATGTAGCATCTGATTATAGCCTTTTCAATAAGCTTGTTGACTCAAATTTATTTGATCCAAATGCCATTATGACCATAACACCTATTATTTATATTAGAGATTCCCTTACTAAAGTAGAACCTCATTATTCCCTATGCCTTTACCATCTCAAACTCATTGATTAGAATAAATGAGCCTAAGAGACAGATTGCCCATTGGTGATCACAAACAAGGCTTTGATTTTTTGTTGGATCCTTCTACCTACTTTGGAGAGAAGGCAAACTTTATTGGTCATAATAAATAAAAACATCAAGATATTTGGGTGAAAACCTCTTTAAGGTGCTCATTGGTCAGGGAAAAAGTAAATAAAAAGATAAGCCCTCTAGCAAAAACTTGTTTCAGGCACTCTTGGATGGAAAATTTTACTCATCCCCTAAGGATATAGAAGGTGCATCAATTCCTAGCTATATAAATAGTATAAACATCTCTTTAGAACAACAAAAAATGTTTAAGTGTCTTGCTCTTGAGTTTCCAGAGGTTTTTACTACTTGGCTTTACTTGAGATGGAAGATTTAGATTCATCACATTATCTAGAACTTAGGGAGGATAATAATAAATTATAGTAAAAGAAGATGATCATGATCATACCTTGCCTACTATTATTGAAGATGGATCTACACTTATTGTAGATAACATGGTTGAAGTGAACTTGGGAACATATGATGATCCCAAAATTGTTTATCTTAGAGCTTCCCTTATTAAAGTAGAATGTGAACATATTATGTCCATTTTGATGGATTTCATTGATATTTTTGTATGGGCATATTCAAACATGCTAAGCTTAGACCCACACTTGGTAATGCATCAACTTGTTAATCTAGATGCTAAACCAATTAAGAAAAAATTAAGAAAGATGCATCCATAATCACCCTCTTAGTAAAATTGAAATTAGAGAAGTTATTAGGAGCAAGCTTCATCAAACCATTAGACTATTCTGAATGGATATCAAACATAGTTCCAATCAACAAGAAGCCACATGATATACATATTTGTACATATTTCATAGATATCAACAAAGCATGCCCAAAAGATGATTTTTCTCTACCCAATTTGACATGATTGTTGATTCTACTAATGGATACAAGATTTTGTCCCTCATGGATGGATTTTTTGGATACAATCAAATCAAGATAGCCCAAGAAGATCAACACAATAATATGATCACCACTCCATGGGGAACATTCTATTACCAAGTCATGCCATTTGGCTTGAAGAATGCTAGAGCCACATATCAACATCTTATGACTATCATCCTCCATGACATGATGCATAATATTTTTGAGGACTATGTTGATGACATACTAGCAAAATCAATAACACATGTTGGACATCTATTCTACAAAGAATATTTAAGAGGCTTCATAAATATAAAATCTACCTAAACCCTAATAAGTGTGTCTTTGGAGTCATTTCTGAGAAATTGCTAGGTTTCATTATATTCCAAAGAGGGATTGAAGTCAACACTTCTAAAGTTAAGTCCATTATTGAAATGCTTCCACCTACAAATCTTAAACAACTCTAAAGCTTGTAAGGAAAGATTTAGTCCATCCACAGGTTCATTTCTCAACTAGTAGATAATTGCCACCCATTTACTCATCTCTTGAAGAAAGGGGTCACATTGCAATGGGATGAAGACTGTTAATTAGCATTTATAAAAATCAAAACATATTTAGCCAACCCACCACTTTTGAGACCGCTAACACTTGGAAAACCATTGCTTCTTTACATATCAACAACTGAGCATGCACTAGGGGTGCTTTTCGCCCAACATGATGATCAAGCTAAGGAACATGTAGTCTATTATTTAAGTAGCACACTGGTGGATTATGAACACAATTATACACTTATTGAGAAGGCATGTTTATCTATGGTGTTTTCTTCCTAAAAGTTATGACATTATATGTTGAATATTAAAACCATTATCATCACTAAGGTAGATCTTCTCATAGGATGTATGGCTAAATGGGTCATGTTATTAAGTGAATTTGATGTTGAGTATCAAAATTAGAAAGGTATTAAGGGGAAGATTATCGCTAATCGACTTGTAGAGGCCCATATTATAGACACTCAAGCACTCAGATTTGATTTTCCAGAGGATTCTATCATGACAGTGGAGGAAATTTAGCATGAACCTGAACAATGAAAGCTATATTTTAATGGTTCTTTTATTTCTCATAGATTTGGAGCTAGCATATTTTTGTTTACACCACAAGAGGATTTGATTCCCAAAGTGTTTCACATTAATTTTCATTATACCAACAATATGGCCAAGAATGAGGTGCTTACTGTAGGACTACCTCTTACCATATAATGGGATATTCAACATTTAATGGTTTATGGTGATTCCCAATTGATCATCAATTAAACCACTAATCAATATCAACCTAGAGATGAAAATATTTTTCCTTACAAGTCATGGATAATCTCAAGATTCATTTTAAATCTCTATAGTTTGAATAGTACCAAGGGCCAAGAACATATCTACTAATGTAATGGCAATAATTGGGTCTATGATATAGATTGATGGAAGAGCTAGAGAGTATCAGTTTTTGATTGAAAATATTCTACAACCTACACATATTATGCCAAATTTAGAAATGATATGTGCCATTATTGGTCCCAATCCCCACCAAATCTACCTTGGTATCAAGACTATTCTAATTACTTTGATAATCACATTTTTCCACCTGACTTATCCAATAACCAAAAAAAACTACTCCATCATCAAACTCATTACACCCTCCTTAGAAATGCACTTTATTTTAAAGGCCATGATGAAATTCTACCTCATTATTTATCTTTAGGATAATCCAAGCTAGTGTTGAAGGAGGTTCATGAAGGAATGTGTGGGGCCCACACCAACAGTGTAATCTTAGCTAAAAACTCCTCAGAATAGGATATTATTGGCCAAAAATGGAGATAGATGCTTGTAATTATGTAAGAATGTGTGTTTCTTGTTAGCAACATGGAAATTTAATACATGCACCTTCCTTATCGCTACAACTGATCACAATGCCATGGCCATTTTTAACTTGGGGTCACAATCTTATCAAGAAAATAAACCCAATATCTTCAAATATACATAAACACATTTTAACTGCTACCAATTACTTTACCAAGAGGATTGAGGTCATTCCTCTCACTTATGTTACCAAAAAGTAGATATCTAAATTCATTCATTACCATATCATCTATCGATATGGCATCCCAACTCGTATTATATCCAATAATGGTAGATCCTTTGTAAATAGATGTGTAAAAAACCTCTAGGCAAAATTTAAAATCAGGCATAAAAAATCAAAACCATATAACCCACAAGGCATAGAAAATTCCAAGGCATCAAACAAGACCATTATAGCCATTTTAAAAAAGATTATCAATGACATTGGCCATAATTGGCAATTGTAAATCTTTCCTTCCCTTTGGGACTATTGAATCAATCATCAAACACCTACAAAAGCCATTCCATACTCCCTTGTTTATGGCACAAAAGCTATTATCCTGATTGAGATCGAGTTGCTTTCATTGTGAGTTTTTTTGGAGCATATTGAAGATGCAAAAAATAATACAAAGTCTCAAGGTTGCAAGAACTAGAACTTCTTGATGAAAATCATTTGGATTCCCTAAAAAACTTACAAGCCTATCATAACAAATTATGGAGAAGCTACAACAAGCACATTCTCCTTCAAGAGTTTGATATTGGTGATTTGGTCTTGAAAGAGAACCATAAGGACACAAATGCTAAATGCAAAAACAAGGTAAGTTCCTGTTGGGGATCAACCAACAATAGATTACACTTGTGAAAGTAATAAACATGGAAATAAATCAGATAGACAAGTAACTAGAATGATAAACAACAAGAATGAGAGATACAAGAAACCACCCTGAAAACTTGTATTAAAAAACTCTTTACAAAAGGAATACAATTGAAGAAGCTTCTTTCTTCCACACCTCTCCTAGATGTATAGATCTCTCACTAGATCTCTATTCCTCAAGAGCTCTCTCTCTCAAGAACAATCAACTCCAACAAGCCTGGATTGATTCAATTCTGTACTGTTCTTCAACAACTACTACAATAATCCACACAAAGCTAAGAAGATCTAATTCTACATATAGAATTAGGAAACTTGAGCATGCACTTACAACAAATAGTTAAGCCACTTGAACAAGGGCTCTAAAAATAATATTACTAATAATAGAGATGCGAGCTTAAGACTACAACTTAAAGTCATCATGCAAACACTCGCTTCTGTCCTCAAAAATAGCTTTTTGGACGCACAGGCAATCGACGCCGGTTCCTGCTGCTTGCCTGTGACCGTCGTCGGCCGACCCTCTATCGATGTCAGTGCCTCTGCAACTGCACCTGGCCAACGTCAGTCGCTCCTGACCGACGCCGGTGTCTGTGTAGACCCGAAACTGTCATAGTGTGCTCTTTGGTGAAGCTTTTAGCTCCACACCCTAACAATCTCCCACTTGGAGATAAACAGCTGCACCAGTACCTGTACAACAACATCTTCTAGCTCCTCCATCTTCAACTCAATCATGAAGACCAACAGAAGTTGAATGAAGATTCAACTTCTCCTTTATAACCAGCTTGGTTAACATATCAGTAGGATTTATATCTAATATGGATCTTCTCCAGCTTCAACTCACCATCTTCTAATACCTGTCGTATGAAGTGATACCTTAGCTGTATGTGCTTTGTTCTTGAATGAAAGGCTGAATTTTTAGCCAAATGGATTGCACTCTGACTGTCACTATACAATCTGTAACTCTCATGCTCCCTACCAAGCTCATCCATGAATCGTGTCATCCATATCATCTCTTTGCTAGCCTCTATGGCTGCAATATACTATGCTTCTGTAGTTGACAAGGCAACAACCTTCTGCAACTTAGATATCCAACTAACCGCCATTCCACCTATAGTAAAAACATAACCTGTAGTGCTCCTCCTACCATCCAAATCACCTGCCATATCTGAATCTACATAACCATGTAGAGAAGTATCTGAACCTCCATAGCACAAGTGCCTACTGTTGGTTCCTCTCAGATATCTAAGGATCCACTGAACTTCTTTCCAATGTTCCTTACCTGGATTGGCCATATACTTACTTACCACTCCCACTGCTTGGGCAATATCCGGTCTAGTACACACCATTGCATACATCAAACTCCCTACTGTGGAAGAATATGGAACCTTACTCATGTACTCTACCTCATCATATGAATTAGGACATTGTTCTTTACTCAACTTAAAATGTCTAGCCAAAGGTGTGCTTACCGGTTTAGCATCCTGCATATTGAACCGTTTCAACACCTTGTCCACATAATCTTCTTGAGACAATATCAACCTGTGATTTTTCTTGTCTCTCTTAATGCTCATGCCAAGGATTTTCTTTGCTGCTCCCAAATCCTTCATAGCAAACGTTTGAGCTAATTTCACCTTAAGCTCAGAGATATCCTGCATGTGTGATCCTGCAACCAGCATATCATCTACATACAACAATCGAATAATATATCTACCATTATCAAATCTCTTGAAATACACGCAATGGTTAGATTGACACCTACTGTAGCCATGCTCAGTGTTTCCACTCAAAATTCGCTTTTAGATCTAAGAGAAAGAAGAAACTAAAAAGTAATGGACAAGGCTTGGGAAGTACCTGGACTAAAGATTGCGCACCGTAAATCCAGACGTTTGTGGGCACTCCTCTTTGGCTGTGGAGGAATGACACCTGCAAGAAAAAAGGAAACTTGGACAAGAAAATGTTAGATAGATAGGCAGTGGGTTGCCAAGCAAAAGCTTGTTCTCGGAAGTGTAAAAACTTCCTTAAGGGAGGTCAACCCACTGTTTTGATAAGATAAGTGACTGATAAAAAGACAGAATGCCAGAATACAGAAGTGACAAAGAAATTAGAAAGGAAAGAAAAGACCAAAATGATTACCTGAAGGAGCTGTTGGGCTGAAG
Organism: Torreya grandis; assembly: GCA_037957365.1. Taxonomy (NCBI): domain Eukaryota; kingdom Viridiplantae; phylum Streptophyta; class Pinopsida; order Cupressales; family Taxaceae; genus Torreya; species Torreya grandis. The sequence continues at coordinate 1,499,997 of JARHVA010004109.1, forward strand.
ACAGTCGTCGAGGTCGGAAATGTTGCCGACGTCGATTATCTGATCTGCCAGCGTCGGCTATCCTACCGACGTCGGTTGGGGTAGTGACCGGCGTCGGTCGGGGTTATGACCTGTAGTCGGGTCTGAGTTGCTCTCTGAGCTGTGGACGGGTCTGGTTCGTGAACGGAGGTGAGACAGAGTTCAGGGACAAATTTAGATGGACTGGGGAGTGGTCTAGCTCTGGTAGGGTGCCTTATACAAGGTCTTTGTTGACAGGGGGATGGGGACGAGGAAGAGACACAGAGGACAGGACCTGAGAAGGCTTTGCAGCCTCTCAGGGGGAAGAACAGAGGGAGCAGAGGATAATAGATAGGATAGATTACTGAAAACTAGATAAATGAAATGACAAAACCAGACTTTGCTTACCTTTTTGCTGACTGAAGAAAGGAGGTGCTGTTGTTGGAGCCACGGAAGACTTGTTGCGAGAAGAGAATACCTGATCCAGAGCCTTTTCACCTATTGCTGCTGTTGCACGAGGTCAAGACAGAGGAGAGATGAAAGCTAAAGCACCAAGAGAAGTCTGTTTTCGAGCTCAAGGGTCCAGGGGGCTGCAACGGATGCAGAAAGGGGTAATGAAGGATGCCGACGCCGGCAGTTTCGCCGACGTCGGCCGAAGGGTCGCCGATGTCGGCAGTCGCAGAATGGGGACAGAGGCTAAAAATAGCCTCTGCCCATTCTTGCACGCCGCTGAGCGAGGGGGGATGGGAAGAACGGTCACGAGGATGCCAAAATGGGCGTGGGGGGAAGATAAAGAAGAGATTTGGCCTAATAAATGCTAGGGGGAAGGTGGAGGGATTCAAGGGAGGATCCAAGGTGGCAAGGGTAGGGTGGAAAGGGGGCCAAGGTCAAGTGTTAGGATAGGGGTTTAAGGCCAAGGGGGAGGACCAAGGTGCAGACACGTTTGTGGTGTCTACATTTGCCCCTTTTTGTCTTGTTGGTTGTTCTAGACGAACTGCAAGACAAAAATAGGAGTTGGTTGCCCCAGAAAAGGGATGAGGTGTTCCCCCCTCAAAGCGATAGTCGAGAGAAGGGAACCGAAGATCGAGTGTCGATTTGACAGAGAAATGGATGAGAAAGATGAAAAGTGAGTGAAAATGCTGCAAAAGTCATGATTGCACGTATACCACGTCACGGGATGGTCGGGTCAAATTGTCACATGTCAAGGGTCAAGGAGTGCCAAAATTGAAGTAACCGGGCCCCAGCATTTAGTCGTCTGTTGATCGGGTCACTCAATTTAAGCTGAAGCTCCAAATGGTCATCGTGTTCCAGGTATCCAGGGCTCAGGAAGTGCTCCCAGAAACACGAAAAAGCCATAAGTAGTAGGGATCAACTGGCTCGCGATCCTATACTTGTGAAGGGTCAAAAATAGTCTGCGAACAATTCTGCTAACCAGCCGTGAGGCAGCACACACGCAAAAACAACCAAGGCAACATTGTCTTGGAAGTGGTCGAAGGTCGAAGGATGGTCGCTGGTCAAGAGGATGGATGGACGAAAGGATGCGGCCGAGCTAACCTCAGAAGACCCCATGTCAACTAAGTGCTGCCTACATAGCCCCTGTCGTAGGGGCCTTAGGCCGATGTAGTTCTCCCTAAAAGGGAGGGAGGGTCAGAGGGATTGATTGGTCTTGGTCAAAGAAAATGATTGGTCTTGGACAAAGAAAATGATTGGTCTTGGTCAAAGAGAATGATTGGTCTTGGTCAAAGAGAATGATTGGTCTTGGACAAAGAAAATGATTGGTCTTGGTCAAGGTCAAGGTCGCAGAAGAGAAGGTTTGTTCATCAAAGAGACGAACAAACGGGGGTGGTCGAGCTAACCTCAGAGGATGTGTTATCTGAGTGCTGCCTACATAGCCCTGGTCATAGGGCCTCAGACCAATGTAGTTCAGACAAATTGAGAAGATTGGTCGATGATGAGATTGGTCATGTGTTGAAATGACGAAGGTAAGATGAGGATAAAATGATGCTACAGATGGTGTATTCTGTAGAATTGGTCGAGAGTCTTTCATCCCTAGCAAGTTTCCATAGTCACGATGGATATATGCTAAAAATGAATAGAAGTCTATTTATGCTTCAGCAAGTATTGGTTTATGCTTAACATAAATTGGGTCTAGTCAGTAGTTTCCATGTGTACTGGTGTCCATAGAAACTATGTGAAATGGTCTAGGATGATGTCAGCTGAAAATGATGAAAATGGCTGGGTTTGAGATGAGTCGCCGATTGATGCGGTTAAATGTGACGAAAGTGTAGAGAAAAGATGAAAGGCAAATTGCTCTTTCATTGACAAGGACCAGAAAGGAAGCATAGATAGGGGTTTATTAGAACAAAAGCCCCGTTCATGCATTACGTCGTTGACCAGTGTTGAGTTAGAACGGTAATCGAATCACTTTGACATTAAAGTGAGCTCGAAGTCCCTTGAGCAGGTGATAGGAGGAGGATAGGGTAACCCAGTTTAAGAGCAGGAATAATCTTGCCCCTTTTTATAGGAGACCCTGAGACAACTACAAGCCAAGTCCGTGACTCATTTTTTTTTTTTTCTTTTTTTTTTTTTTGGCAGGCTGATCGATGCGGGAAGCCTACAGAGATGTCTTTTGATGTAGTGGTCATGTTGCGAAGCTGATCAATGCGGGAAGCTTCTAAGAAAGGTGCTGTTTGTAGCAAGATTTAGTCATAGCCATCCTTCGAGGGAGTGGTCTATATTTTTGCTTTATAATGTTTGATAAGTTGGCCTAGCTGTCCTTCGAGGGATCAGTCTAGTAATACAGCAATGATAGTACAGCTGTCTTTCGAGGGAGCAGTCTGTCTTTTTGATTTTGACTTGATTTTGTGACCATGGATATGTTTTGACATCTTGATATATTTATTTATTTATTTATTTTTTTAATTTTTATTTTATTTTATTTTTTTTGATTTAGAGTCATGGACAAGGCTGTAGAAGTTCAAGGACGCCCCTTTTATTAGGACAAAGCATCCATGCATCATAGAAGGGTCGTAGAGGACTTGTTAAAGGGAAATAGGGTTGAAAGGGATGAGGATTAAGAGGATGAGGATTGCTCAAGGGACGAGCTCAAGTTACGTGTCAAGTAGACGAGTACTCGACTAACAGAAGAATGGTCAAAGATGCAACGCATTAAGAGGCTCAGGTTCTGGCCATCCGTCGAGGGAAGACAGACGATAAGTCCCTGACCCATACTTGTGCGTGATGATAAAAGGTCCAAGCCAATTGGGGGCAAACTTGCCTCGTTTACTTCACTCCATATTGGTCACGTGCTGATTCTCTTTGAGGACGAGGTCTCTGATGTTGAAATTTCATTCTCGCAGATTTTTGTCGTAGGCCCACTTTATGCGACTTTGGTAGACATGAAGATGATTAAGGGCAGCAAGACGGCGCTCGTCGAGTAACTCAAGTTGAGCTAGGCAATCTTGACGAAAGTCGTCGTTGGAGAGAATGTCATGCAGGGAGATGCGAAGAGACGGGATCTATACTTCAAGAGGTAAGACAGCCTCTGTTCTATACACGAGAGAGAAGGGAGTAGCACCCGTAGAGGTTCGGATGCTAGTGCGGTAGGCCCACAAAGCGAAGGGAATATGAATGTGCCAATCTCTACCTGTATCATCGACCACCTTCATGAGAATTTTAGTGAGAATTTTGTTGGAAGCCTCTGCCTGCCCATTTGCTTGTGGGTAGTAAGGTGAAGAAAAGCTGAGTTTGATGCCAAATGAGTCGCATAGTTTTTGGACAGTCTTGTTTTTGAAGGACTTGCCGTTGTCGGTAATGATTTTGTGAGGGACACCGAAACGACAGATGATGTGGCTGTTGATGAAGTCGGCAATTTTGTCGGCTTTTGTGGAGACAAGAGGAATGGCTTCCACCCACTTGGTGAAATACTCAGTGGCAGTGATGATGGACTGATGACGAAGAGACGAGTGAGGGTTGATCTCACCGATGAGATCCAAGCCCCACTGAGAGAAAGGCCAAAAATCCTGAGCGACTTGTAAGGCGTGGCTGGGGAGATGAAGCAGGTTAGAGTGCTGCTGACACTTGATGCAACGTCGAACATAGTCGCTACAGTCTTGATGAAGGGTGGGCCAATAATAACCCAGGCTAGGTTAAGGTCGCGATAGTCTGTGCAGATCCGAATCCCCCCAGTTGCTTTAGTAACTGGGACGATGTTAGAGACCCACTGTGGATAATCGATGGGTTGGATGAAGGAGATAGAAAGAAGGCGTTGAAGCTCCTCTTTGACAAGGAGTGCAACGCGAGGATGCATCTTTCGAAGCTTCTGCCTAACAGGCTTAGCCTCTGGTTTGGTGACAATGTTATGGGTAGCAATGGTGGGGTCGATGCCAGGCATGTCGCTGTAAGTCCAGGCAAAGGCCTTGCTATGGTTGGAAAGGAACTGGGCATAGTCAAGCTGCTCCTGAGCGTCTAAAGATTGGCCAATCTTTAAGACGTGAGGAACATCGGAAGAAGAAGGGAGGTTGATGTCAATGGTGGATTCATTTAACATAACCTGGGTCTCAAAAGGGAGGAAACGCTGGATGAAAGAGTCGTCGGCACCCATGTAGGAAAGGATGGCGTCATCGTCAACGCAGTGGACAGTGTGAATGGTTGCTGACTCATCTTCTACCATGCTAGGAAAAATGAGAGGGAGAGACCTGGACACCCCATTGAGCTGATAGGTCAGGGGTTCCAGGCGGATGGTGTTTATGGAAAAAAAAAACTAGGAGGGATGGAAACCACCGACTCCGTAGGTGACGAAGGAGAAATGGGCGAGTCTGGAGGAGATTGGTCGATGGTCAGCTCGAGACAAATGTCAGAAGGAGCCTGAGTAGGGTCATGATATCCCAGGCCATACCGTTTCTTGGCATCATGATCATTGAGCGGCTCGATGGGCTGATGGGAGCCCTGCTCATAACGTCTGAAACCGAAACCCTTCCATGCACACCTGTGAAGGTAAGTGTGTGCAAAGGCGGGGTTGCTAAGAAATGAGAAATCAGATGTGAAAGGTTGGGGTGAAGAAAGGGAATTGGCATTGGTAGGAGCTTGATTAAGCCCCCCATAGACAAAGTTGGTTTGGAGGTGAGGAGGACCATAAGGTACGACCGTCCCGATCCGATGGTCGTAATTGGGACTGAGGTGAAGGCGTCCATACTCTTGTGGAGTTTGGAACATGTCGAGGGTCAACAAGCGATATTCCCCAAGTGATAATCGTTGGAAGATGTCTTCCATGGGGTCTTTGGTCGGCGCTTGAAGAGGAGGGGCAAGGGCGACCGCCGATTGCGAATTGGTTGAAGCTTCCGCAAATGGAGGCGGTGTCAGAGTTGACGGTTTGATGGGAATGAGGACATCATTGGGACGATAGGTGGTGTTGCAAGTCTTGAAGGGTGAAGGGTCAGCGGGAACGGTATGGACTTGCCCGTCATGCTCAAACTTCACACAACGGTGCAGGGTGGAAGGAATACAGGCCATGGCACGGATCCAAGGTCGGCCTAGTAGAAGGTTGTATTGAAACTCTCCTTTGATGATATAGAAGAGCACTGGGACTGTGCGTGGGCCAACACAGATGTGAAGGATGACTGTGCCAATGGTCGTGGCAGTGGTGTCATTGAAAGAGCGTAAGATCGCGTCAGTTTTGGAGACGCAGTTCTTGGGAAGAGACAGCTGATCAAAGGCATGAGTAGAGATTATGTTGATGCTAGCGCCGCCATCGATCATAACGCGTTTGATGCGTGTCCGATCGACATAGGCAGTGATGAAGAGGGCGGCGTCCTGATCTTCCGTGTTAGATGTGGGAATCTCAGAATCGCTGAATGTGATTGAGTTGACGGGAGATAAAGAATGGACGAGGGCAGCGAGTGGTTGGGGGTCTTCGGGTTGGACCTCCACTGCTTGCAAGGCTTGGATGAGGGCTTGACGGTGCTGAGGCGAGGTTTGGATAAGGTCATAAAGAGACATCTTCATGGGTGTCTGATGAAGCTGCTTTAGCATGGAGTCGTGAATTGGCCCAGAAGAGGAAGATGAAGAAGGTTGGGACGTGCCGAGGATAGAAATTTTAGGCTTGGGCGCAAGAGGTGGCTTGACGAAGGGATAGGTCCAAGGAATGGCAGCTTTTGCTTTGGCCTTGTCCTGTTGCGACCTAGTGGTTATACGGATAGCATTGATTTCAAAAATGGGAGGTGAAGAAGGGGTCATGCCTTGCTGGTGAGATGTTGACGTGTTTGAAGAGGAAGGAGTCGGGGTCTGGTCGAGAGTGTCCTCAAGGAGAAGAGTGTCTTTCTCCATATGGTGGCGGATGACGGCCTTGAGGGCACAACAAGTCTCGGTGTCATGTCCTGGTGTATGATGATATAAGCAAATTTTTGTATCGTCGAACCAGGAGGGCTTGGACCCGAGAGGTTGGAAAGGCTTGATGGGTGGAAGGGTTATGTCAGAAGTCTGGAGAAGTCAGCACAATATCAACGAGTATGAGCCCAATAGAGGGTCCGTGTTATTTGATATGTGCGAGGTTGGTGACTTTTGCTTAGACGAGGCTAGAGGAGATTTCCGTACCACCTTATGGGTTGATGGCGCGGTGACAGATGGAGATGGCTCTGGCCTGGTGATTGATACCGCCCTTTTGGGAGAGGGACGACTGGAGATAGGCAGAGGAAGCAAAGGAGGCAACGAGTTTTGTTTGAAGGCCGGAGTGGGAAGGATGCTAGCCAAGGTCGAAGGATGAGGGCCCAAAATTGATGGCAATGGTGACGGAGAAGGAGGCGTTCGTTTCTGTGGTCTGGCAGCCCTCTTTGACTTGGTTGGAAGAGTACTGCTGGTCGAGGTCTGGTCTAGGTCCACCTTCACTTGCGGGTGAGTGAGGGTGGAGACAGGACGAACGCCAAATGACTTGATGGGTTTAGACGAGGTAGATGCAAGTTTTGGTTTGGACGGGTTTAGTTGAGGTTTGAGAGTCTGGTCTTTGTCAAGAGTCTGACGAGATCCCGCCTTAGGAGGATTAGCGGCATGTGATGAGAGGGCGCGGGTATGTTGAAGGGCTTTAAGACATTCCCACAACACCTGAGGCGTCACTTTCCTTGGAGGGAGAAGCGCGATTTTCTCCACTAACCGGGAAAATGGCTGAGAAGAAGATGTTGATGGTTACGAGGTTGAAGACGAGATGGGTGTAGTGGTCTTAGACGCATGGTGTGGTGAAGTCATGACAGATTTGGATGAAGACGAAGGGGAGACAGGTTCTTCCCTAGGTGGAGAAGAATCTGAAAAGTGAGGCTCACCGAGCGGGTAAAGGGCAGGGATGACGGTGCCCTCCACTTGCGGCTGAGGAGTAGGAAGGGTCAGGTCCTCCATAGGCAGTAGAACGGAGGATGGCGAGACCGGTGGTGCAGGTAAAGCCGAGGTGTCCTCCAAGATGAGAGGGGTCGGTGGAGAACTAGCCGGGGAGAGAGGTTCGTCTACATGTGACAGACTGATTAATGGACTAACCTCTTGAGGTTGATTGGGGACGAAGGGAGAGACCGTATTGACTGTTCGAACGTTGTGCTCATGATTGTCATCAATTAAGGTCTGGACGTTGTTCTGAGTTGGCGGATGATTGGGGAAAGGTTGTTTGAAGATGTCAATGGCCTGATTAGGGGGTGCATTTGGATTGTCTAAGATGAGATCCCCCTTTTCGAGCATGTCTTGGATTATGTTCTTAAAGGTTTTGCAGTTTTCCGTGTCATGGCCCTTAACACGGTGGAAGCTGCAGAAGTCATGCTCCCTATACCACGCGGGGATGGCGTGAGAGGGATCGAATTGTGGAGGAGGTCAAGCTTAAGGGAGATTGAGGGCCCCCTGTTTAACAAGCTTGTCCAGCACAGACGCATATGATTCTCTGAGAGGAGTATATCGCCGCTGCACGTATCTTTGCTGGAATTGGCGAGTAGCGCTCTGAGATGTAGATGGCTCAGGCTGATTGGTCGAAGAGGATGAAGGTCTGACAACCACGGCATTAGCTGAAGACTTGGATTTAGAATTGGATGATGATGGCTTGGCAGAGGAAGAGTCATTGGTCTTAGAGCTGGGATTCTTGCTCCGCAACTTGACTTTATTCTCCTCGATGGCACGCAACTCAAGTTTGCGAGCCATCGTGAAGGCTTCGTCAAAAGTGCGGAAGGTTTGAACCCTTAGGGTGGAAGAGATATGTCTGGCGCAGGCTTGGGAAAAGAGTTCAATAAGCTCAGCCTGGGGTAAGGAAAAGGAGAGTTGGTTGATAAGGCCTCTCCATCGAGCAATGAAGTCAGCTATGGACTCGTCCTCAAATTGCCGGATAGAATAGAGGTCTGTGATTGAGACCTTCTTGGTTATGTTGATGGAAAAATGATCGAGGAAGAGCTAAGCCAATTGTGTGAATGAGAAGAGAGAATGGCTAGGAAGGGAGCTGTACCAGTCAAGTGCAGCACCCGAGAGAGACATAGGAAACGTGCATAAGAGTAACGCATCGTCATGGCCAATGAGGTAGCAGGCATGTCTGAATGCCCACAAGTGTTGTTGTGGGTCTTCCTTGTTTTGAAAGCGAGAAAACTTCGGAAGCTCCCACTGGCTAGGATATGGTCTGATTGGGATAGAAGGATGAATGGGCTCGTTACAGATCTACTCGTATGAAAGAGTGTTACGCGAGCCGGAAACAGAGGTCTCAAGACTGGTCATCTTGTCCATCAGCATTTTGATGATGTCTGCCGACGGATTGACAGGTGGCGCGCCCCCTAAGTTGTAGGGCACTTGGAAGAGGCTAGGGGAGGTGTGCGACATAGTCGGTTGTATAATGTACGGATGACTAATCACAGGGGCAGAGGTGGAGGCTAAAGGTGGTTGGGTGGAAGACATAGCTAGGCCCATTGTCGCCACGAGAGGTTGAACTGTGGTAACGGGGGCCAAGGGATAAGAAGCCACCCTGGTGTTGATAGGGGCCAGGGTAGGCAGAATAGAGACGATAAGGTTTTGAAAAGGAGTGGATAGCGGTTGAGGGGGTTGAAGTTGACAGGGGGCCGGAACCCCGGTGGAAGTGGGCCCAATGATAGAGGGAGAGGCCACACCTGGAGGATTGGTCAAAGTCTGAGTCTGGTCAGTGGTCGAAATGATGGCTTGGGTGTCCAAAGGTTGAACTATGGATGTTGTCGATACAGCTGTAGTCGCGACAAGGGAGGTTGGCATTCCATAGATTGGATTGCCCAAGGAGTCTCGTGTTCAGCTATGCGCGAGATAATGTTGCAAAGCCTTGACGTTGAGGTCCAAGAATCGCTCGAAGTCTTGGTCCCCTTCTTGGACAATGGGAGTCTGCGGCGGGGTTAGACGAATGGGAGTTCTTTCGGTCTCCGAGTTGAACTCCATTGTAGGCTTGGTCACGGACGGGGTGGACGGAAGTGGTTGACGGCTAGCGTGGTTGACAAGAGCTTTGGCTTGGCTACGAGTCAAAACCATGCAAGGCAAAGAAGGTTCAGGTCTCAGGAACTGTGTTGCTCAGTTCCAGAAAACCAGGATGGAGTCTTTGGTAGAGAAAGGACAGGTTTCAGGCTACTGGTTTTGAAAAAAAAGGACAGTGACAGAGACCGACGTCGGTCAGATAACCGATGCCGGTAACAGATGAAGCCGACGTCGGTATTAGAACCGATGCCGGTGACAGGGGAAGGCCGACGTCGGTGGAAGAATCGATGTCGGCGACTGTGTTTTCTAGAGAACCAAAAGGTTCTTGGAAAATAGTGAAGAAAGCGACCTCACACACTCAAACAAACAAATGAGAAGAGGAAAATAGAGAGAGACAGACAAGCCTAAGCGATAAATCTTAGGAATTAACCTTAGAAACTGTGGCTTATGCCTTAGATGGATGTTTGGGGAGATAAGCTGAAAAATGGGTCCTAGAAGAAGGCAGTCTAAAGATGGTTTCAGGTGTTGTTTTAGGTGCTCAAAGATCTATGTTAGGGTCTGGTACGTGGCCTGGTGCTAAGGAGCAAGCTCCCCTCACTTCACGATTCCAGTGGTTAGCTGGTCTCGCTTAGCCAAGATATACCTCGCCTAGAGTTTAGACTCCGCCAGAGAACGGAGTGGGCTTCCCCCTTGGTGATGAAATCCAAGTAGGGTCACCGGGACGGGTAAGGTATCCGCTGGGGGATGAAATCCCAGTCGGGCCTTATCTCAGGTATGTTTTATGTTCGTTTAGTGCATGTGGTCTGGTAGTGTAACATCAAGTGTCTACGATTTATTCAATATGCGTCTAAGTTACTAGATGTAGACTAATGCAAGCACAAGCAGAAATGAAAGTGCAATACGTTTTAATGCCCAAGTCGAAATGTGATGTTTGTTATGAAGACAAGCTTGAGAAAGGGTTGAGAGTATGATGTTTAGACTAGTCTAGAAATGCAAGGAAGAAAGATTCATTTTAGTCCTGCTTATAGTGTCATTAGGAATAGAATAAAGAGACAAGAGAGAAGGAGCCTAAATGCACCTAAATGAATGAAAAGGAAAAGGAACCCAGGAGGAACCTAGGGTCCCACCGGGCGTGGCAGAATGTTTCCACTCAAAATTCGCTTTTAGATCTAAGAGAAAGAAGAAACTAAAAAGTAATGGACAAGGCTTGGGAAGTACCTGGACTAAAGATTGCGCACCGTAAATCCAGACGTTTGTGGGCACTCCTCTTTGGCTGTGGAGGAATGTCACCTGCAAGAAAAAAGGAAACTTGGACAAGAAAATGTTAGATAGATAGGCAGTGGGTTGCCAAGCAAAAGCTTGTTCCCGGAAGTGTAAAAACTTCCTTAAGGGAGGTCAACCCACTGTTTTGATAAGATAAGTGACTGATAAAAAGATAGAATGCCAGAATACAGAAGTGACAAAGAAATTAGAAAGGAAAGAAAAGACCAAAATGATTACCTAAAGGAGCTATTGGGCTGAAGACAGTCGCCGAGGTCAGAAATGTTGCTAGCGTCGGTTATCTGATCTGCCGGCGTCGGCTATCCTGCCGACGTCGGTTGGGGTAGTGACCGGCGTCGGTCGGGGTTATGGCCTGTAGTCGGGTCTGAGTTGCTCTCTGAGCTGTGGATGGGTCTGGTTCGTGAACGGAGGTGAGATAGAGTTCAGGGACAAATTTAGATGGACTGGGGAGTGGTCTAGCTCTGGTAGGGTGCCTTATACAAGGTCTTTGTTGACAGGGGGATGGGGACGAGGAAGAGACACAGAGGACAGGACCTGAGAAGGCTTTGCAGCCTCTCAAGGGGAAGAATAGAGGGAGCAGAGGACAATAGATAGGATAGATTACTAAAAACTAGATAAATGAAATGACAAAACCAGACTTTGCTTACCTTTTTGCTGACTGAAGAAAGGAGGTGCTGTTGTTGGAGCCACGAAAGACTTGTTGCGAGAAGAGAATACCTGATCCAGAGCCTTTTCACCTGTTGCTGCTGTTGCACGAGGTCAAGGCAGAGGAGAGACGAAAGCTAAAGCGCCAAGAGAAGTCTGTTTTCGAGCTCAAGGGTCTAGGGGGCTGCAACGGATGCAGAAAGGGGTAATGAAGGATGCCGACGCCAGCAATTTCGCCGACGTCGGCCGAAGGGTCGCCGACGTCGGCGGTCGCAGAATGGGGACAGAGGCTAAAAATAGCCTCTGCCCATTCTTGCACGCTGCCGAGCGAGGGGGGATGGGAAGAACGGTCATGAGGATGCCAAAATGGGCGTGGGGGGAAGATAAAGAAGAGATTTGGCCTAATAAATGCTAGGGGGAAGGTGGAGGGATTCAAGGGAGGATCCAAGGTGGCAAGGGTAGGGTGAAAAGGGGGCCAAGGTCAAGTGTTAGGATAGGGGTTTAAGGCCAAGGGGGAGGACCAAGGTGCAGACACGTTTGCGGTGTCTACACTCAGTCATAAATCTGTCAAATTTTAAGTACCATTGCCTAGGAGCTTGCTTGAGGCCATACAAGCTTTTCTTCAATCTGCACACAAACTTCTCCTTATCCTTGACCTCAAATCCTTTTGGTTGTTCCATATAAATTTTTTCATCCAAATCTCCATGAAGAAACGCTATCTTAACATCTAGCTGCTCAAGATGCAAATCCTCAAAAGCAACCAAAGACAATACAACCCTTATAGAAGTCATTTTAACAACAGGAGAAAAAATCTCACCAAAGTCAATACCTGGCTTTTGTGTAAATCCTTTTACCACCAATCTAGCCTTATATCTCATCTGTCCATTCTCACCTTCTTTCAACTTGTAGGTCCATCTGTTCTTCAGTGTCCTCTTACCTACTGGCAATTCAACCAAATCCCATGTTTGGTTCTCTCTTAAGGACTCCAACTCTTCAACCATGCCACGCTCCCACTGACTCTTGGACTCCATCTGTATTGCTTCTTCAAAACTCTCTGGTTCTCCACCATCAGTTAGCAATAGATAAAATAATGAAGGAGAATATCTAATTGGAGGCTTACTCACCCTTTCTGACCTCCTGATGGGTGTCTGAGACTTGTTCACAACATGTTGTCCACCCAAATTCTCTGACAGTGACTGACCTCGGTCACCTCCAGACCTGTTACTGGCCGACGTCGGTTCTTCCTGACCGACCTCCGTGCCTAACCTGCCGACGTCGATCTCTATATGGCCGACCTCAGTTTCTATTTTGTCGATGCCGGTCCCTAACCTACCGACGTCGATCTCTGTGTTTTCCTGCAAGTGATTATTTCTTTTTCCCGTGAGCTCATATTGGACCTTCACCTCATCCAATCCACCATTTCTTTGCTCAAATTGATTCAACTTCCTTAGCTGATCACAATACATCACTCTTTCATTGAAAACAACATCACGGCTCCTAATTACCTTGTTAGTTTCTAGATTCCACAATCTGTAACCAAAATCATCTGAGCCATAGCTAATAAACGTGCACCTCATAGACTTAGCATCAAGCTTCTTTCTATTTTCTTTATCTATGTGCACAAAGGCTTCACAACCAAAAACTTTGAGATATGAGAGATCAACCTTTTTACCTGTCCATGCCTCTTCTGGAGTACCACCATCCAAAGCTGTAGAGGGTCCTCTGTTAATTAAGTACACTGCAGTGTCAACAGCTTGTGCCCAAAACTGTAAGGGCAAACCAGCATGCAATCTCATACACCTTGCACGCTCCATTATTGTCTTGTTCATCCTTTTAGCAATTCCATTCTACTGAGGTGTCCTTGGAACCATCCTTTGCCTATGGATTCCATGCATGTAACAATAATCTCTGAACTTATAACTGCAGAACTCACCACCATTTTCAGATCTTAGGCACTTTAATCTTTTACCTATTTCATTCTCAACCATAGCTTTCCAAATCTTAAAAGTCTCAAATACATCATATTTTCTCCTAATACAATAGATCCATACCTTCCTTGTAGCATCATCTATGAAAGATACATAGTATTGTGATCCTCCAATGGAAGCAACCTGAGCCGGTCCCCACACGTCTGTGGGAACAAGCTGTAACTTATGCCTCTTCTTAGTAGACCCAATCTTGAGAAAACTAACCCTTTTCTATTTTCCAAATACACAGTGCTCATAAAACTCTAGATCTATGCCTTTTAAATCTAAAAGCATACCTTTGGACTTAAGAATTGACATCCCCTTCTCACTCATGTGGCCAAGCCTTGAGTGCCACAATTTAGCATCCACATCTGAAGTAGATAATACATAAGGAGATTTGTTAGTAACACAATTACACAAATAGAGAGTACCTTCTCTCTTACCTCTGGCCATAACAAGTGCACCCTTGGTCACCTTCCAAGATTCTGCTGTGAGAGTTACTGTACAACCCTCATCCCCTAACTTTCCTACAGAAATCAAATTTCTCTTCAAGCTAGGAACATGCATCACATCTCTCAACACCCATGTGTTTCTATTCTGCATCTTCAGCTGCACTTTACCTTTGCCAATTATTTTACAGGGCTCATCATCCCCTAGATACACTATTCCAAAATCTCCATGGATATAGTCACTAAAATATTCCCTGTTAGGGGTAGCATGAAAAGATGCACCAGAATCTAACACCCAAGATTCTATATTATTATGCAAAGAGAAAATTAAAGCATCTTGTGCAATACCTGCAACCTTGGATTCTTCCTTTCCTTCGTGCTGATTGTCTTCCTTAGGCTTTGACCAACAATCTCTACTTATATGCCCAATCTTTCCACAATTCCAGCATTGTGGCTTCCTGCCATTCCTGGATTTGGATCTTCCTCTCACCTTAGACTTTGATCTTGATCTCCTCTTGCTCTTGTCTTTCTACCTCCCCCTGCTCTCAAAACTTAAAGCGTTCCCAGATGTCTCTTCTGTGCTTTTCCTGCATATTTCCTCATTCAAGATAACACTAACAACATCCTCTACTTTCAAAATATTTGATGCAGATGCAGTATTACTTACTGCCATTACTAAGCCATGCCAGCTTTTAGGCAAAGAACATAATATTAAAAGAGCTTTTATTTCATCATCAAACACTATATTGACTGAACTTAATTGATTCACAATTCCATTGAAATCATTCAGATGAGTAGAAATAGATCCACCTTCATTCATATGAAAATTAAATAACTGCTTCATAAGATATACCTTATTAGAAGTTGAGGGTTTTTCATACAAATTTGCTAACGTAGTCATCAACTCTACCGTAGACTTTCCCTGTGATAAATTAGATATCATAGTGGATACTAGACTCAGTCTTATAGACCATAGAGCCTTTCTGTCTAGAACTTCCCATTCTTCATCCTCCATGTCTTTGGGCTTCTTTACAACCCCACCTAACGATAAGTAGAGATCTTTTTGATACAGATAATCCTCTATCTGCATTCTCCAATGTTGGTAATTTTTGCCATTAAACTTTTCCATTCTGAGTTTACTTTCATCTGCCATTGCTTCTCCCACTCAAATAGAAATCCCTACAGAGACCCCTGTGAGAACCTGTAATCAATACACACTACACAGATCTGAACCACCTGTTAGTGAACCTGAGCTCTGATACCACTTGTTGGTATCAGCTCTTGAACCTACAACCTGGCTCTGATACCACTTGTTGGGGATCAACCAACAATAGATTACACTTGTGAAAGCAATAAATGCAGAAATAAATCAGATAGACAAGTAACTAGAATGATAAACAACAAGAACGAGAGATACAAGAAACCACCCTGAAAACTTGTATTAACAAACTCTTTACAAAAGGAATACAATTGAAGAAGCTTCTTTCTTCCACACCTCTCCTAGATGTATAGATCTCTCACTAGATCTCTATTCCTCAAGAGCTCTCTCTCTCAAGAACAATCAACTCCAACAAGCCTGGATTGATTCAATTATGTACTGTTCTTCAACAACTACTACAATAATCCACACAAAGCTAAAAAGATCTAATTCTACATATAGAATTAGGAAACTTGAGCATGTACTTACAACAAATAGTTAAGCCACTTGAACAAGGGCTCTAAAAATAATATTACTAATAATAGAGACTCGAGCTTAAGACTACAACTTAAACTCATCATGCAAACACTTGCTTCTGTCCTTGGAAATAGCTTTCTGGACGCACAGGTAACCGACACCGGTTCCTGCTGCTTGCCTGTGACCGCCATCGGCCGACCCTCTATCGACACTGGTGCCTCTGCAACTGCACCTGGCCGACGTCGGTCGCTCTTGACCGACGCCGGTGTCTGTGTAGACCCGAAACTGTCATAGTGTGCTCCTTGGTGAAGCTTTTAGCTCCACACCCTAACAGTTCCAACCTAATTGGTTGGGACCATATGTTATCACAATGAGCTGGAGATCAAGGGCATATTGATTGGATACTCTGAATGGTGAAGAAATTCTAGATCCCATGAACATTATGCATCTTAAGAGGTTATATGCTTGACATCTTTGAACCATTGCCTACAATACCCATTAATTCAAGAAAACTTGTGCTGAATTAATTTTATCCTACCATTATATCCTAAACCATCCTTTCATGGACCATATTCCTTTGACCTACCCCTAGACTATTCTTTCAAGAACCATATTACTTTCATGACTCTATAAAGTGAAGGATTTTAGACCATTATCACTTTTAAACATATTGTATAACACTTCAGACCATTCTCTTTGAGAACCTCATTTTTTATACCACCTTGGACTGTTTTATTTAGAACCATATTCATTTTGGACCGTTCTCTTTGAGAACCATGTTCTTTTCATGTCTTGGGTTGTTATAACTCAAACATTTTTATCCATTGACTAATTATGATATTGATTATGAATCATAATCATTATGAACACATTTGATGCTAGTTCTAAAAAGCAGATCATGTAGGAACAATATTTTGTAGCTTCTTCTACAGACAAGTGAACACGAATACTATAGTGTATGGTTTTTGCTTGTTGTATGGCTCTTCATATTTTATCTTATGCTAAACACTATTCTATTAATTTTATTCTCTTTTATAAGGCATTATTTCCTTATCAAGACCCTCACTCTCACTGATTTATGAGCATGTGCTATTACATTTGACTTTAGATATTATTAGAGCTCCTAGTTAGTTCCCCGATCCATTGTTTATATCCATAAGTGTCATGCAGTTGGATTAGTTGTTATTAGAAGTTCTACTTTTGAATGAGCATCTCCTTGATTAGTTGGTTCCCCTTGTGTATATTTTATCCCAAAAACACTAAAAATCATTAGAAAATAATCCACAAAAGAACAAAACATTGTCTTACACTTTTATATATTCTAATCTCCATGCTTTTATCATTTTATAAGTAATCATTTCACACTCTTGCCATTTTTCAAGTATCTTATCCCACTATCTCACCATGTTGTAAGACCATTCTCATTTGTCTCATATTCCCTTTTATTCTACAACATTAATCATACTTGTTGGTCATCACCTTTTCTTCTATCCCACTTCTTGGGATAATTACATTTGGCGTGAAGTTCATGTTGGACCATGCATCCATGAAACTATGTAGGTAACATCCACTTGTATTATACATCTAGAGTTAGCTCAACCAACCCCTTCCTTTTCGTCTCTTCCCCCATTTATTTTGCGTTGTTTCCCTATTATTTGGAAGCAACTTTGTGTCCTTATTCTTATTATGTTGTTGTGGAAAGTAACGCCTCTACTACATGTGCTTGAACAATTTCTTTTAAACCACAATAACTTGGTTTTTAATTGTATTTGTTTATTTGATTTTTATTGGTGTTTTGTTCTACTTTCTTACCCCTTCTTTTTATTTATTTCCTTTGGCTGCTTCTTGTTTTTTCTTGGTATTTTAATTTGTTATTTGGTCTTGTTCTCTTCTTTTATTTTCCAAGTACATCTTGATGCTCTATATGGATCTTGATTATTCATATTTTCTCTTATGTTATTAGGTTGTTCTTGCTTTGTTTTTAAAAATTCTTATTCCTACTTAAGTCTTGATTACTCATATCTTAATTTTAAGTTAGGTTCATTTATGTTTTTTTTAATCTTTGTATTTATTTTTTGTTTAAATGTAAATAACTATAACTCTGGTCTTGGTCATTTTTACCATTATCCTTAGTTATAGGTATTCACATTTGAACCAGTAGCACCATTGAAATGGCATGCCATTATAAGTTACTCATACTTATGATGCTTAATTTATTTTTCTATAGCAAGCACTTTGTGCTTTTGATTCAAGTTTCAATGTAAATACAACTCTGATGAACAACTCTTAAAATCTCCAATTATAAACTAGGCTCAATAGGTTTTTTAACACTCTAAATCTATGCAAGACGTGCATCTCTTGACATACATCATGAGTCTTATCAAACCCTGGTTAGTTTTCTTCATCCCTCATTCCATTCTCTCTTGCTATTGGGTGAACTACATTAGCTTGAGGTCCATTTGGACTATGTAGGTAGCACTTGGATACATGATGTATTGTAGGTCAGCTCATCTATATTTATTCTTCTTTTCATCTCTTTTATCAGTTTGTGCATTCTTTTATGCCTAGTTTTTTGTGGCTTTTGAAGCCATTACACCATCACATTTATGTTTGCACCCACTCATCTTTATTATATGTATTAGGTTATACCCTTGAGCTATTTATTGCGAATTTTCCCTATAGGGGCACAATATTTGAACCGGTTCACAAATCTAAATTAGCCCTACAGAGGTAAGCCATTCTTTAACAATGATCAAAATTAGCCCTTAGCAATGATCAAAATCAGCCCTACTGGGGAAAAATTGCTTTACCATGATCAAATTTACTCTAATGGAGCACATTATTATTTCTTCTCTTTAGATAAAACATTCTTCTTTTATTCTAATTCTAAGCTCTATAGACTTTTGCCCTCATTCTGGTAATATTTTAGTGTGTAACATATCTGAGGATAGAACATTCCATAAGCACGTAGCTTGCACCTTAGGTTTAGGAGTGTTCAAAATATGTCACTTATACTTTTGGATTGTACCTTTCCAATTTTTCCCATCCTTGGGGACATTTTGATCTAATTGTATTTTGATCATTGATAGATAAACATGTGCAGGCATTAGCTCATCTAGATTTAATCTATCCCATGGGTTAATCTCACTTTCTCTCTCTTTTCAAAAGTCTATCCTTATCTTTCATCCTAGTATGTCCTCTTGAGGGGGCATCATGGGTCATTTCAAATTTATTCTTGATAACTCTTTTCTTTGAAAAGATGTTTCACCTAAATGTCTCGCTACGCCTTCTCAAATAGGAGAAAAATGTAGACATCCTATTCTTAACACCATTGTGTTGAAATTATCAATCTTACTCAAATATACAATTTAGGCCAAAATAACTTAAACACACTAAATGGTTTGAGCTTGTCTTACACAAGTGTTGATTCAGCTAATGTATCCCTAAATGGAGAAATGCATTTTATGTGATTATTGACTTTGATAAAAAATTTGAGTGAAAATGATGATTTTATATTTTGGTGCTCTGGATCACTCTTCTCTTCTAATTCATAAGCACACATAGTGTGCCTATGTTATTTTATGTTGACAACATCCTAAATGGGATAACAATCCATATGTAACTAATATGACCTTCTAATTCCTCCTGAGCTAAATTATGACCTAGTAATATGACTTTTTGACTAGTTTGATTAATGAAGTGCATTAATTTCCAAATAATTGCACTAAAAATGATTAATCTTAGGCAAATTAAACTAAATTATGAGCTTAAGTAAGAATTCTAGGGAAGTTATTGAATATTTATTTATTAGAAATTGATTCCTATTAATTGCATCATCAAGTGAGGTCATTTTTGGGGTGGCATCCATAAGCCATAAATACAATAAATATTAGTATTATAGCTTCATGTGCCTCTTTAATGCCCCTTCCTCCCAAATCATTATGAGGATATTTATGTATTTTATTTACATAATTAGATTAATTCATGGCCACACATGTTGATCTTGAGATGGACGGTCATGGTTGATCGTGATCAATTTAGAAAATCTATAAATAGGAGGGCTAAGACCACTTTGATTAAGCTTAATTTGTATAAACTTATATTGCAATATTCTCTCCACAACCTCTATTTGTGTTGATTATTGTGTTTTATTTGCAATAAGATAACTTCATTTTATAGGCATATTAGTGATTTCATATCATGAGCCTAGATAATACATGGTGATCTTATGATGATGGAGGAGCTTAGTATCCATTGTTGACAAAGACAAGAACTCTAAATCAAGAAGAAAAATAGGTTTTGAGTCATTTATGGATGATGGGATGCTCATGGGAAAGTAATTGGTATTTGCTTTCTTTAATTTGATCTTTATTATCATTTGCACACCCCATTAAATAGGTTGGCCTAGATTGTTAGTGCTTATGCATTTTTTTGTGTTTTTCAGGACTAATGCTTGATCTAACTATATTTGTAATCCATCTCTACACATTTAGAAATATTTGAAGTAATCTGTGAGATGATTGGGGATATTTTTCTCCATTGCTTTGGACACATCAAATCTAACACAGAAGTAGTTTCAATATTCATCAGCAATCTTTTATGTGTAGTTCGAGATCCTATTGTAGTTTTAAAGGTGGTGAAAGTGTTGGTTTGGTGGGGGGTCCTTGGTGGGTTATCATGTTGGTTGCATATATTTTAAGTAGTTTTAGGCCTGCTTTTGCCCTTATTTGGTGAACAATATTTAGGATTAGTTTTGCTTTGTGTTTTCTATGAGATTGAAGACATTTTTTATGATGTTGGAATCCCTTCATTTGTAATCTATTTCTCAATCCATGGTTATTCCCCAGACATTTTATTTGGACTATTGGATAGCTCCCATCCCTTCCTTAGACCTCATGTTGGGTCTTTTAGAATCTATGAGACTAGTGGAGGTGGTTTTAACACTTGTCAATTTTTGTTTAGAGATTAGTACTGAGGTAGAGATTGAAATTGGTCGTAATGTCTTTGTTGGTAGCGCTAAAAGACTTCCCAAGTTGACTATCATCAAAACCATGTAACAACACATGCAATCGACAATGCCTTCCTATACTTCTACTAGTTTTTTTTTCACTTTGTGGTAGATGATGATTGTACATTCATGTCATGTAATAATACCAAAGTCAAACATATTTTTTAGTTGTGCTATCTTTTTAGTTAATTTTTTGGTAATCTTGATCCCTTTAATGTTTGGGTTTATGTATTTTGGGCATGTGTGCCTGTTGGGTTTTTCTTGAGTTAATTTTTTAGATTTTTGACTGGATCAATACTGTGCTTTTTCTAGTTCTCCCTTGATTTTTTTCTATTCTAATTTTTGTAGTTCTTCGATGAGAGCCCATTATCCTATGATCTATCAAAAATATATGAAATTTTTTAAATTATTATGGTAATGGAACATAGTATGTAATATATGTTTTAGAGTATAATAAGTTATATATTATTAGCATAATCTATTTATAATAATATATTTAAAAAATGGTGCAATGACACTTGATGATTCACACATATTATCTATTTATTAATTCATGTGTCAAATGGTATACCTAAACTTAAATTTTATTTCCATGTGATTAAAATAGGAAAAACATTGCTAATTATATTAAAAAATATCTTAATATGATTTATGTTTTTTTTACAATAGTTTTGTAAATAGTTGATCACTTTTTTGTTTGAAAAAAGGGGGGGGGGGCGGAGAAGCATGAGAAAAATAGTTTTTCCTTTTTTTAAAAAAAATATAAGGGGTTGTGGTTGATGGGATGAAGATAGCTAAAAGTGTTTATTGTAATCAATTTGACTAGATTTTATGATTGTGTTATTGCTTGGTTCAGTTTTTCTTTTATTACAAAATAAAGTATCAATGAAAATTTTTCCCTATTTAAAAATAATAATAATAATATCATTAATTATTGAAACATGTAGCTTTTCACATGGTGGGTGGCAGTTGAAGCTTTGAACAATTTATAGAAAAATAGGTACGTATCTTGCAATAACCTTCACTTGTTTTGATCATTGACAATGTAAATATAGTAGTCATTGACCAATATTTTCTATTATTTAATGACAATGTAAATATCTTGTCCGATAGCTTCTTTTTCCTATGGCAAGCAAGATTAGTAGAAAATTGATGTTGTTTTGAACTTAGCATTTCATTTCTTAATGGTTTAGTTTGTTCTTTCTTGTAACCATATATATATATATATATATATATATATATATATATTTATGAAAAGACAGACAAATGACATTACATCAAATTGTTCAAAAAAAATTATTGACGTGGATACATATCAATGACAAAAAATGTAAGTCTTTGCAACTATTGGTGATGCTTTAAAACCTAGAAATATTTTTATAATTGCATCATTCAACTATGTTATTATTGAATGCATTTTTTATGCATTTCAAGTTTTATTGTATTTTTGTTACACATCAAGAATGCTACAAAATGGGACCATTGACTATTTTATGGATTTTTGAACAATGGAGATGCGTAAGCAACATACTCATATGCATACCAATTACATCTATATATATTATTTGATTTTCATCAAATACATGTCATAAGCACATACTTTCTATTTCCACTCTTTTTTTGCTATTTAATATTCAGAAGAAATAAGAAACTAAGATTAATGGTCAGGGGTTAGATGATACCCGGATGAAGTTGTGCACCATTATCCAGACATTGTAGGAGCTCCTCTTTCACTGTGGAGGATGACACCTGTAGATAAGAAGAAGACACTCAAACAAAGAGATTGTTAGAGACAGATATGGTGGACTGCCAAGCGATATGCTTGGTCCTAGAAGTGAAAAGACTTCCTTGAGGGATGATAGTCCACTTATTGACAAAAATATTGATGCTAGAAAAGAAATGGTGAAAGACTAAACAAAAGAAATAGAGATAATGTGTACCTATATTTTGTTGTCAATCTGTCACAGTTGTCAACATCGGTTAGTCTATCGGCATCGATTGGTCAGTTGCCGATGTCAGTTATACTGCCGACATCGGTAGGGGCAATGGTCCTTGGATGGGTCTCAGGGTTGTGTCCGTGGTTGACAGAGGGAGTCTGGGAGTTAAAAGGGTCTGTGCAGGGTTATAAGGAGACAAATAAGGTCCGCATAAGGACAAAGGTAGATGATAGGTTGTCAAAAAGGGGCAAGATAAAAGGAAGGCTTTATAGCCTCTCCAAGAAGAAAGATGGGTCTGGTTGAAGGTCGGGTCTGGTCTGGTAGTATTTAGAGATAGCAAATTAACTAAGTTATTCTAAATTACTAAAATGAAAGGGTGAAAGAAATACTTAGCTCTGGTGAGATGAAGAACCAAGGTGTTGAATGCTTGTGCTTCTTATGACTGATGTTAAGGTCCCTATGCAATCTTCTGATCCAATGTCTGGAGTCACTTGTGCAAAGTCTGTGGCCAGGGGAGCGTTAGTTAAAGTACCATTGATGTCCCAAAATTTGAGAGCTAGAGAGAGAGAGAGAGTCCAAGAGCCTGTAACTTGACATTAGAAGTCAGTTTATGTAACTGACGTCGGCGGTTCCATCGGCGTTGGCTGACAGTTGACCAACGTCAGTGGCTGAAGAATGAGTAAATGGGCTAAAAAGCTCGTTCTTCATTTGCCAAGTGCACTTGTTGGTTGGGGAATGGTCAAATGATGGGGTTAATAAGCACGAGGTTAGTTAAAAGGTTAAGAAGGAGTAAGAATAGGTCTTAGGTGAGTCATGGGGTGAGAAAAGGTCTAAGGGCGAGGTGTCCAAGGTGAGGTGTCCTAGGTGAGTTGTCGAAGTGAGGTCATAATTTAAAATAAGTTGTTTATTTTATTATAATAAGATGTGGGTTAGGACCAAGGGGGGGTCAACACAATTTAGGTGTCTACACTTTCATTGAATGAGAGTTTCTGCAAATGAACTTATAGATTAAGGTGAGGTTGGTCTGTGGGGTGACATATTTTGTATTCAATGATTATGCAAATTGTTAAACATACCTTTTTCTGTTTGGTCTTTAACAAAAAAAAGTATCTACATTTCAACAAATAAAGTTGCATTCCATTGTATTTTATCTTATTTAATGACATAAACCTAAGCTGTGGACATTTTGGACTATTGTTTTGTAAAAAAATATGTATCCATAACTCAATTTCCAATAAAAGTTATCAAATATTTGTAAAAATACTTATTTGTATTGGAATGTCATTTTTCATGAACTAAAAGCATATGAAATGTATAAAATAAGCACTTTAGGCTCAAGTTGTGGTGAAAGATTATTAGATGTTATTGGTTTTTTAACTAAACATGAGTTCAATGGTCATACTCTTCATCAATATATGGTCCAGTATTTTTGCAATGAAATTGTTGTGGCAAATAACAATGCAATGACTTATTTAGGACTTTGTGAACAAGAGATAAAAAAATAAAAGCCTAGAACATTTTTTGACTGGAAAATGTACATTGAAAAATTGGAATGACATATCAAGAAAGTGAACTTGAAGGTAATGACTTTTGTTGTTCATGACTTGAATCAAATATTCTACAAAGCAACATTCAATTATGGTTAGGAAGAACTAAAAACATTAAAAATATATTTTTTCAATTGTTATTTCCCATAAAAAATATACAACATTATCTGATTCAAGATAAATAAACTTCATATTCATTACGATCCATTGCAAATAATTTACAGAGATCGGATTGCATATGAAATGTTGATGGATGTTTTTAGAGGCTTGTTAAGTGCCGATACTTTCAAATGTTTTGAAAGAAGAACAATATATTTTGTAATTGCAAAATAATATACAAGGAAACCTTCTATTATATAAATGTCTTGACCTACAAACAACCATCATATTTAGTTACATTTTTAAAAATAAAACATAAGTAACTAAATAAATAAAAACTATGCAACAAAAACATATAATAGAAAAAATAAAAACACACAGATGTTAAAAATCTTTGCAATTAGCGAAAGTAATGATACACTGCTAAAAAAATTGATACTTGACATGCACACAACATGATTGTTGAAGTATCAAAATAATAAACAACTATTTAAAGTCAATCAAAGTCACACTCATTCATGATTTCATAGTTTGTGAACAACTACACTTCAAAAAATATATCGTTCTAGTTGAAATTAACATTATCAAAGCATTCCATTGTACTTTCATAGATACAAAATTTTAAAAAAAAATCATTGGGCAAAAAAATATGCAAATAATGTAAAATAATTATTGAAAATAGAAAAGTACCAACATTTTTTGTTCCTTTCAACATTAGAAAAAATACAAAATGCTATTGTAAAGATATTAACATTTTGAAAAAAAAGATTGGTTGCTTTGAGAATGCCATTTGCAAAAATATGATAACTTGGCTATAAACACTCATAATTTGGCCTCACAAGAATAATTGTAAATGTTTCAATAGACTTTGATTGGATCTAAAGCATTGCCTAGAGAAATGAATGAGACAAAAATAATTACAATCAAGATAAAATGCAAGTTAGAATACAAAAATACATATTTACCAAGAAATACAAGGCCTTCATATGTCATGAAAGCATTGTAATAACTTTGTCAAACACTGTTGTATAGGAAATAAAACATTACTATTGATGAAGCTTGGAAAACTAGCTTTGAGAGAAATGAAAGAAAAAACTTTTACCAACGTTGTGCCTGTTGAGGATGATAAATATGAAACATATGAAAATGAATCAAAACCTATTACTAAATCTATGGTGCATGCTTTTTCTAAAGCAAAATTAATATATGACCTACAAGATGAGATCATTAAAATTTCCCCATAAGAAGGATTCAAACCATTAGGTATATTTGAAGACAAATTCTTAGAGGAGATGAACTTCTTGACTTTATTCTATGGTTTTAGTCATCCTCAAGATATGATAGATAAAATATCATACCAAAAATTAGTAAAATAGATCTTTTTCACAAATAAAATGACATTGCAACTCACATAACTAGCATCCTCTTCAAAGATATTAAAATCATTATACATTAGGTATTATCTTGTGCTTGGATATGCATACATAAAAGCGAATTAAAAGATGAAAAGTTCTATGTCAAAGATGTTTGAAAAAAATCTAGCATAGAAAAAATATTAAAATCACCAATAGCCTATAGAGCTTTCAAAATCATTCAAACATCACCTGACTATTTTGAAAATTTAATAAAAAATATTTTTGCAATGATTAAGCAATTGGGCCCACCAATTTTTTTTTCCTACTATAACAACTGTTAAACATTGTTAGGAGTAATTGTGTCATGCATTAAAAAAATTGCTCCCATAACAAATAATAAACACAAAGAAACAACTGAGGAAGACAACATTGACATAACGTTAATAAAAAACCTTATTCTCTGTAGTCACTATTTTAACCATAAATCTAATGCATTTAAAAAAAAATTGTTATAGAATGAACAATTATTTGGAAAGGTTTTGGATTCTTTTTTTAACTAAATTTCAAATTAGACGAAATAAGAATTTGCATTTCATGCTATGGGTACATGATGCACCTATATATGGAGATTGTTTCAATACTAAAATTGAAGATTTTGTAGACAAATACATATCCTATGATTTGGCATTGCTTGATAGTTATTTGGCTAGAATGCAAACACATAATCATACAAGCACATGTAAAAAGTATATAAATTCTCATTGTAGATTCAATTTTCCATTTCCTTCAATGCAAAAAACCAT
Organism: Torreya grandis; assembly: GCA_037957365.1. NCBI lineage: Eukaryota > Viridiplantae > Streptophyta > Pinopsida > Cupressales > Taxaceae > Torreya > Torreya grandis. Next base: position 1,526,198 of record JARHVA010004109.1, read on the forward strand.
AAGAGAATGCCACAAGATTTTTTTCTCAACTTGATCAAAAAAATAATAGCAAAGACACAACATTCTAGATGTTTTTACAAGAAGCAAACTTGTCTGAATTAGAATACATACTTTCATTGTGAACTTGTATTTCATGGCCTATAATAATGCTAAAAAATACATCCATCACATACTTGGATAAATGCATTTTAAAAAGAGATACCAACATTATGATATGCTAACATAGATACACAACTCATTCTTGATGCATATGTTCCTACAACATATTACTGCTCTTATATGATAAAGTTCAATCATACACTAATAAATGCATTTTAGAAAGTGTGTCCTAAAACTACTTATATCAATGACAACAAACTATAAGCCATAATAAAATTGAGAAATATGCTTCTACAACACCAATAAATGTTTAGTCACCAAGCCATTCACATTGTACTTGCATTGCCTTTACATCATAGTTCAAGAAAAATAATTTTCATAAACACATCGCTAGAGACAAAAAAAAATTATATTTTGAAAAATCCAAAATTATTAAAATAAGATCTAGACAATTCAGAAGACATAATATGTGCTTCTCCTATAGAAAATTATGTTACAAGGCCAACATAATTAGATCATATATACTTGGCTAAATTTGAGGCATATTACCTAAGAAAATTTGCAAATAAAAAAAATAAAAAAAATCATACATCATTCAACATGTTAGATACAATATCCACATAAATCCTAAAAAATATTATAGATAAAAAATGATGTTGTTTATACCTTATCTTGACAATGAAGAGACACTAAAAATAAACTTTAACACATGGACTAATGCATACCTTGCTCATAAGACATAAATAACAAAAATTGAAACCATTTTATTGCAAAGTCCATAACAAAGTGCGGCAATATTGACACTACTACATAGAATATATACATTGCTTCTAACTCATTTTTACTATTGATGATGATTGAAAAAATAATCAAATTGAGAACAACATCAATGCATATGACATAGGTTTTGATTTGCATTGCATAAGAAATCACAAACTAGTCAACAATTAACATTCAAAAATGTTTCAAACAACCAATCATCTTTTTTTAATAAGTAGAGAAGAATACTTAAAATTACAAAAACAATTGAATAAATAACAAGTTATTGTCAAAGACATTGCAATCAGAAAAGCGCTAGAGCTAGACAACCCAATCTATTTACTCTTAATAGGAGGAACAAGCATATGAAAAACATTCACTATAAAATTGGTATACAAAATTTTGATGAAGATCTACAATAAGGAACTTGAAAGCGATCCTTTGAAAATAAAATATATGATTATTGCATGCACTGGCAAGGCAACTGTTATCACCCAAAAGTGGTATTTGAGTGCTAAGAGTGCTACTTGAGACCAAACATCCCTAGCTCAACCTTAGACCTATCTTAAAGCCTATTTTCACACTTATACAACCTTAATGTGGGCCACAAACATCACTAGTCAACCGTAAAGCAATTTTAGACCCTCATTTTTTGATCTCGGCCCTTCATACCTAGTGTTGTGCCAATTGGACACTAGTGCCATAATAAGGACACTAGCATCATGTGATGCTAGTGTCCCCAAAATGGTGCCAATGTCCTTTGGTCTAACTTTTACCAAACAAATATATTTTCAAAACTAAATCCTCCTAAGCTCTTCCTAGGCATCTTTTATCATTTTCATAATCAACATTACAATATATACATGACTTTTAGCCCTCTAACCTTTAGATGGAAATTAGATGCAAAATACACATTCAAAAATTGAATAAATTGAGCACAATTAAGGCTATCAATCCCTATTCTACCCTTCTGCTTCATACTACCATCTAAAGCATCCCTATGCTTAGATTTTATATATTTCTAGTCTCAATCACATTCAAGGAACTCAAGCACACTCTCATACTAACATCACTTTTATTTTCACTAGCACTTAGGTGGGGATAACTACATTGAGCTTGATTTCTCCTTGAAGTATTGGTATGTAGGCAACTCTCTTCATAGAGGGGTGTTGAGGATGTCCATCCTACCCTACTAATAAACAATTTTTTCATATCATACCCTAGTTATATGGAGGATTAGGGTTTGCAAATAAATTAATTATTACAGGCACAATACAGGGTTTCATAACTCATGTGCATATGAATAGACCCTAGATATCCAGACACAGGTGCTCCTAGAAGCTCAGGACAATCCTACACGAAGGACACTATCTCTAATATCAAGAAACTACCTCCACTTTATTAATAATGGTGCTACTGTAAAATTATGGAGCTAATATCTAGGAGGGGTTCTGACACTAAGATCTAGTTTATGACACTTAGACCAACTTTCATCTCAATTTCCAACATGTAGAACATCTGTATCAAGTGTTTTCTAACTAAGTTTTTATTTGCACTATTTATTACTATTTTTACAAAAGTCAAAGCTAGTTAATTATATAAAAAATAATAGATATACATATTGCATATTACTTTTCCTAATTTAGTCTACTCAGATCTTTAACAACCATAGGATTTACATACCATGTTAAGTCCTAAAAGGTTAAAACATTTGGTGAACCTGACTTACTTTGAACATTGTTCAACTCCTAACCCTATATGTTGCTAGGGTTTATATTCTTTTTTTTTCTATTTTAAATAGTTGCTTTAAGTTTTTAAAATTACATATATTCTATTTTAGTAGCTCTATTTCAAATTTTTAACTATATTCCATCTAAAAAAGTTCTCTTTCATTAAGAAGAGTGCTAGGCTAAGTGGTAACCCTATAAAGCATATTTAGATTCCTACCATTCATGTTTATACCATGGATAAGGGACCTATTGTAACTCTCGTTATGGATCTTTCACACCCTGATTATGTGGATTTTAATGATAATGCATCTGACGATGAATAATATAATCAAGAAGAAGATGATACACATATTAAAAACTAGGACACTCTTCCTCCACTTAACAATGACAACCTAATTATCAATAAGGATGAGATCCTATAGAGTTTAAGAGATAGACTTCATGAACATCCCCTTGATCATGCATAAATTTTACAATCCAAAATGGAAATTTAGAATAAATAAAACAATGGTCAATCTTCAACTCTCCTAACTAATAACATTGTTACACCTACATTAGGGCCAACTTAGCTAGCACAACCAACAATTATAATTCAAAAACCTTCAATGACAACTATAACCCTTATGGATAGTTCCTCCATTCTATATGTGCAATCCCTTATGCATGGGGCTTAGATTCTGTAGGCTAAGGTGTTCATATTGAGAAGGGAATCATTAGGACATCACATGCCTTGGATTCTAATGTTCTCTTACATACACATTTGGCACACCACATAGACATAAATCCCTTTTCATCCAAATATATGGCACCTAAGCTTACATTGTATAATGGTAAAGGTGACCTAGAGCACCATCTCTAATGTTTTCATGCAACATGTTTGGATTGCATATCCAATGATTGGCTTCTCACAAAGTTATTTCCATGCATTTTAAAGGATTATGCCTTACAGTGGTTTTATTACTTACCAAATCAATATATCACAATATTAAATCCTTTGGAAGTCATGTTTTTAGCACACTTCTCCATAAATATCAGTGACAAGATCTGATATGCTCGAGTTGCACAATTGACACAAAAGTCAAATAAACCTATTTCAGAATATGTCTTACAATATAAGACTATATTAGCTAAATTTAATATCCCCATGACATGAAAAGAGATTTAGGATAGTTTCAAATAGAGTCTTTTACCAACATTACATGAATCTATCTTGTTCAAGAAGTTTTCAACATTCATAGATTTGTACCACACTATAATAGAAAGAGAAGTCAAGCTTCTATCAATGGGAAAACTAAAATATGCCAATGGATTGGAATCAATTGTTAAGAGTCAAATTAAGCCTCCATAAAAGGTAAGTGCAACTGATAAAAAGAGTGATCAAAATGTTAAGGTGTGGAGCCTAAAAGCTTCACTAAGGAGCGCATTACCAAAGTTGCAGGTTTACACAGTCACCGACGTCGATCAGGAACAACCAACATCGATCAGGTGCAGTTGAAGAGATGCCAGCATCGATAGGGGATCGGTCGACGTCGGTCATAGGCAAGCAGGCAGGAACCAGCGTCGGTTACCTGTGTGTCCAGAAAGTTATTTCTGAGGACAAAACCGAGTGTTTGCATGATGAGTTTAAGTTGTAGTCTTAAGTCCATGTCTCTATTATTAGTAAGACTATTTTTAGAGCCCTTGTTCAAGAGGCTTAACTATTAGTTGTAAGTGCATGCCCAAGTATCCTAATTATTATAATAGGATAGATCTTCTTAGCTTATTGCATTATTGGATGTTGAAAGAACATTACATAATTATATAGGTGAATCAATCCAGGTTGTTGGAGTTGATTGTACTTGAGAGAGAGAGCTCTTAAGGGAAAGAGATCTAGATAGAGATCTGTACATCTGAGAGAGGTGTAGAAGAAAGAAGTTTCTTCAATTGTATTCCTTCTGTAAAGAGTTTAATACAAGTTTTCAGGGTGGTTTCTTGTATCTCTTATTCTTTGTTATTTATCATTCTAGTTGCTTATCATTCTGATTTAATTCTGCATTTATTGCTTTCATTAGTGTAATCAAATTGTTGGTTGATCCCCAACAAGTGGTATCAGAGCCTTGGTTGTAGGTTTAGAGCTTGATATCCATAAGTGGTATCAGAGCTCAGGTTCACTAACAGGTGGTTCAGATCTGTGTAGTGTGTATTGATTATAGGTTACTCACAGGGGTTTCTGCAGGGATTTCTATTTGAGTGGGAGAAGCAATGGCAGAAGAAAGTAAACTGAGAATGGAGAAATTCAATGGCAAAAATTATCAACATTAGAGAATGCAGATAGAGGACTATCTATATTAGAAAGATCTATACTTACCGTTAGGTGGGATTGCAAAGAAGCCCACAGACATGGATGATGAAGAATGGGAAATTCTTGATAGAAAGGCTCTGGGGTCTATAAGACTGAGTCTAGCATCTACTGTGATATCTAATTTATCACAAGCAAAGTTTATGATAGAGTTAATGACTACTTTAGCAAATTTGTATGAAAAACCCTCAGCTTCTAATAAGGTATATCTTATGAAGCAGTTATTTAATTTGCGTATGCAGGAAGGTGGATCTGTATCTAATCACCTGAATGATTTCCATGGAATTATAAATCAATCAAGTTCAGTCAAAATTTAATTTGATGATGAAATAAAAGCTCTTTTAATATTATGTTTTTTACCTGAAAGCTGGCATAGCTTAGTAATGGCAGTTAGTAATACTGCATCTGCTTCAAATATTCTAAAAGTAGAGGATGTTGTTAGTGTTATTTTGAATGAGGAAATTTGCAGGAAAAACACAAAGGAAACATCAGGGAACACTTTAAGTTTTGAGATCAGGGGAAGGCAAAAAGAGAAGAGCAAAAAAGGGAGATCAAGATCTAAGTCTAAGGTGAGAGGTAGATCCCAATCCAGAAATGGCAGGAAGCCACAATGCTGGAATTATGGAAAGATGGGGCACATAAGCAGAGATTGTTGGTCAAAGCCTAAGGAGGACAATCAGCACGAAGGAAAGGAGGAAGAAAAGGTTGCAGGGATTGCACAAGATGCTTTAATATTCTCTTTGCATAATAATATAGAATCTTGGGTGTTAGATTCTGGTGCATCTTTTCATGCTACCCCTAATAAAGAATATTTTAGTGACTATATCCATGGAGATTTTGGAATAGTGTATCTAGGGGATGATGAGCCTTGTAAAATTATTGGCAAAGGTAAAGTGTAGCTGAAAATGTAGAATGGCAACACATGGGTGTTGAGAGATGTTATGCATGTTCCTAGCTTGAAGAGGAATTTGATTTTTGTAGGAAAGTTAGGGGATGAGGCTTGTATAGTAACTCTCACAGCTGAATCTTGGAAGGTGACCAAGGGTGCACTTGTTATGGCCAGAGGTAAGAGAGTAGGTACTCTCTATTTATGTAATTATGTTACTAACAATTCTCCTTCTGTATTATCTACTTCAGATGTGGATGCAAAATTGTGGCACTCAAGGCTTGGCCACATGAGTGAGGAGGGAATGTCAATTCTTAAGTCTAAAGGTAAGCTTTTAGGTTTGAAAAGTATAGATCCGGATTTTTGTGAGCACTGTGTTTTTGGAAAATAGAAGAGAGTGAGTTTCCTCAAGACTGGGTCAACTAAGAAGAAGCATAAGTTGCAGCTTGTTCACACAGACGTGTGGGGACTGGCTCAGGTTGCTTCTATTGGAGGATCATAGTACTATGTTACGTTCATAGATGATGCTACAAGAAAGGTATGGATCTATTGTCTTAAGAAGAAATTTGATGTATTTGAGACTTTTAAGATTTGGAAAGCTATGGTTGAGAATGAAACAGGCAGAAGATTGAAGTGCCTGAGATCTTACAATGGTGGTGAGTTCTGCAGCTATAAGTTCAACTGGTATTGTTATATGCATGGAATCCACAGGCAAATGATGGTTTCAAGGACACCTCAGTAGAATGGAATTACTAAAAGGATGAATAAAACAATTATGGAGTGTACAAGATGTATGAGATTGCATACTGGTTTGCCCTTAGGTTTTGGGCAGAAGTTGTTGACACTGCAGTGTACCTGATTAACAGAGGACCCTCTACAGCTCTGGATGGTGGAATTCCAGAAGAGGCATGGATAGTTAAAAAGGTAGATCGCTCATTTCTCAAAGTTTTTGGTCGTGAAGCCTTTGTGCACGTTGATAAGGAAAATAAAAAGAAGCTGGATGCTAAGTCTATGAGATGCACATTTATTGGCTATGGCTCAGATGATTTTGGTTTCAAATTTTTGAATCTAGGAACTAACAAGATAATTAGGAGCCATGATGTTGTTTTCAATGAAAAAGTGATGTATAGTGATCAGCTGAAGAAGCTGAATCAATTTGGGCAGAGCAATGGAGAATTGGACGAGGTGACTGTCCAAAATGAGCTCACAGGAAAAAGAAATAATCACTTGCAGGAAAACACAGAGACCGATGTCGACAGGGCAAAAACTGACGTCAATAGGACAAAAACTGATGTCAATCATACAGAAATTGATGTCGACAGAATAGGCATCGATGTCGGTCAGGCAAAACTGACGTCGGCCAGTAACAGGTCTGGAGGTGACCAAGGTCGGTCACTGTCAAAAAATTTGGGTGGACAACGTGTTATGAACGAGTCTCAGATGCCCATCAGGAGGTCAGAAAGGGTAAGTAAGCCTCTAATTAGATACTCTCCTTCATTATTCTATTTATTACTAACTGATGGTGGAGAACCAGAGAGTTTTGAAGAAGCATTACAGGTGGAGTCCAAGAGTCAGTGGGAGCATGGCATGGTTGAGGAGATGGAGTCCTTAAGAGAGAACCAAACATGGGATTTGGTTGAGTTACCCGCTGGTAAGAGGACACTAAAGAATAGATGGACCTACAGGTTAAAAGAAGGTGAGAATGGATAGATGAAATATAAGGCCAGGTTGGTAGTGAAAGGATTTGCACAAAAGCTAGGTATTGATTTTGGTGAGATTTTTTCTCCTGTTGTTAAAATGACTTCTATACAGACTGTACTGTCTTTAGTTTCTATTGAGGATTTGCATCTTGAGCAGCTTGATGTTAAGACAACATTTCTTCATGGAGATTTGGATGAGGAAATATATATGGAACAGTCAGAAGGATTTGAGGTCAAAGGTAAGGAGAAGTTAGTGTGCAGATTGAAGAAAAGCTTGTATGGCCTCAAGCAAGCTCCTAGATAGTGGTATTTGAGATTTGATAGGTTTATGACTGAGCATGGCTACAGTAGGTGTCAATCTGACCATTGTGTGTATTTTAAGAGATTGGATAATGGTAGATATATTATTCTATTATTATATGTAGATGATATGCTGGTTGCAAGATCACACATGCAGGATATCTCTGAGCTTAAGGTGAAATTAGCTCAAACATTTGCCATGAAGGATTTGGGAGCAGCAAAGAAAATCCTTGGCATGAGCATTAAGAGAGACAGGAAAAATCACAGGTTAATTTTGGCTCAAGAGGATTATGTGGACAAGGTGTTGAAATGGTTCAACATGTAGGATGTGAAACCGGTAAGCACACCTTTGGCTAGACATTTTAAGTTGAGTAAAGAACAATGTCCTGATTCACATGATGAGGTAGAGTACATGAGTAAAGTTCCATATTCTTCCACAGTAGGGAGTTTAATGTATGTAATGGTGTGTACTAGACCAGATATTGCCCAAGCAGTGGGAGTTGTAAGTAAGTATATGGCCAATCCAGGAAAGGAACATTGGAAAGCAGTTCAGTGGATCCTTAGATATCTGAGAGGAACCAGCAGTAGGCACTTGTGCTATGGAGGTTCAGATACTTCTCTACATGGTTATGTAGATTCAGATATGGTAGGTGATTTGGATGGCAGGAGGAGCACCACAGGATATGTTTTCACTGTTGGTGGAATGGCAGTTAGCTGGATATCAAAGTTGCAGAAGGTTGTTGCCTTGTCAACTACAGAAGCAGATTATATTGCAGCCACAGAGGCTAGCAAAGAGATGATATGGATGACATGGTTCATGGAAGAGCTTGGAAAGGAGCAAGAGAGTCGCATATTATATAGTGATAGTCAGAGTGCAATTCATTTGGCTAAGAATTCAGCCTTTCATTCAAGAACCAAGCACATACAGCTAAGGTACCACTTCATATGATAGGTATTGGAGGATGGTGAGTTGAAGCTGGAAAAGATCCATACAGATAAGAATCCTACTGATATGTTAACCAAGCTAGTTACAAAGGAGAAGTTGAATCTTCATTCAACTTCTGTTGGTCTTCATGATTGAGTTGAAGATGGAGGAGCTAGAAGATGTTGTTGTACAGGTACTGGTGCAGCTGTTTATCTCTAAGTGGGAGATTGTTAAGGTGTGGAGCCTAAAAGCTTCACCAAGGAGCACATTACCAAAGTTGCAGGTTTACATAGTCACCGGCATCGGTCAAGAGTGATCAATGTCGGTTAGGTGCAGTTAAAGAGATGCCGACGTCGGTAGGGGATCAGCCGACATCGGTCACAGGCAAGCAGGCAGAAATCGGCGTCAGTTACCTGTGCGTCCAGAAAGTTATTTTTGAGGACAGAACCGAGTGTTTGCATGATGAGTTTTAGTCAGGTGCAGTTGAAGAGACATCGGCGTCGGTAGGGGATCGACCAACGTCGGTCATAGGCAAGTAGGCAGGAACCGACGTCGATTACCTGTGCATCCAAAAAGTTATTTTCGAGGACAGAACCGAGTGTTTACATGATGAGTTTAAGTTGTAGTCTTAAGTCCGCGTCTCTATTTTTAGTAAGACTATTTTTAGAGCCCTTGTTCAAGAGGCTTAACTGTTGGTTGTAAGTGCATGCTCAAGTATCCTAATTATTATAATAGTATAGATCTTCTTAGCTTATTGTATTATTAGATGTTGAAAGAACAGTACAAAATTGTATAGGTGAATCAATCCAGGTTGTTGGAGTTGATTGTACTTGAGAGAGAGAGCTCTTGAGGGAAAGAGATCTAGAGAGAGATCTTTACATCTGAGAGAGGTGTGGAAGAAAGAAGTTTCTTCAATTGTATTCCTTCTGTAAAGAGTTTAATACAAGTTTTCAAGGTGGTTTCTTGTATCTCTTGTTCTTTGCTATTTATCATTCTAGTTGCTTATCATTCTGATTTAATTCCACGTTTATTGCTTTCATAAGTGTAATCAAATTGTTGGTTGATCCCCAATACAAAAGGCCATAGTTAATGTAACTTTAGATCCATCTCCTTTCTTGGTTTTATTGACTCCTCCACGTAGAGTCTTCACCAACATTATAAAATCACTAGTACAGGTTTTACAATAGCTTTTGGAATGCAATGTAATATCTCTCCCTCCCATCAAATAGGTTGATAAGACATAGCCTAGTACTCTGTGATACTCAGAAAACCCATTGGAATCACAAACATATTAACTTGAAACATAAGATACAATATTTGATTGAGGCTAACATTATTGATGCGGGCACACCCATAAAGTCACAAAAAGTATAGAAAATAGAAGTTAAGGCATTATATATATTCTCAAATCTATTTTTAAAGCACATAATGAATGAGGTAGGGAGCACTTCAAGTGTTAACCACACATATCAGGCACACCCAACACCAATTTTATATCACACTATTACAAAGGAGGCACACTTATTACACAATATCATTGTTATGTACCAGACTATAGTTTCAACTAGACCACTCATTTCCTTCTCAGATCAGGGGATTGTTGATGATGATATAGATTTACTTGCACTCTTTGTATGAGCTTACATAGATCATCTTCCTATCCAAAGTGTTATGATTGACAACATGTCAAACATTAGCGTGTGCACTATGATACTTTTACAACATTTGGGGTATTTAGATTAGGAAGTATTCCATAAAAACATAGTTATTAGTAGTTTTATTGTTCATGTTTAGAGATTTATTATGAAGATTATGCTTGTATTACAAGTTAGACCAGCACATATCCCCACTTGGTTCTTAGTAGTACCTAGTGCATTCATGTTTGATATGTTATTGGGTAGGCCATGGATATACCAACTATGAGCCATCCCATCTATAGTGTACATATTCTTAAATTATATACATGAAAATTAGGTGGTAAAAGTTTATGGTCTTCCATATGAGTAGCCTCTACCTATTCCACAACTAGTTACAATATAGTTACTAGTTATAGTTATAACATAGTTACCATATATAACATGGTTATCATTTACAAATAAAATCATAATTATTATTGATATACCATAAAGTTTATTAGATACACCAATTTAGGTGAGGTCTACTCCTACAGTATTGACACCTACACATACTCTCTCATGGAGAATATTATTAGAGAGACCCTTGCATCATAGATATGTGACATTTTCTATAGGGATTTATTCCACTCACTTTTTATTGAGATTAGTATTTTTAGGTTCTCAACATAAAGCACCTATGCCACCTATAAATTCTTCCTAGATGGCTTCTTTAGACCCCTATAATTCACAAGACACCATAGTTAGTGCCATAGATTTCTAGCACCACTACACAAGCATATATATATATATCTATAGATATAGATCACTCAGTACAACATATAATGGGATCACAATTTCCCTTTCACATACCATGAATGATCTCAATTCCCTTATTTGACACAAGTCATAGTGATAGTGAGTCTTCCATAAGACTCATCGATTAATATGGTTTCTCTCTTCTTGTACATATTTTACTCTCTCTTGTTCCTTATACATAGTTCATTTTCATGTTACTTGTACATAACTTATTTATATAAAATATAAAAAAAATAACATGTCAAAAACACAAAAGCATTCAAATAATGACTCAAAAAACATAAAATTATAGATTATATGCATTACTATATTTACATTTATTATATTTTCTAGACACTACATTTTTTAGTTGTCTCAGTATATTCAATTTTATCATACACATGCTTCACTTATTCTTGTCGAGTGTTTGTAGATTTCTACATGACTCAAGTCCACTACACTGATCCAGACTTACTACTATCTACCCACTGGGTTCATATACGTCGATTCATGGTTCTTCACTTGACATATTTACCCACTTGAGGGCATCTTATACATAGTTTTGATCATTGGGTTCTATCCTTATATATTTTCCATCCCAGATTTAGCATTGTTCTATCTTGATATTGATCATGTTATTCTTACTTAGATTTATTTTTAGGTATTATTACTTTAGAATCATCATATGCACATTCTATCTCTTACACATATTTGTATTACATATTCATGTATACTTTCATTTCTAGTTTACCTAGTTTAGACTTGATTGTATTTCTTTGTCTTTTTATATTCGAGGGCATTTGAATATGCCATTTTTCTTTTGATCTATGCCACTTTTATTCAAAATATGTATGCTTTGGACATATTCCCATGTCCTTGTATGTGCTTTCTTGATTGTGCATGTGGACATTTGAACATGTACTTCTATGTGGCTCTAAGCCAAATTACTTGTTGTTTGCATCTATGAACATTTAAACATGTACTTGTATGTCTTGTTTTCTTAGATTTAATGATATGTGTCCATGTCCCTTGTATTATGGCCCCTTGGACTACATTGTGTGCCTCATGTATTTTGTACGTATACTTTATTATATGCATCATGGACATGACACTTCTTTTTGCTTGTTACACACACCAATTTTTTATAACCATGAAGGACCTTATGCATCTACCCTTCATAATTGGGTGTCGTGATTGATATCCTGCCTCATTCCCCTAGGTAGATACCCAAGTTTACTCATATTTATTATTACATACATTGATTACATCTATCTTAAACCCTTTTAGAATTTTAGAAATGACATACATCTTACATTACATACTTATGGTCAGATTATCTTACATTCCAATGTTATGCATGCACATTATAATTGATTATTTCACAATTATCGTATATGCTTTGACTAACACACATTTTATAGAGATTTTTATTTTGAGGATAGTTCTTGCATAGGTTCAACAAATCCGCTCAAAAGAGGAGGCATTCAAAAGGGTTTGTCATAGAGATCAGGCTCCTATATTGCACTCACAACACATTTTTTAGCACATAGACTCAATTATAGAAAATCAAACACAAGGAAACACAAGAGAAAAACATAAACCCAAAAAGTAGTATAGTTGCATAGAATTCTAAATAGAAGGACACTAGATCCCAAATGGGGACACTAGCACCATATGAAGCTACTATCTAAGATATGATGCTATTGTCTAGTAGCCTCAGTTGTAAAACAACCCATATTATCCAAAACAACATAATAGGTACAATATAAGTTTTCATACATTCAATTATACATTTATCAGTTATACTCAAATTTTTCTTAGATTCATACTAGTTTAACTCAAATTCATATTAGTTTACTCATATTATGGGCATCATGTAGGAGATGACTTTCTTATATTCAATTTAGATACCTAGGTATAGTTTATTACAATTCAAACTAGAATCCATATGCTTAGATACCAAATTTTAGGGCATGTACATGGCACATCATTTATGTATGCTTATTTACACACCAGTTGATCAGAGGGAATGATAAATTCCATGTCATTCTCTATGTTGTATACACTTGACATCATATTTTAGGTTACACACTAGTTCAAACCAGTGGTTGGCAATCCCTAGTGGCCCAGAGCTACCTAATGTAATTGAGTGGTTGTAACGCTGACATACATAGTTAGATATACTCAATTATACATTTAAAGTAACCATGCATTTTAGTTTTAGATGAATGTACTACACATGGGTGGGAAATGATGGAGTCATATCCTATTTGAATTATTGAGCCACCCATACATGAAGATTGAGAAATCCATCAACTTAGTTTAATTTATTCATAGATTAATCACTATTTACATGCACACACATAGGTTATAACTAGGTATATACATTGGTTTTCATACCCATTGAGGTGTATTTATTCCTTTCCTCATTCCCATCTCTTTTCTCAATTGTACTTCTTTAATCAGTTTAATCTTTTGCTTTTGATATCTCATAAGCAAAGACTAATTTATGCACATTTCATTTTATAAGACACACATTAGAGCATGCTTCACACACTCAAACTCATATTCACAAGCTTCACCTCCTAAGTATATCTAGGTACACTACTTTCTCCTTTATCCTAGTCATTTTACTTTATTGTATTTATAGAATAA